>CM059819.1:13186198-13538698 GCA_030435695.1 Brachymystax lenok tsinlingensis
TAACGATAAGTCAGTTAAGAACAAATTCTTATTTACAATGACAGCCTACTCCAGCCAAACCCAGAAGACGCTGGGCCAATTGTGCGCCACCCTATGGGCCTCCCAATCACGGCCGGTTGTGATAAGCCTGGAATCGAACCAGGCTCTGTAGTGACTCCTCTATCACGGAGATGCAGTGCCTTAGACCCCTGCGATACTCGGGAGCCCCAAAAATCAAGTCTGAAATTTCTAAATGGAAATTACAAACTTCAGAATCCTTTTTAAACCTCAAATACACTACACGTTTTAAATGTCCTGCATTGCAGGAAAGTTCTGCTGCAACAGAGTGATCAAATTAAGATCCTACATCGATACGGACTCCAGAGTAGGTGTCACAATTTTCAGTAATTTTTCAATACCACAAGCTACTAGTTAGGCTACTAGTTACATGGTTACTACCAAAAGTGACTTGTTTCACTTTTCTAAGCAGTAGTGAGCAGAAAATGGCACCCCAAAAGTGTAATACAACTTTGCAATACTGTCTAACATTTGGTTGATATTGTTTGCTACTTTCCTCTTTCGTCTATAGTGTGCACAGTCCGCACTTTGCAAAATAGTATGTTGGCTACACTGTAAATAAAGATGGACTATATGTTGTATATTTCAAATTGGCATATTCAGAGGGTGGTTCGTGTTCTGGCCACAAGCGTGATTCATACTCCATTTATTTCAGGGTAAAGCGTCCCTAGTCTCACTTACTGTAATTGTTTTATTATAAAAACCATGCGCCATCCTTTGGTGATGCAGCTTGGAATAGACACAGTGCAAGAGAGAAAGGGGCTCCAGTTAGCGATTACACTCCTGACTATTGAAAAGTTATTAACGTGTCAGTTTTCTGGCAAAGCTATTAAAAGCTTCCCTTCGACCACAGGCCCACCTGCCTTGAATAAGGCTCCGTATTTATTGAGTGTGGCATTTTAATAAAATAGAATATATATATATATATATCAAGAAAATAAACACTTGGCACACCATGCTATCACACTTTGTTTTGTATAATAGGAGAATGTTGATGCTTTTAATAACAAATGTTTAAGTGCTGTTTTTATAAGGTGTAACATTAGCCCAAAGTCATGTAGAAACAAGTTATTACATCTTTGAATATGATCGCTGGAAGTGCACTTAAAACCTCAAGCACCGTAATTATTGCATGAAAGTGTCATTATGTATATTTGAACATTTTTGTCATAATTGAAAGTAATGGATGATAAGTGTTTTTCATTTGTAATATAATATATCTCATGCTGAAGAAACAGTTGTAAGCCATCATAATGTGTCGGGAGTAATGCAGAGCCTGTCCGCTATATGGATTCTACCTAGCTGATTATTTACAGCATCATGTGTCTTGTTTATTTTGCTGCTCTTGCAAACTCAGGTCCCCTTGGGTCATCATTGAAATATGTGTCACAATAACCACTATTCTGTTTCTAATAGTCAGGGGGTATATTATTAGGGGGTAAGAGTTTTATTATCGTCATAAAGCGTTGGACTATACAGCATTAATGTCAATGTCAATTGCTTTATTAACGGAAGAGAAGCAGAGAGACCAGTGATCATAATACTGTTTACACTTGTTTGTCAGTTTGAATTATTTCAATGTTTGAGGATGCCTGACATTATCTATATTCACTGTTCTCTAGGGATTAGTTAAAATGCGATCATCATATAAGTATTTTGTCTGAAAATGATATAATCAAATGCAGAGGTTTTTATATCACGTTATGTTGTTTATTTTGTATGTGATCAAAGTCATCTGCGTCTTTCTGTCAAAGTATGTTCCTTGAACAAACAACTATTCAGTCCCTGACATTCAGTATAAGGATAAAAGTATGAAATAAACTGGCTGCATGGTGGAAATGTTGACAAATTTGCTGATTTATTAAAACGTTAACCCCTTATTTCGTCGACGGGGGTGCACCCCAGCACGCACACGAGCTGTGGTCTAAATCCCTGTGGTCTATAGAATATAGACATAAGGTTCCCGCTATAATGGAACAGGGGGGAATTCATCCATTTTAATGAGGTACACTTTATGAAAATATGGCGAACGAGATATGAAAAAAGATCAGAAAAAAAATGCTTTAGTAAAGGGGCTGCATGTGATTCATAATATTGGATTTTAGAAGAGGGGAGAGAGATGACCCCCATCCTCAACCCCCTATTCCTGACAAAGAGGGCAATAAGAAGGCAACCCACAGTTCAACTCTGCAAATATCTTGCAATATCGCAGTCTGATGGTACAATGTCTTAATAGTTTGTGTATTAGAAATTCTGATTCTATAGTATTAGCAGCCATCTAAATGATAGTTTGTGACTAATCTGGAAGGAAGTCAGCCCAGTGTAATAGCCCAACACATTGTCCTCATGACACAAGGGGAGTGACAGTTGTCATAGTCAATGACCTTGACATGCACCCATTGCACCCACTGTGTTTTGCTCTATTCAAACGCCTTGTTCCAGTCACGGGAAGAGTCATCTATTTGTGAATGTGGAAGTTAAAAGACAACACAAGGATATGGATGAGACACCATGCGGGCCACATCCTTAGTGCAGTGACTGTGTCAGCCATGTTGACTGTAGCCCTTGGCTAGGCTGGTGGTGGAGGCCTTTGATGGCTGTTAATACAGCGTGGAGAGATGCTAATAATTGACAGCATTGTTCAGTGATGCTAGCGGATGTAAAGTGGACAGAGGAACAGAAAGAAGTGTGGATCGTATGCAGATCTTATTTAATTTAACATAAAATAACTGTTCCAAAGCAGTCTATTTGAGCATCATATAACACGACTACCACATCCCTCCTCTCTCTAATGTGGGACTGCACTGTATGTTCCAGATAGTTCCATATGGGCTTGCTGAAGCCAAAGCGAGGAGGACACAGTGAAGCTCAGCAGTGTTTGATGAACACAATCTCCCTCCAGAGGGTCTGTTTTGGGTTGAGGCTCCACTCTGCTCTGCTCCCTCTATCTAGTTCACTGTTGTTGCATCACAGGTATCTAGACTGGCCCGTGCTCTGCAGAGGTGAAAACAGTCCTGCCCAGGCAGGCAGGAAGTGAACACAAGTAATTATTCCTGAACACATTTGACATTCATTACATTGCCCAGATGAACAAATCACAGTGTACCAGGGAGTTGAGTATGGTCTGTATGCCTTGATGTGTACATACACGCACAGTGTTATATCTGACAGTGTAGGCGGTTACTCTCATGTCACTCCTTCATGTGATTGTTTGTGTGCTGTTTATATATGGTGACCGTGTAATGTGTAGTGAGTGTGTCGTTTCAACTTGGACATTTGAAAATCTCTTCATCATTCATGTCGTTTGTGTTCTGTGTTCTTGCTGGACTGTTAAATCTATTGATTGTAATGGGGAATTTGGAATTACTAACCTACAATAGAAATGTTCCTCAGATGTTGCAATTTATGTATGTGTGTGTATATGTGAGTGTGTATGTATGTTTGTGTGTGTGCATGTGTGTGTGGTGAGAGTGAGGCGGTGTGTATTCAACAGACTGCTCTGCGTGTGACTAGTGTTTTGAATCATAGATACAGTGTGTTTGTGAGGCGTAGTGGGGGGGGTCTTCCCCTCACCATAGTAACCATATGGTGTGCCCCACCATAGTCATCCTGTGGTGCTGATTGGATGACGCATGACCCACAGCATTCACTGACGCTTGTTTATTCCACCCTGCATGTTGTGTGGTGTCATCAGTCATGTCTGAGGATAGGCAGATAGAGTATAACATTGAAACCCATTCCCACCCGTGACGCTAACCCAGGTCTGCTCAACTCTGTTACCCCTTCCCCTGTCCCTGTGTGGGGTGATGGGCCTATAGCTCTGACCTGTCCCTACCCCTGTGTATTCAGACAGACACCCCCAAATATGTGAATGTCTTCTGGGTGAAGATGAGCCCTCGCTGTGCCAATTTGGAGCAGAGCACCAGATTTTAATGTGCTGCTGAAATTGGTTTCACATGAGTGGAGGGGCAGACTGCGTCAGCAGATCTTCTGATCAAATTAAACAGAGAAGAAGGGGAAAAGGGCCAGCGGTTGTACTGATCTTTCATTTAATAAACAGGACCAATGAAGGAGACAGAAAAATCATCAGTGCCCTCTTTCTCTGGTCTCTGCTCCTTGGCCAGGCTGGGTTTAACCGTTCTAGTGCAGTGTAGAACAGAGTATGTTCCTCCGTCACATACTGATCAGCAGCATCAGTGGAACATCTGTTGGTCTTCCCCTGATGTGTGGCAGTGCGGTGCCACACATCTGGTCCTGTTACTTTAACACTAGGGGTACAAGGTAGAACAGGTAGCGTTCCTGTGTAGCAACACTGGTCCATAAGCATCACTGTTCATCTTGTCAGAAGACTGTACAATATGCATAAAAACAATAATGTGAAAATTACTGAATATTATGTCAAATATTGATTATACTGAATGTGGTATTGTTTATGAAATCATTTTCACTGAAATGAAATCTTATTTAGAAGAGGTGACACAGTCAGAGTGGGGATGTGAGTTTTCTGCTAGTATAGTTTAGGTTTGACTCTAAGTCAGTCCCAGATTCTAAGACTCTAAGTCCCAGATTCTAAGACTCTAAGTTAGTCCCAGATTTTAATTTTCCACCCAGACCCTGTCAGACACCTCCTTACATTAGGATCTGCTCCTGCAGAACTTGTAGGGGCCTGGAGCTGATGCCCACGGCCCCCCCAATCTGCAGATGAAAGTTTATTAGGATTTGCAAAAATGCATCCCATATGTGACTGGCTTGGCAGTCTGGTCTTGATCTTGGGATTCCTCTTTTAGTGATATGATCAGTTGGGTGAATTATCCCACTTCATCAAATTCAGAGCACACCCGGCATGTGCTTCACAGAGAGGAGGAGTGAAAGAGGAGCGCTGTGCATGCGGCACATTAAAGCCCCTCCATCCTCCACGGCCCTGACAGAGGCCCAGATAACACTGTCTGCTGTCAGGTATTATCGGTCCAGCCAGGCCCAGATGCTTAGCAGTCAATATCAGTGTGGTCCACTTGTCCATGACCTGGATAGTGCACATGTATAGGATAAACCTCAAGGGGATGGTGTTTGGCTCCCTCTAGCTATTCTGTGTCATTGTGTTTGAACACACACGGGCACACAGAGGATACATCCCTCACCTTAATGCAGCCTACTGTCCTCAGAATGAGTGGCTGTGTGTGTCAGATCCTGCCTGTGAAAAGTGACACACACACAGACACCAGGAATCATGTGGAATGTGGGGAGATGGAATATCGACTGCCATTAATCATACTCAGAGTATTTAACAGTCACCCACTGGTATGTAAACAACTAATGCATCACATGCTTGGCAGCCTCGTGCGTGTGGTATTTGTCCCTACCTATAATTTAGTTCTCAAATGCAGCCATACTGGTTGTATGGGCCAGGAGGCTGTTAGGAAGGTCCTTAGGGTGCTTTACAGTCCATAGCCGCAAGTATTCAGATAGGGCTCTTCATATGATAATGGTAGATGAACATAAAGCCTCTGGAAGCATGAAACTGCAGTTGCCAAAGTTGCATACTGATACTGTAGTGTTTATTGTTTCAAAACTCAAACTGGAATGATGCATGGGGAACAGCACACAAAGTGAGAAGGTATATTTGAATTGATGTGGAAAACGTGTGAACCAGTGGAGGCTGCTGTGGGAGGACGGCTCATAGTAATGGCTGGAATGGAGTCAATTGAATGGTATCAACCACATGGAAACCACGTTTGATACCAACCCATTTACTCCTTTCCATCCATTATTATGAGCCGTCCTCTCCTCAACAGCCTCCACTGGTGTGAACCTCTCCTTATAGAATGAGAGAGAACCAAGCAGTGAATCTTATCAACACCTCACAGGCATCTAAACAAACTACAACCACATCTTACTGATAATGTTGTGCAAATTGGTTGCAGGCAGCAATGTATTCTGAATAAATTACTCAAATGTCCAGCAATTTGTTTCTCTTCTCCTGTGGAAAAAGCCAGATGTTGAATTGTTATGCACTGTTTTTGGCATCGCTATATTGCTTTACTAATTGTTGCCATTGTTTAGAAGTTTGGTAACGATTTACATGATCTGTTTACTATAATCATCAAGCACATCATAAACACAACATTATAGCTGTATAGAGTATTATTATATGGCTGGTCAGTCTTGTCCAACCCTTCTATTTAAGACACAGAGAGCCAGTCCTAGTGCATTCTGGGAAGGACCGTTATAAACACTGTAGGGCATTTGGAGGACAGTGCTTGCCAAAAAAACAGAGAAGCCCTGCTCTGAATTTTCTGAAGCTGCTATTCACTTTCAAGGATATCTAATGGGACGCCAAATGCCTTCAATTTGAAAATAGTACACATGGCTCTTTTAGCACTCCCAACTTGATATGGATATTTTCAGCACTGTTGTCTCCAAACCTCTGTCCCTTCACTAACCCTGCTCTTACTACCACTGTTTCAGTAACGCACACTAAATGGCAATCAATTATATATGGAAACCGCTACCTGATGCTTGATTAGCTCAACACTCTCCACACCATACAATATATCTACATCAATGAAATAATTGAAATTACATGTATATACGATTATGCTAATGTTGTGGATTAGTTCATCTTTGCACATTGTATTCCCACGAGCGCTGTTGTCTAAATTAGTGATGTGTATCAATTCAACAGGTCTAGCTAGGTCCACTTAAACGTCTTAAGTGACATTACAGCAATGTTTTGATAAAGAGGATCACATCACTGATTCCTTAAATTGTTTATAATCTTGTTAGACAAGATAACCCCAATTCTAAAGGTTTGAAAACAAATGCAGAATACTAAATTGAACTTAAGTTTGTTTAAATTAGCTGGGAAATCAGGTGAATATGACTTAAACAGGAGTACCTTAAAGTGGTTGACAGTTTCAAAGCTGAGCACACAAAGATGGAATTAGTAAATATGTTTAGGCCGAATCAGGATCTTTGAATATTTGAATGAAGTCCTCTGATAGTTGTGAAAAGGCTATAATGTCATAATGAGGTTATGGAAGGTTATATTGCCAGCGTATAACAGCGTAGTCACACTGCCTGTTACTATCAGGCCCTCCACTTCTAAAGTCCATCTGGAGAAACCCATATTTGTATTATAACCAGGTTTTGGTGCATCCCAGTACATCACTGGAGCAGAGCTCCCTGCCATCTAGGACCTCTATATCAGGTGGTGTGAAAGGAAGCCCCGTAAAATCGCCAAAGACTTTTCTCTCTGCTTCCGCACTGCAAGCGATACCGGTGCATCAAGTCTGACACCAACAGGCTCCTGAACAGTTTCTATCCCCAAGCCATAAGATTGCTAAATAGCTAACTAAATAGCTAACTAAATAGCTAACTAAATAGCTAACTAAATGGCTACACGGACTATCTGAGTTGACCCTTGTGCACACTCACAGGACTCTACGCACTCACGCATACTGACACTCCAACACACACATAACATGCACACACATTTAAACTGACTCTACACACCCACTCACATACAATCATCATTTACGCTGCTGCTACTCTGTTTATTTTATATCCTGATGCCTAGTCACCTTACCACAATACATATCTACCTCCATCACTCCAGTATCTCTGCACATTGTAGATATGGTATTGGAACTGACCCGGTATATAGCTTCTTACTTTCTCGTGTTCTTCTTATTTCTTATTTTTATTTCTTGTTTGTTTTTATTCTACCTTGTCATTTGGAGTGTTACATTGTTATTGATTACTGCATTGTTGGGTTTAGAGCTAGCAAGAAAGGCATTTCACTGTACTTGTGCACGTGTAAATAATTATGCATCATTAGTTGTATTGTTGTTGAACGCTAGCCCATCTAATGCTTTGTGTTTTATATTGAAAAAGAATCATAGCAAGAAAGAAATTTAGCAGTTTAATAGACCAATCAAAACTATTTTTATTGAATTTTGTGTGTGTCCCTTTGTATCAAAAAAGGCTGTATGTGTGTGTATGACAACAGGCTGCAGAAGCTGAACTTTACTGCGCTCAGGTTGTGTTTTCTCTTACAGTCAGTCACAGTGTGTAGGAGCATGTGAGGAAGAGTGAAGAATGGAGCGGGAGAAGAGAAGAGAGTTGTCTTTCTGTTTCTCTCCCCTCTACTGCATATGACTACCATATGGAAGCACTTGTAAGGAAAAATAGGTACAAATCAGTTACCTGACAGCACTATTCCTAGCCAGACAGAGCTGGTCAAGCTGTGTATCTGCTGGACTGGGCAGTTCTTCTGCTATGGTCATCCCCCAGGTATCCTGCAGGTTTTACTGTATCTGACTCCACTACTGTGATAGTAATACCATAGTCGTCTGTCACCTATCTGCTGTTTTCAGTCACACCATGACTATTAGAGATTCATTTGAAGCTTCAGACACTGAGGCATGTGGAGGTTCAGATCTCCTGGAGACTGATACACCTGTTTGTCTGCATCTTAGAGTTAGAGATGCACAACTCACCAGACTATAAAATTATAGCCATTTCTTTTGTCCTGAACAAAGATACATTCATGTTTACTGTGAATCATGTTCTGGTCGTTGTTCATGGGAGAGTAAGACTCATTCTGCATGAATGTGTGCATGAGAGACAGTGCACATGTGTGCATGTACGTCGACCCTGTCTGTCTTTGTCTCTGTACTGCTCTTTGCTCTGAATTATGGGTAGACGATCAGGGTGTGAAGACTGAGGTCTCACCCCCACACTCCCTGGCTCCAGCACAAATTCTCTTCTATAGCATTTTGGGTTTTGTGAGAAGCGTTCGGTCTCAATGTTTCCCTTATGGATTGAACTGTGAAAGTTAGGGGTGGAACATCGGCATGAAGTTCAGAGTTATAGATTTGACTCAGTGCTCCTTTCACACTCCATGCTGCACAGCTTTTTATTTGTCTCCCATGGCTGTAAAAAAAGGCATATTTTATCTTACTTTATTTAGAAATGTTTGGAGGATAAACTCCCCTGAGCAGTAATCTCGTTTTTACAGGAGTTCTGGTATGACAACATACACGCAGTATTGTGAAATCCATTGCAGTTCCCATATCATTATTTTTCTAAAAATTTTATATTGCAAATAGCTTGAATACAGGCAGACATTGACTCAGTATGTGTCTGAGGCAGAGATGAGAGAAAGCAAAGTGGTGGTGGTGGTGAAATGGGCTTCAAATGGGAGTCCAGCATAGGAAAACAGAATAGACTCTCCCTCACCAGGGTGAAGCCACATTCCCTGGTCAGAAGTCTCTGGGATGAAAGTGGTGTGTGATCTCCCAGGTCATCCTGTGACCCTGCCAATGTTTTCATAAGAGGAGGCTGGGTCCTGGGCGTTTTATCTGCCTGGCCTGGATGGAGCTGGACAGGGGGTGGGGAGGGGCCAGACCCTAACCCTCCTTTGTTTGGTTTGCGGGACGGGCAGGACTCTCGCAGCAAGGTGCTCGCTGTCATCGCTTTGACCCCTGGCCTCGGCCACTGGCAATCCCCAGGACTCCAGAGAAGAGGGCCGCAGGGGCTCCTGGGACAATCACACAGAGGTCAGAGGGCAGGGATGCTGGCCATGTGCACATGTGTCAGGAAGTGGACCACATTCTCTCTTCTTCATTCATCAGTATATCTGGTCTCTAGATTTGTTCTCAGTTATTTACCCTTTAGAGTTTTGTCTGAGGTTTAAATTAATTCTGAGCCAATGTGCAATGGATATCTCTACTGAATGACAGGGTAATAGCCTGATCCAAGTGTGGTGAAGAATTGCCAAAAGCCAGCTTCATGTAGATCTGTAGCCTGCTCTCAACCTCCCAAATCAACCGTCTCTGCCTCATTTCATAGTGTCTGATTACTATGAGGCTTATGTGTGTTAGCTAGAGTAGATAAACTGTATTCATGTAGTGCTGAGTTTTCCCCAGATAGGACAGGCTTTCATCTTAAATAAAGCTAGAATTATCAGTGAAGGGTATGTAGTGGACTTGTCAACAGCAAATAGTGTGCTTGGATCACGTCTGTGCCGAGAGTGTGTTACATGTAACTAATACATTGCCAATCCTGCTGGTCCTCATTTTGTACAAGGAAGGGAAGAGGTTAAACACATCGCAACACAAACCAGGTTTCCATCCAACCTTTCTATGCGGGTAAAGTGCATGTTGGATATAAAATGTCACGACAGGCCTGATGGAAACAGCAAATTTGTCGGTAAACCTTCCAACTGACAACCAAAGGAAATATGCTAGACAATGAGATATTTTTGTGTCGGTAAAATGTATTATACGAGAAATGGTGGTGGAAACTTGGTGTCATTTGAAACGTTTATGTTATGTGGTCCTCCCACTACAACTCGGGAAAGCATGCAGTTTATTAGGCTACAGATAAAATAAATGATGATGAACTTCACAGGGTGGTGAAAGTGCATGGAATGATCTTGATACTCCTTTCCAATAAATATCAAGGGTCTTATTCTGGTGACATGGTGATTGATGCTTGACTGCCGTTTGACAAATACAAATTATCTCGCTATTTTGTCCATAATAATCTCATCATGTGGAGACAGACGCTGGGAGACAAGAAGCAAATACAGGGAGTGAATATTTAATAAATAACAGACATGAAACAAAACATGGACAGCGTCTGGACAAGGGAAACTTAATCACATTAATGTGGACACAGGGATCAAACTGAGGAATAGACAGATAAAGAGGAGGCATTCAATAAAGTGATGGAGTCCAGGTGAGTCCAATGAAGCGCTGATGCACGTGGCGATGGTGACAGGTGTGCGTAATGATGGGCAGCCTGGCGCCCTCGAGTGCCAGAGAGTGGGAACAGGCGTGACACATCATATACATAGCCTACCCGCACTGTATCTGCAAGCTATATAACACAACATGTTTTGTGATAAAATGATCAGTAGAGTTGAAAATGTGATAGAAACCCATTTAACTTGTATTCTTTATTCAGTACATGTCAACACACACAGCCTTTTATCCGCAGCAAGTCAATTTGAGTGAAACACATCTCTAATGGGAAAATGTTCAAATTGTTTTTATGCATATTTTAGAATATTCACATGAAAATCTGTCCTCAATTGGATGGAAACCTAGCTACAGACCCTAAGCCTATCACTCAACAGTTGACAGACAGTGTCCAAGCATGAGATGGGAACTCTCAATTTTGTTTTAAACTATTTACTCATATACTCTCTTTCAAGCCTGTATACTCATTGTCACACACATTTGCACACACAGCGCAGTGTACACACATTCACACTGACACACACCACACACACACAGATTCCTTCCCTCCTTCCCAAGCTTGCGAGCAGATCTCAAAGCTCCAGGTCAGCCACCTGCCTCCAGGCTGGCACATAGTCCAGTCTCTGGACTACCTTTTCCTTCCTATAACTACCACCTCCAAATCAAGTGGAAATATTATGATTGGACAGAGGTCAGTGTCACCCCTGCCCCTCCATCTCCTCCCATGCCCCCTCCAGGCACGCCATTGTAATTTAATTAAATATGTTCTTAAAGAGGATGGAGCAGGAAGAGGTTGGCTGGTCAGACGCAGGTCAACACAGGCCTTCCAGCATATACTGCAGACAAAAGCTCTCAGTGCTATGGGACACAGAGCCATACTGACATATGGATTTACTGATGCCCTCAGCAGTCAGGAGGTGCTCATTCACTCTCACTATCAGGAAATGTGTGGAGTACCTCTATGACTGTGCAGCCTACAAAACTTAATGTAGTAAAAGAAAGAATTCAGATATTTTCATAAGTCCTCAAAAACTCCCAAAACAACCCTTGTAAAATACTGCATATCTTGTACTTAGCGCAAATGTTTTGTTTCAGTGGAAAGTAATAGTGTGTTATTTTATCTCATAAAAGGTGTCATGTGTGTGAAGTGTCTGGCTGTGTGTCTGTGATTTCCGTCAGATGTTTGAATTACCCCTTTAAAGTGTCTCGCTCTCGTGTTCTGTGCAATGTGGCCTCTCTCACGGTTAATGGCAACACAGAGAGCAATCACATGTTATATAATAACACTGTGTTGTAGACTGTACAGTCGCAAAGGAAAAACATCCCAAATTAAAAGTCTGTCTTCAATTTGTCAAATCTGGACAGAAAAATCCATCTTTGTAGAATGTAAGCTCGAGGTCCATCTTTGACCCAGCTTGCAAACCCACTGTAGACTTACTGTATACAGATTGACTTACAGTTTATAAAGAGAAGATGAGAGTGCTTATGGTAGAGTATCTGCTAAATGTTTTCAGTGTTTTCCCCAGTCATGGGAACCCAGTGTCATCCTTCCACTGATGCTTATTTAATCTGAACACAATTGTGACTTTGTTTTGTTGTTATCAGGGGTTTAGTCAAGTGGAGGGAAGACGTGTAATGCTGGTTTCCATATTGTGGTAAAACAGCCTTACAAAGAGAGGGGACACAATTCTATGAAGCCACAAGCCACATGAAAAACATGTCTACTTGAAAAATACTGTGAAATAGGAGAAACTATTCCTCCAATATTTGTATTCTCTATTTGTCAGTGTATTAACTCAGTCTCATTGTCAATATGGGTTTGATATTCTTCAGAAAAATCATCCATGTCCTATTTCTGTGGTGATACATAGTGTGCCTCTTAGGTTGTCCTGGTTGTGTCAGTCATTTCCATATTGGATAAGGACCACGACCAGAAGAACTCTCTATCATTTATTTGGAAAAAGAGAAGCAGCTGTAGAGGCTCTCTATAGCAATCTCATTTTACATGGGTTTCCACATAAAACACTCTTGTGTGATGTCACAGAGGGGGTTCACTGTTTATCAAAGGGTTTGAGATGGGGATTCTGGCCTAGGCAGGAGCTTTTTTCTACAGTACAGAGCACCACTGCTTACTTTGGTTTAACAAGCATGACACCACATCACATACTTTACAGTGAAACTACATGTATGTACAGAGTGCTTTATTTCAGTGGACAGGCAGTAGAGAAATCAATAACCAATTTATCTGAGACTGTCTTCCATCTACAGAGCACACTCAGTGAAAGTGGCACAGAGACAAACTGCAGTCAAGGCAGCTTCTGTCTGCAACACAAAAAGCTGCAAATTTCATAGATATCATTCACTTCTTAATGAAGTGTTTGTGTTTTCTCCATGAAACCCCAGTATGATGTTCATTTTGATGGCTGGCTAGACTTTAGCCAAAGGCAGTCTAAGTCTCCATTGATGGAAGAACTCCATAGACATGCATAGACATTGCCACTGCACTCACAGGTACAGTTGAAGTCGGAAGTTTACATACATTTAGGTTGGAGTCATTAAAACTCGTTTTTCAACCACTCCACAAATGTCTTGTTAACAAACTATAGTTTTGGCAAGTCGGTTAGGACATCTACTTTGTGCATGACACAAGTAATTTTTCCAACAATTGTTTACAGACAGATTATTTCACTTATAATTCACAATTCTAGTGGGTCAGAAGTTTACATACACTAAGTTGACTGTGGCTTTAAACAACTTGGAAAATTCCCGAAAATGATGTCATGGCTTTAGAAGCTTCTGATAGGCTAATTGACATCATTTGAGTCAATTGGAGGTGTACCTGTGGATGTATTTCAAGGCCTACCTTCAAACTCAGTGCCTCTTTGCTTCACATCATGGGAAAATCAAAATAAATCAGCCAAGACCTCAGAAAACAAATTGTAGACCTCCACAAGTCTGGTTCATCCTTGGGAGCAATTTCCAAATGCCTGAAGGTACCACGTTCATCTGTACAAACAATAGTATGCAAGTACAGAGGGAAAAAAGTATTTGATCCCCTGCTGATTTTGTACTTTTGCCCACTGACAAAGAAATGATCAGTCTATAATTTTAATGGTAGGTTTATTTGAACAGTGAGAGACAGAATAAAAAAAAAAAATCCAGAAAAACGCATGTGAAAAATGTTATAAATTGATTTGCATTTTAATGAGGGAAATAAGTATTTGACCCCCTCTCAATCAGAAAGATTTCTTGCTCCCAGGTGTATTTTATACAGGTAACGATCTGAGATTAGGAGCACACTCTTAAAAGGAGTGCTCCTAATCTCAGCTTGCTACCTGTATAAAAGACACCTGTCCACAGAAGCAATCAATCAATCAGATTCAAAACTCTCCACCATGGCCACGACCAAAGAGCTCTCCAAGGATGTCAGGGACAAGATTGTAGACCTACACAAGGCTGGAATGGGCTACAAGACCATCGCCAAGCAGCTTGGTGAGATGGTGACAACAGTTGGTGCGATTATTCGTAAATGGAAGAAACACAAAAGAACTGTCAATCTCCCTTGGCCTGGGGCTCCATGCAAGATCTCACCTCGTGGAGTTGCAATGATCATGAGAACGGTGAGGAATCAGCCCAGAACTACACGGGAGGGTCTTGTCAATAATCTTAAGGCAGCTGGGACCATAGTCACCAAGAAAACAATTGGTAACACATTACGCCGTGAAGGACTGAAATCCTGCAGCTCCCGCAAGGTCCCCCGCTCAAGAAAGCACATATACATGCCCATCTGAAGTTTACAATGAACATCTGGAATGATTCAGAGAACAACTGGGTGAAAGTGTTGTGGTCAGATAAGACCAAAATGGAGCTCTTTGGCATCAACTCAACTCGCCGTGTTTGGAGGAGGAATGCTGCCTATGACCCCAAGAACACCATCCCCACCGCTCAAACATTGAGGTGGAAACATTATGCTTTGGGGTGTTTTTCTGCTAAGGGACAGGACAACTTCACGCATCAAAGGGACAATGGACGGGCCATGTACCGTCAAATCTTGGCTGAGAACCTCCTTCCCTCAGCCAGGGCATTGAAAATGGGTTGTGGATGGGTATTCCAGCATGACAACGACCCAAAACACACGGCCAAGGCAACAAAGGAGTGGCTCAAGAAGAAGCACATTAAGGTGCTGGAGTGGCCTAGCCAGTCTCCAGACCTTGATCCCATAGAAAATCTGTGGAGAGAGCTGAAGGTTTGAGTTGCCAAACGTCAGCCTCTAAACCTTAATGACTTGGAGAAGATCTGCAAAGAGGAGTGGGACAAAATCCATCCTGAGATGTGTGCAAACCTGGTGGCCAACTACAAGAAACGTCTGACCTGATTGCCAACAAGGGTTTTGCCACCAAGTACTAAGTCATGTTCTGCAGAGGGGTCAAATACTTATTTCCCTAAAATGCAAATCAATTTATAAAAATTTTCACATGCGTTTTTCTGGATTTTGTTGTTGTTATTCTGTCTCTCACTGTTCAAATAAACCTACCATTAAAATTATAGACTGATCATTTCTTTGTCAGTGGGCAAACGTACAAAATCAGCAGGGGATCAAATACTTTTTCCCTCTCACTGTATAAACACCATGGGATCAGACAGCCGCCATACCGCTCAGGAAGGAGACGTGTTCTGTCTCCTAGAGATGAACGTACTTTGGTGAGAAAAGTGAAAATCAATCCCAGAACAACAGCAAAGGACCTTGTGAAGATGCTGGAGGAAACAGGTACAAAAGTATCTATATCCATAGTAAAACGAGTCCTATATCTACATAACCTAAAAGGCTGCTCAGCAAGGAAGAAGCCACTGCTCCAAAACTGCCATAAAAAAAGCCAGACTACGGTTTTCAACTGTACATGGGGACAAAGATCGTACTTTTTGTAGAAATGTCCTCTGGTCTGATGAAACAAAAATAGAACTGTATGGCTTTAATGACCATCGTTATGTTTGGGGGAAAAAGGGGGAGGCTTGCAAGCCGAAGAACACCATCCCAACAGTGAAGCACGGGGGTGGCAGCATCATGTTGTGGGGGTGCTTTGCTGCAGGAGGGACTGGTGCACTTCACAAAATAGATGGCATCATGAGGAAGGAAAATGATGTGGATATGTTGAAGCAACATCAGTCAGGAAGTTAAAGCTTGGTCGCAAATGGGTCTACCAAATAGACAATGACCCCAAGACTACTTCCAAAGTTGTGGCAAAATGGCTTAAGGACAACAAAGTCAAGGTATTGGAGTGGCCATCACAAAGCCCTGACCTCAATCCTATAGAACATTTGTGGGCAGAAGTGAAAAAGTGTGTGCGAACAAAGAGGCCTACAAACTTGACTGAGTTAAACCAGCTCTGTCAGGAGGAATGGGCCAAAATTCACCCAACTTATTGTGGTAAGCTTGTGGAAGGCTACCCAAAACATTTGACCCAAGTTAAACAATTTAAAGGCAATGCTACCAAATACTAATCGAGTGTCTGTAAACCTCTGACCCACTGGGAATGTGATAAAAGAAATAAAAGCTGAAATAAATCATTCCCTCTACTATTATTCTGACATTTCACATTCTTAAAATAAAGTGGTGTTCCTACCTGACCAAAGACAGGGAATTTTTACTAGGATTAAATGTCAGGAATTGTGAAAAACTGAGTTTAAATGTATTTGGCTAAGGTGCATGTAAACTTCCGACCAACTGTATTTCTTAGAGGGCTAGGGGGTAATATTGCACTGTGGCACCAAGCTCAGGAGAGGCAGACAGTGGGCCTCTGTGGGTAGAGAATCCATCTCTAACTGTGAAGGCCGGTAGCCCATCCTACAAAGTAGTTACAGTCTGTGGTCCTGTGGCTGTCAGAACAATGTCAGATCTTATTAGGCTCAACAGATGAGATGGCTGCCATAAGAATACCACACTAACAACCTCTGCCTCAGTAAGGCACATTTGTAGTTTAAACTATGATTTTCCTGATCTTTCATAGAAACAAGGATTTGAATTGGAAGGTCTTCCAATAAGCATTAAAACAATCTCTTCACATTTTCTTCTCCAATAAGCTGATTATCTCTCTGTGACACTGAATTTGAGAACATTACTACGTCATTACTACAGCGATAAGATAAAGACAAAGAGGTCTGATGCAGTTTGATGAACAGGAAATGCCACAAATCTTTGTTGGTCTATGTTGGATCAGACATGTTTGAGTTGCAGCCTCTCTAAGGCAGTATTGGTTTATCTGCTAACAGGCCCGGGTGGCGTGTTGTGTTGTGGACCCGGAGCAGCTGGCATCCTCTCTGTCCAACAGAGCTGTCAGGTATTGCAAAAAAACTGACCTTGAGCAGAGGTCACCATGAGGAGGAAACAGAGAGGGCCACTCATAGGCCTAATACCTAGGAATGTCCTGACAGAGACTAGAAAGGAGCCCTTTCAAACAGCCCCCTAATCAGAGTCATGTTCTTCATTTCATTTGCGAGGACACTTGCATGGGGGCTTGGTGTCTTCTCCAGCTCTCCCTCTATAAACCCATACATACATCCAGACATTTATTTCACTCCTTGCTTCACTTGCCCGCTACCCAATTCAATGTAAATGCAATTTAACTTCAACAATAGTAATCTGATCTTATTTTATGTACATTTACATAGTTGATTGGTGTGTGAATATGTGAGTGTGTCACAGGCTGGGCAAATGAGCAATCAAACTGCCATGATTTTTATGAAATTTGCTAATCATGTTTGATCACATTATCTAACATAAGGACCCACAAAGACCTTCCAAGTGAATGTGAGTGCCTTGGTATGTAGCCACTGATTACATTGAAAAGGGTAAGGCTTGGCAGGTTACAGCCTGACAGGTTGAATGGTTGTCTCTGTGATACACTTGGGTCAGCTATCAGTTTGACCCCTCTCATCTGGAGAAGACCTGACCTGGGATGTCACTGATAGGGCACACGTAAGCAGTATTATTATCGAGTACTTAGTGCATAAAGGGCACATTTGCACTGTAATTGTAGAGGTGTTGAACAGTTTAAAGTGTTGCCCATGTTGTCCAAACCTTAGATATATGCAGGTTATGGGGGTCAGCCAGGTTGGCAACAAAGTCCTGTTCACCCTGCTTGTGTAACAGTGTAGCTTCCGTCCCTCTCCTCGCCCCTACCTGGGGTCGAACCAGGGACCCTCTGCACACATAGACAACAGCCACCCTCGAAGCATCGTTACCCATCGCTCCACAAAAGCCGCGGCCCTTGCAGAGCAAGGGGAACAACTACTTCAAGGTCTCAGAGCGAGTGACGTCACCGATTGAAACGCTATTAGCGTGCACCCCGCTAACTAACTAGCCATTTCACATCGGTTACACTCACCCTTTTGACCTCCTCCTTTTCCGCAGCAACCAGTGATCCGGGTCACGGCACCAATGTAACAGTGTAGCTTCCGTCCCTCTCCTCTCCCCTACCTGGGCTCAAACCAGGGGCCCTCTGCACACATCAACTGACACCCACGAAGCAACGTTACCCATCGCTCCACAAAAGCCGCGGCCCTTGCAGAGCAAGTGGAACAACTATTTAAACAATTTCAAGGTCTCAGAGCGAGTGACGTCACCGATTGAAACGCTATTAGCGCGCACCCCGCTAACTAGCTAGCCATTTCACATCGGTTACACTTGGAAGGTCCAAATGATTTCAGTCAGAGCTGTGTGTGCCGTTTACTGACACTTGAGTCACATGGGTCATGCTGATCTTCGTTGTATGGACCAGAGCCCAGAGCCCTGAGTCCCTCGTCCTCTCTCTTATTGGACAGACACAAGATCCAAAGTCAGTGTTCTCTCTCTATTCCTCAGTCTGGCTGGATACTACAGGAGAACCTGCAAACAACAGATAACAGTGTTATAGTCCTTAAGGACCAACACTGAAACTAGATCCGTCCTCTTCCAGATTTGGTGGAAATCCCCTAACATAATACAATGGTACTAAAATAAATGGAATGGATCCAGAGGGGTTTCAGACAAGCACCACATCCCACAATAAAACTCCCAATCTCAAGTGAATCTGAACAGACTTGGCTAACCTCTGACCCTCATGGTCTCTCCCCTCATCCTCTCCTCTGAACTCTAAAATACAACCAACATGACTAAATTGCACAAGAACAATGTAAAACAATTAATGTGATTAACATAGAGCCATGCTGCAAAAAAAGGCAAGAATAATCAATTTGTCTTAGTATATTATGACATCCGCTGAGTGAAAGGGAGCGGACGGAGCGGAAGGCCGGGCCTGGAGGGGAGAGGAAGCTGAGTTTAGTGGTCTGCTAGCTGTGCCTGAGGCCAGCTATAGCTCAGCTAGGAACAATGGAGGCCACAGACAGAGGCCCAAGCAGGCAGAGCCCCATTCCACAGCTACAGCCCAGCAGGGGATGGCATGGTTGGGAAAAGAGGCAAACATCACATGTGACAACGTAATGTCCATATGGGTGAGTCTTCCCATCTCTACTCTGTGAATATACAAACCCAATTCACTTGAATTTAGGATATTACAGGATATCTGGTAACATTTCCTTTTAAGGTTTTCTTGTTACAGTGTAATTACATGTGTAATTACACTGTAACAAGTATTGTAGTTAACTGTAATAACTCATAGTTACAATGTAATAACAAGATGTACCTGGTAGTAATTGTGGTCTGTAATTACAGAAGTATAACAATGAATACTTGTTGCCATGCTTGTTACAAATGGGCAGGTTTCCACTAAGTTCAACAACTTATACAGTACATTACAGTGCATCACCCATTCTGACAACCTGGCCTACATTTTCACGCTTCTGGAAGTGCGACCCAAATGGGAGAATAAATACACTAGTACACCAGAGTACATGTAATATCTGCATAAGTACAAGGTAATTACTAGGTGTTACACTTAATTTTAACTAGCCAAATCCTGTGTATCTTGAGGGGTACATTCTTGTAATTATAGTGTACCGATAGCCAGTGGTGGAAAATGTACCCAATTGTCATACTTGAGTAAAAGTAAAGATTCTTGAATAAAAAGTAAAAGTCACCCAGTAAAATACTCCTTGGAGTAAAAGTATTTGGTTTTAAATATACTTAAGTATCAAAGTAAAAGTATAAATAATTTCAGATTCCTTATATTAACCAAACCAGACGGCCTGATTTTCTTGTTTTTTATTTATGGATAGCCAGAGGCACACTCCTAAACTCAGACATCATTTACAAACAAAGCATTTGTGTTTAGTGTGTCCGCCAGATCAGAGGCAGTAGGGGTGACCAGGGTGGTTCACTTTATAAGTGTGTGAATTGGACAATTTTCCTGTCCTGCTAAGCATTTAAAATGTAATGAGTACTTTTGGGTATCAGGGAAAATGTATTGAGAAAAAGGTACATTAATTTCTTTAGAACTGTAGTGGAGTTAAAGTAACATTTTTCAAAAATATAAATAGGAAAGTACAGTACAGATACAGTACAATAAAATGGTTTTACTTGAAGATGCACACTCAAACTTTTGTATAATTTTAGCCAGTAGTTTTGAAAGAGAGCCAAAAGTGGTCGCTATTTTTTGTGTACTACGTCATAAAATTGTGTGCTACATCATCCATTTCGTATGATATGTTACGTCCTGCAAAATAAAAACATAGTTTTTTTTTGTTGTGCGATTTGTATGATATGTTAGGAATCCAATTCATACTATTTGTTATGAATTTATTGTTCTTAAAATCCTGGAGTGCATCTTTAAGTACTGGTACTTTAGTTTACACCACTGCCAATAGCATCCCAACACACCATTTTCAGCTTGCACAAACCACATTATATGTGTTAGCCAACTTAGAACCGATCACGTCAATTAGGTGATCGGTTCTAAGTTGACTGATGTTGGCTGATGTCCAGCCCCAGGTCAAGTTTTTGTTTCAAATTAATGGAAGCTTATGAGCGCAATGGCAAAAACGGGTTCACTAACGGTTCACGTAAAAAAATAGTTTAAAATGTTAAATCATTTAACGTTGTATTTGACAATGGTTCAATTGTTTTAATCACCAATTTAAATATTTTAGACACAAACAGTTGTGGTAAATTATTGTGAAATAGTCATTTCTGCTTGACAAATTGTAAGCTTGAATGAATAATGGTTTATAAATGCACTTAAATGGTCATAAGACAAACTCTTATTCATCATGTAATCTTGCAAGGGTTTCACTGTTAAGGCATAATGTGTTCCCAATCTGTGACAATGCACATGTGACAATGCTGATTTTCTCATCAATTAAACATTTGATGCCAGTACAGTTTTCTGTTCCCAAATCTAGAATATGTTACAAACAGACTTAGTGGACTTAGTTGTGTAGACTTTACCCTTTACCAAAGTAAAAAAAAAAGGGTGTTGTTTAGAAGGAGTGCAAGAACAAATTGAATTATTACCCACGCACACCTCCCAGAGAAGGCATTCCCTAACAAAAATATGCTAATTTAGTTTGTTATAAAAATCTTTGGCGTTAGCATGCACTTTTACAGCTAGGTAGGCCTACACTCAACTGTAGAAAGCATGATGATAATAACTAGTATGGCTAACGTAGTGTCTAATGCTAAATTGTCATACATTCTTCTTCTCTACCACAGATTTCCACAAGCTCTCAGACTGGGTCTCAGGATGGGAGAGGTCTCAGGATGGGAAAGGTCTCAGGATGGGAAAGGTCTCAGGATGGGAAAAGTTTCAGGATGGGAAAGGTCTCAGGATGGGAAAGGTCTCAGGATGGGAATCAGTCTCAGGATGGGAAAGGTCTCAGGATGGGAAAGGTCTCAGGATGGGAAAAGTCTCAGGATGGGAAAGGTCTCAGGATGGGAAAAGTTTCAGGATGGGAAAGGTCTCAGGATGGAAGAGGTCTCAGGATGGGAAAAGTTTCAGGATGGGAAAGGTCTCAGGATGGGAAAAGTCTCAGGATGGGAAAGGTCTCAGGATGGGAAAAGTTTCAGGATGGGAAAGGTCTCAGGATGGGAAAAGTCTCAGGATGGGAAAGGTCTCAGGATGGGAATCAGTCTCAGGATGGGAAAATGCTTACAAGAACGAAACAGATGAAGACAGAGACAGATTGCTACAGATTTGAGTCACAACTAGAATAGTTATTTTTATGTCATGTCTTTGTTTAATCTAATGAGTCAAATTATTAATCTAACAATAAAAATCCTAATTATTTTGTAAGAAATGCAAGTTCTTTTTACATGTTGCAAGAAAAATGCTAAATGCTAAATTGTCATACGTTCTTCTTCTCTACCACAGATTTCCACAAGCTCTCAGACTGGGTCTCAGGATGGGAGAGGTCTCAGGATGGGAAAGGTCTCAGGATGGGAGAGGTCTCAGGATGGGAAAAGTCTCAGGATGGGAAAGGTCTCAGGATGGGAAAAGTCACAGGATGGGAATAGGTCTCAGGATGGGAAAATGCTTACAAGAAAGAAACAGATGAAGACAGAGACAGATTGCTACAGATTTGAGTCACAACTAGAATAGTTATTTTTATGTCATGTCTTTGTTTAATCTAATGAGTCAAATTATTAATCTAACAATAAAAATCCTTTTACATGTTGCAAGAAAATTGACTAAAGTAGAAGTTCATCTATTGTAGATATTTTCACTTGGTAATGAGTAGTAGGCCAAAGTAATTATATAGGAATACCTATATCCTGTGTAACACCTAGTAATTACATTATACTTATGCAGATATTACATGTACTCCTTGGCGCACTAGTGTGTTTATTTTTCATTTGGATGGCACTATCAGAAGCTGACGATTAGATTGTCAGAATGGGAAATGTACTTTGTAGGTACAGTATAATTACCCCTCAAGATACACTTCATTTTAACTAGCTAAATCATGTGTGACAACTAGTAATTACATTGTACTTAGGCTTTGAAATTGTGTCTTATTCCTCATCTGGGATGACACTCGTCTTAGATTTGTTTTCGTAAGCTCAACCAATACCATGTGGTATGCATTATTTTGGGGGCAAGTGCTAGCAACAACAATGACTGGAGATATACACTGAACAAAGATATAAAAGCAACATGCAACCATTTCAAAGACTTTACTGAGTTACAGTTCATATAAAGAAATCAGTCAATTGAAATAAATAAATTAGGTCCTAATCTATGGATTTCACATGACTGGGAATACAGATAGATATGCATTTTTTGGTCACAGATACGAAGAAAAAAAAGGTAGAGGTGCCAATCAGAAAACCAGTCAGTATCTGGTGTGCAGCGCGACACATCTCCTTCGCATAGAGTTGATCAGGCTGTTGATTGTGGCCTGTGGAATGTTGTCCCACTCCACTTTAATGGCTGTGTAAAGTTACTGGATATTGGCGGGTACTGGAACATGCTGTCGTACACGTTGAACCAGAGCATCCCAAACGTACTCAATGGGTGCCGTGTCTACTGAGTATGCAGGCTATGGAAGAACTGAGACATTTTCAGCTTCCAGGAATTGTGCACAGGTACTTGCAACATGCGGCTGTGCCTTTTCGTGCTGAAACATGAGGTGAAGGCGGAGGATGAATGGCACGACAATGGGCCTCAGGATCTCGTCACGGTATCTCTGTGCATTCAAATTGCCATCTATAAAATGCAATGGTGTTCATTGTCCGTAGCTTATGCCTGCCTGCCCGTACCATAACCCCACCGCCACCATAGGGCACTCTGTTCGCTGTCTGCCATCTTCCCGGTACAGTTGAAACAGGGATTAATCCGGGATTCTTCTCCAGCAAAGGTGAGCATTTGCCCACTGAATTCGGTTACAACTCCGAACTGAAGTCAGGTCAAGACCCTGGTGAGGATAAAAAGCATGCTTCCCTGAGATGCTTTCTGACAGTTTGTGCAGAAATTCTTCGGTTTTGCAAACCCACAGTTTCTTAGACGATCCCGCAGGTGAAGAAGCCGGATGTAGAGGTCCTGGACTTGGTTACACATGGTTTGCGGTTGTGAGGGGGGTTGGATGTACTTCCAAATTCTCTAAAACGACAATGGAGGCGGCTTACGGTAGAGAAATTAACATTAAATTATCTGGCAACAGCTCTGGTGGAAATTCCTGCAGTCAGCATGTCAATTGCACACTCCCTCAAAACTTGAGACATCTGTGGCATTGTGCTGTGTGACAAAACTGCACATTTTACAGTTGCCTTTGATTGTCCCCAGCACCAGGTGCACCTGTGTAATGATCATGCTGTTTAATCAGCTTCTTGATTTACCACACCTGTCAGGTGGATGGATTATCATGTCAAAGGATAAATTATCACTAACAGGGATTTAAACAAATGTATGAACAACATTTCAGAGAAATTAGCTTTTTGTGTGTATGGAACATTTCTGAGATCTTTTATTTCAGCTCATGAAACATAGGACCAACACTTTACATGTTGCGTTCATATTTTTGTTCAATATATTTTGAACAGTGCATGGGTAAGTGATTAGATCCTATTGAGTATGGGCTATTATCTCTCAGACACCAAGCACATCCACAAGGGTTCCCAACCTTTGTCACAGTTGTTAATGAATCGGATGCAGCTGAGAAGAAGTTGGTGAATTTAGTGGAAACCTGCCCATTTGTAACGAGCATGGTAACAAGAATTTGTTGTTACACTGCTGTAATTACAGACCGCAATTACTACCAGTTGCAGGTTGTTATTACACTGTAACTGTGAGTTGTTACCGTTAACTACAATACTTGTTACAGTGTAATTACACATGTAATAACACTGTAACAAGGACCCCTTAAACGGAAGTGTTAACAGATATCTTTATGATTTGTTTTATGAGAAGCCGTGATAATAAATATTGATTTAGTATGGCTGTATATGTTAACTGCAGTATCTCAGGGCCCACTCAAATGTTAAAAGTGTGATTCAGCAGTAGTTGTTCAGGTGCGTCAAGCGATAAAATCAGTCTGTCATCAGAATGTCTTTCCAGTGGAACAGTAGGTTTCAGTGTGGTGTACCTTGACAATAGGTAGTGAAAGGGGTAATAAGTAGCGCCAGCATGTGGTATCCAAGGCTGAGTTCTGGGTTCCACCTTGGTGCCAGCTGCTGCGGCTGTAATAATAAAGCACTACAATACGTCCTGCCCGCTGCCCGCATGGGGAATCAGTAGCAGTGATTTGAAATAAAACTTAACAACCAATCAGAAATAGCAAACTCCCCAGGACAAGCTTTGCTGTGCTCCACTCACAGTCTTTGTTCACAGCTAATGAGCTATGGTTATTTAGAAACACATGTTTTTTCCATAAGATTTAATGATTTCCTAATATAGTGACTTGCAGCATACTAGAGCATAACACAGCAATTATATTCCTATAATGATGGCCATTATAGAGGACCTTTCTCTGGATATTGTATGATGTTGGCAAAGTCAAACACCGGGCTTGGTATGGCACGGACTCCCGTAATGAGAGCACGGCAGCCATGTTGTAGTCCTGGTCCATCGACTACTGTTGCCTTGAAAATGTTGCAAGTTTATTTGGTAGATTTGCTACTGTTTGCTATGGTTTACAATGTGGACAGTCGTCAGTCACAATACTCTTGGGTGTTAGACCATAAAGCACATATCTGATTAGTGAGATATCAGCCCAAAAGGTTCAACTTTACACACAATTTAAGGTGAATTACTAAACCGACAAGTTTGGATGAAGATAAATGTTTGGATGGAAGTTAATATAATCTAATATTGGTCCGGAATTCCTCTCAGGGCCTCTGGGGTATGAAATACGATTATGGAAACACACCAAGATGTGAAAATGTTGGACATGTGAGAGGAGAATCCTAAAAATGAAAGCAAGAGAGGGGCTAAGTTGATTAGACGATTGGACAGGGGGTGTGTGGTGCGAGCACTGGCAGTGCCCCCGGTCCAGAAGGGCTGCTGGACACGTGCCGATCAGGACTTGTGACTGAGGGGACTATCAAAGGTAAGGACTGCGGCCGGGTCGGGATACAAAGAGGCCACTGAGTTGTCGGCCTTTTCATTTCATGCCTTACATCCATGCCCTTCTGCTGCTGATTCAATTATAACTAATCACTCAATTAAAATCACATGCAGGGGAAAGTAACTTTTTTTTCAAGCGCCTCAGCTCCAAAATAACTATTTCTACATCCCCCCCAGAATGTCTGGTGAAGAGAATTCCTACATGACATGGCAGAACAGGCCCATTATCCAATTTTTAGCAACTTTATACAACCAGCCATTAAATTGGCCACTCGTTAGCGAAAGACATTCATCTGAGGACATACTGTATATATTTTTATTTAACTAGGCAAGTCAGTTAAGAACTAATTCTTATTTGCAGTGACGGCCTACCCCGGCCAAACCCGGACGACGCTGGGCCAATTGTGCGCCGCCCTATAGGACTCCCAATGTGATGCAGCCTGGATTTGAACCAGTGACTGCAGTGACGCTGAGATGGAGTGCCTTAGACCGCTGCCCCACTCGGGAGGTTCAGAGGTTCATTTAGGACTGTTTTTCTTTACATTGGTTACAACTTTTTGTAGTTTTCTCCATGCTACAGTATATGGACACCAATATTAAAGTTATATACATTCTTATTAAAGTGGATCCAATTATCATTCCCCTAAATTACATGTTTTAATGTCTACCTCTCTTTTGCATTCCTTAGATTTATTTCCCAGGCTACTTAGAGCCAGGGATTCTCCCTCCTCTCTGTTCTGCTCCCTACAGCACTAGCTGTATGGCTTTGGTGAGGCCTATAGCATACAGAGAAGGGAGAGATTGCTTGCAGAGGAAGATGTGAAGAAGAGGAAATGGAGTCTGGCATGTTGACTCAGGAGTAGGCCCCTCAGGACCCCTCAACGGACAGCTATTAAAGTTTAATTGCTAGCCTCGCCTATCATGGAAGTCCTCAGAGCTCTGTAGGGGTAAATTGCTGAGCTACTGGGGAAGGAAGGTCATTTGTTGAATAAGGCCCAGTCATGGTTTAGGTAGATGTCTGCCCAGCTAACAACAAACACTCTCACAACTTTAGAGAACGTTCCCTTAAGAGTGTCATTAGGTCATTACCTAACGTTTTCATAAGAACGTTCTAGTGATGTGCAAGGACTGTTTTCAAGACCACTCCCTTAATATCAAACAGAACTTACCCAAAACGTGGTTACCATGTTTTCAGAATATTCAATATTAATGTTGTAGACAAGTTTCATCAGAACATTGCAAGAATATTCCAATGTCCAGTTTTCTGAGGGTTTGGAGAATTTTCCATCAACGTCGAGCCAAACATTCACAGAACATGTTTGCCATGTTTTCATGACATAAGATAATGTTCTCTCTCCCTATAATTGTTAGCTGGGTGGGTGTTCAGAGGATGCTGCTCACCTGACACCTGCGAGCCTGAAAACTGTGCTGCATCACTACTACATCTACAGCATACCATGATGTTACTGTAGGTTACAGTGTATGGGATAGTAACAAAAAACCAAAAACACAATGGATGTTAGGGAAAAATGTGGCCAGCCCAATTTCCACTTTCCCTCCTAGGAAAAATAAGGAGTATCTGAGCTTTGCTTCTGGGTTATTTGCATAATTCACTTTGATGGGTGAATACTTGTCTCCATCCCTTGGTCTCTTTTGTATCTGAAGATTACAAAGGGACTGTTTCCAGCGCCACGCAGGCTACCAGGAGAAGACTATCAAAGGGAAGGAATGGGCTTTCAAGTCAGGACCCTTCGATTGTGTTACAGATTGGTTCCAGGTGAGGCAGCTTTGGTAAGCTCAGCCAGAGGAAAATTGCCCTCCATGGAGTGCCGGCGAGAAGCAGGGAGGCTTCACGGTTGGCATGGCACTCCAGAATTCCAAAACGACTCACGTTCAGCAGGATTTCGGAGGGATGAACACCCGACCTCAAAAATCTTGTTGTGGTTGATTGCAGTTACATTAAAAGCTAAGCCAGAGAAAGGGGCACACAGGGTGTCTGTCTATTTCAAAAGATTATGTTGGAATAGCTGGATAGTACGGTCATGCACAGACTTCAACTGCCGCCATAATGGTCAAATTATCCCTTTGATTCCCTCAGAAAATAAGTCCAGGATTTATCTTTCAAACTGAGACATTCTCCAGCTCCTCTTTGGTGTTAACATGATTTTTTAAATTAGAGGTTCATCTTCATTTCCATCTCATTCACACATCATGACAGGAATCTGTCTGCAGCACTCCTGACTGCTGAGAATCTTGCAGCTTTTACTAAAGAGAATACCAATCCTATTGACTAAGACTGACTTCCGGTTGTGTCTTGGTTAATCTGATAACAGCTATTTTTGAGGATTGATATGAATGGTACAAATGACACTGACAAATCACAAACGTGGCCATTGTTCTTGTTTTTCTTTATGCAGAATGAATTCATTGAGTTTTAACACAGTGACAGAGAGGAAATTCCTTGGTACGTGGAATGGAGGCAGAAAAGGAAGGTTTGGTGCAGGACAGGTGCATACGGAACGTCGATCTTTGATATACCTGTTGATAATAGAGCAGATCCTCACCTTCAGGGTAACCCAGCCAGCCTTAACTCCCTCCCTCACTGGTGTTGCTGTATCTCTGCTGTAATGGATACCCTGTCTGTCATCATCTTCTTTCAATAGACCCGTGCCCACTGCCCATGTTGCTAGGTCTCAGAGCCAAGCCCGTCTGTTCAGATAAACGCATCATAAACCAGTCCTCAGGGAAACACTAAACAGATCTTGGATTGTTGTACATGTATGTAGAGCTGGTTGTCCTGGACTCCCGCTGCACGCAGCAGTGTCAGCTCTGATCTAAAGCAGGCTGCGTGTGGAAAGGCCAATTAGGCAGAGACTGTTCTGAGGACAACGTGGGCGTGCCAGGCCTTGCCATTCTACATCACTCACCTGCCCCGACAGATTGTCCCAGACACTGCAACATCTGCTCATGTTTTTGAACTGGGGGGATTTAAAAAAAAAATCATCCTTAATTGGGTGTTCTTCTTTGTTGTCAAGGGTTTTTGAAGCAGAGCACAAATGAAAAGAGTAATATATTTTGGTTTTGCAATACGCTACACAACAAAGGTACACATCAAATGTCCACTGCCAGCATCCTTCAAAATGTCCCAGTCTGGATTTCTTCTGTGATACTTCTGTCAGATCTTAATTCATCTAATTTGACCCCTTTTCAAAAACATTCTGTATGTCCTAGCTGTGAGTCAATCATCAACGTTCTACTTCCAAACAGCATCAGATAGCAGAGTTAGTAAGACAGTGGACCAGCTTGAGTGAGGAGGCCAGGTTATTGGCGTGGGAAAATGTGTATCTTGTAGTGGTTCACCAATTCCCCACTGATTAAGTTTACACTAAGAGGAAAGATTGTTCCCACCTTTGCAGAGGGCCGATCTCAACAACAAAGAGTCTTCGGTGGACCTCAGTGCAGACTACAGTCACTCCACCCTCCTCCTAGGCCACACAGAGCAAATAAGCTGTTATTCCACTGCTGTTTGGAAGGATTGCAGAGGGATTGGTCCTGTAATGAAAAGAAAATAGAGGCAATGTTCCCATGACGGATATGGTAAACCGAATCGAGACGGGGCGCACCGTTGGCTCTGAATTCACACCTCTGGTCCCGGAGCACCCTCCCTTAACCCCCATCCCCCAACCCTCACTGACTCACCCTTTCCAAAGAACCTGATCCGGCCTGGAGGCACATGAGGTCACGTCCTGGTGAGGATTTGTTTGATTTCTCTAATCACTGCTGAGGCTCTTCTTGTCTTTGTTTGCTTTGTAGAACAAGCAGTAAACACACATGCTTAAGATGGTTGTATGGCACACAGACAGAGAGAGCAGAGGACAACTGCTGGAGGACGCCGAGCTCTTGATTGCATTGAAGGTCATGGTAATTACTTTGTCATGTGCCTGTCCTGAACTACTCTGACAGTGCCGATGGTATGTCAAAATAGGACGAGGGTATTGCAATTGATTCAAAACAGATTGACAAGAAAATATACTGGTCATACGTCACACACAACGTGAATCCTAAGACATTCCTAAGTGAACAGCAGTATTTGCGTTGTCAAACAGAGTGCCACTCCATATGTTAACTTAGAGATCAGCTCAGCTAGGTGGATATCCAGCCTCTTGTAAACAGCCTGTTTACAAGAGGATAGCCTTTTGTAAACAGAGCTTTGTTTCTGTTGGACCCTAACCCTCTCAGGTGGTAGGGGTCAGTGGGGTCACCCCTGATTGGACTAAACGCCAGGCCCACTTGCCAAGCTGAAAGGCAATGTGGGAGCTTCAAGACCGAGTGGAACACTCTGGCCATGTCTCACAGGGGGAAGAGGTGGGGAGTGGGAGGACGCTGCTGTGAATGAAAACCAGGAGAGGGAGGAAGTGCAGTGTTTATGCTGCTCATGGTCTCCTCTCTTCACTGTCAGGGGGAAACAAGCCCTGCTGGAGGTAGGTAGAGCCTGCCTGGCCTGGCTTTACTCCACTAACAGGAGAGCCTGCAGGGCCAGATCCCTGCTGCCTGTTACTATGTTTAGGCTTTGCTCTCCCCTCTCGTCAGGACCCCAGCTGTCTACCCTCGGAACTCCCTGCTGCTCCATGATTTGGTGGGAAAAGGAGATGATATGAGATTGATACGGATTTGTTTCTGACGACAGGTTCGTCCTGATTCATACGTCTACATTTTAGCAGAGACATGTTGATTCTTTATTAAGAAAAAGTGACTTAGTATAGGATTTAGTGCCAAAAGGTGTTTTCTGCCTCGGCTGATCTGTAAACTGTAAGTGGTTGGAATTAGCACAACCAAATGTAATGCAACTCTCTGCAGAGGACACACCATCATAACTTTGTCATAATAATCCACTGTCCAAAAATCTCTCCCGTAGAGGTCGGAGGCAGAGTTATGGTTGTTTATTGTTTGGTACTGTTTGTTGTCATGGTTAGATCCTGACGTGAGCAGTAATTGTCTTTTCTCAAATCTCATTTGCTCCGTTTCCAGATAACCATCAGTTTTACCATATTTGAAAAACACGTTTGTTTGTGTGTGGAGTAATAGTACTCTGGTCATTTCTTGAGTCTTTGGCTCTCAAAGGGAAATCTAATTTATGTTACAATGACACACTGTCCACTGTTGGTATTTTTTGTTTTGACTGGTTTAGGTCAGGTGATAATTACAGTGTTATATTACATTGTATTAGAGAGAAAAACAAGATACTGAATAAACTATGTGATTCACATAATATCACATAACATACCAATGCATACTGGTGGTCTGCAGTCACTGTCTTGTGGCATAAAACATGTAGACGGGTCATTTGAGCATTTCTGAGCAAGATAAACCAACAGAATTCCAAAGCTACGGATGTGGCCCTTGCGGGTGAAATCAATTGAGAGGTACACAATATGCCATGTTTTCCTATTTTACCTGACGTGAGGCCATTTTCCCACAATGAATGCACAGTCACACCACCACCACCAGGTCTGGAACTGAACTATAACTACATAACGAACCATCTGGTCTCTGATGTTGGACTACAACATTGCACACAAACACAGAAACACACGCAGCACACCGCAAGGGCCTGCACACTGTCTCCAATCACACATTTACACGCATATACACGTACACACACTCTCTTACACTCCCTGACACGCAAACACACAGATGCGCGCACACACACACAGACACACACACACAGGCCTGTTGATGTGTGTGAAACACGTAAGTGGATCTCTGCAGTGCACCTTTATGAGCTTTGAACTGCATATAGTGTGTTTTGAAGGCTCCTTTCAGGGTCTTTGATTGGACGCCGCCCGCTCATTGCCTGCCAGGAAGTGTGTCTGATGTGGAGTCTATATGCTCCGCAGACTTCCTGGTACTGACGCATGCCCATGGTGTAATGTCAAACCCTACCTTGTCTTAACAGCTCCTCAGCCTCAATCTAAACAGTGACCCCAGATCATCCACAGAGCCTCACCACGTCAGCCTTTCAACCCCATCACCATGCCCATTCTGAGACCTGCTGGGCCGTGGGGTCAGCCAGCACCTCACGTCAGTCCTAAAGAAACAGGAAAGAGAGAGAGTGGCTCATGTTATTCAGAATAGCAACCAAAGTTAATTAAATTAAGCCTGTCTCTGTTCCTGAAGTCTCCTTCTGAGGAAACGCTGACAAGTTCCAGAGCCCTGGTCCAGTCCAACCAGACTACAGAGACACCGCAGAGGACTGGGGAGTTCTGGGACACACAGGAGTCACAATAGACCCTTCTCCTCAGGGAAATACAACAGACATCAGCATGTGTTTTCAGCTGTAAGCATGCTAGTCAGAAATGCTCACGCACACTGTTTGGGCTAAATCTGTGCACGCTTGCTCATGCACATGAAAGCATTCTGCACTGAGCATTCTTTTTGGGGCACAGTCATATAGCTAATTTTGTCTATGATCTGTAATTGCGTATCCTGTGTTTCTCATAACCATTCCATTACCATAGGTTCAGTCATATTGTGTTTTTCAGAGCAGGCCTTTCTCCTCCTCTGTCCCTATGATTTATGTGGAGCATATGTGTTTTATCTGTGATACAGTGTGAATGTATGCTCTCTTTCAATCATCCTCTCCCAGTCCCTCTTTTTCTGTCTCACTTGCTATTTTTCACCTTCTGTATGCCAAGATGTTCCCTGGAGAAAGGAGTAGTTCTTGATCTCATTAATATTACTACTCACCTCCCATTCCTATCTTAGGCAGAGACAGTGCAAGGGTGTAATAATTTTAATGGTCTCTCATCCTAGTGTTGTTGTTTGTGTTGAACTGCTCTGCTTTATCTTGGCCAGGTCGCAGTTGTAAATGAGAACTTGTTCTCAACTTGCCTACCTGGTTAAATAAAGTTGAAATAAAATAGTTAAAAACAAATGGTCAACTATTTTCATTTTTGCTGCATATTTATCCAGTGAGCTGACCATCTACTCGAAGAGCTCTGCTACAGAGATTTCAATGAGCTCGTGGACTGACACCATCAAAAGAAATGAGGATATCTCCAAAAGCATGTTTCTCGTTTGACTCGTTTGGATGAAATGTCAATTTCTGTTATCTGCAGATCAGTTTTGTTTTGGTTTTCGTAAATGGATAGATTTCACCCGAGGTAACAGTGGAAGTCTAAAACCCTCCATAAAGCTAGAACACAAACACCGGCCTGAAGCGGAGGCTCTCCGGCTCCAAGTTTGGGTTTAGATTTCCATCTGAATTGATTCAAATCTGAATTTCAAGTAAACATGACAGATTCCATCTGCTTAATTGAAAAAACAAGAGAGTTTTGATGACAAGAGCAGAATGTTTTAAGAAATGCACAGCTAGGTATTTCAGGTAAACTCATCACTGTCTTCTCTCCTATCTTCCTGTTGTGATCTAGTTGAGACCCTCTTTGTGTGGCCCAGGGGTTTTTATTGGCAGAGCACACAGAAATATCACAAAGTGCTTTGATGCTGATTTCAAATGGGACCTAAAGTGAAGCACACAAAACGTGTAGTCCAACACTGAGCATAGCAGATCACAGACTCCCATTCTACTATGTGACCCCTCCATGTGTTTCCAGGCTTGGATCTGAGATGGGAGAGCAGTGCCGTTGGATCACAGTGGGTGAGCTCAGATTTAGTAGGAGACAGAGTCACACCGCTGAATGGAGTCAATCACCCCCGGGAGAAAGTCTGAGATACAGCACAGGGTGTGAGATCCAACCCCGCCTCTCAGTTCGTGGGAGAGGAGAGGAGGAGAGAACCAAAAATCCAGTACCCATTGGGACCCTTTACTTTCTGCCCTGCAAGATTTAATCATTGATGATCCCTATTTTCTGACTTGTAGTAGTAGGAGTATCATTTTATGTCATGTATGATCTCTTCAAGGGACACATGTTTGAAAGGCCATCTGAAAAGAACGCAATCTCATAAAAAAGAATGGTAAGAGACAAGGGAGTGTGCCACACACCTCTTGTCTATCTTCAGGGAATGAAGAGGGTTGAGGGATTTAATGCACAGTGACTGCACAGTACCAGAACAAGAAGTGCTCTAATATATAAAATATGGTGATGGTTTAAATAAGAGATAGCTGTATGGCCTAAAACATAAAATACATAAACACATTACACAGACTATAATGGATTGGTGGGGAGGTGCATCATGGGATGGCTTTGTCTTTGTTGCCCAACTGTAACACAGACACACACATGTGCACGCACACACAAACACACTGGTTAAATTGGGAATAACCCTAACCCTAGTTTATGTCCGCACCCCTGGTTCAACTATAATCCTAGCCTCAACTATAATCCTAACCCTAACCTTGGTTTATGATACTTTTGTTCTTCTTTTTATTCTCCTTTTCTCTTTGATGCAGGTGTTAGGAGCCCAGCTCAAGGTATCTCCAGCTCAATTTAAACTCTGCCACTTCTGTACATACTGTACGTGCATGCACATTTGCGCTCACAGTATTGCGCTAGCATACACAAACATTTCAGACCAAAACAACATCTCTATATAAGGCTGCAGATAGCCTAGCAGTTAGAACATTGGACCAGTAACCAAAAGGTAGCTTGTGCGAATACCTGAGCCGACAAGGTGAAAAATCTGTTGATGTGCCCTTGTGCAAGGCACTTAAAACCTAATTTGCTCCAGGGGCTCTGTACTATGATGGCTGACCCTGTAAAACAACACATTTCACTGTGTCTGTGTATCTGCTGTATGGAACAATAAAACCCTGTTTTTTGTGCATGTTTTACATTTCCATCCTTAAAAAGCTAATAGACAAATGTTAAAATATGACAAGAAAATGATGATGTAGTATAATTTTCAGTAGTTCTTTTGGGTATATGAGTTAAATGTTTTCCCCTGGAAGTGTAACGGGACCTGGAGAGGGATTAATAATGAGTGACAGATGAGATTCAAAGCCAGTCTCTGAGCCGGTCACATGACTGTGAACCTCAGTCAGGTTCCTGTCCCTAGGCAGGCATCCCAGTAGTTCCCATGATGCCCTCTGGGCCTGGCTCAGTTTGATGGCAGCGCCAGGCCTGCTCAGGTTTCACCTTGCCACTCTCTCCCTCTCTTGTTAAGTGTTGTAATGTATCTGTGCAGGGCCTGCTTGGGCCTCACGGACAGAGGAGAGAGAGAGAGAGAGAGAGAGAGAGAGAGAGAGAGAGAGAGAGAGAGAGAGAAAGAATATGGGCCCCACCAGTTCTGGGTCTCTCCTAGAGACTAGAGACTCTCTAGTCAAGAGTACACTAGGCCCCTCAGCTACTCAGCCTGGAGAGGCCTGGTGAGGAATAACGGAGTAGAAGAGGCAAGGATTAGAGGGGCCTAGTGTAGAGAGCTCTTTTCATCTTTTAATTTCTCTCTCAACTAACTTGCTACTCCCTGCTGTCTGGGGAATATATGGTTCTTTACTGGGAGGGGATTTGTGCGCGTGTGAACAACATATAAAAAACTAGGGATACCAACTCTGACATTCAGCATCAGAGAGCATTCGCATTAGGAACATGTTGAAAAGCTGTGTTCTAATTTCACCCGCAAAGAGCGTGTGCTGTGGATCAGAAATGTATCCATGTGCCTCATAATGAAACACTCTTCCTTTAATGTCACCCATCTCTTTTTACTTTAGGGAGGGCATACTCTGAGTGTCTCTTGGGTGGCTCACTGGGTCCTGTGTTCATATCAGACATTACGTTAAGCTAACTATGTAATTCCTATTCACATCTTCACAACTTTCACAACCTTACCCCAAGAGTAGCAGTTGAACTACTGTATACAAGGCATGGTGAATAAAACTTCAACATCTTATATCAACATATTTTAATCAAATGGTAAATAAATCAGCTGTGGCAGCAGAGGTTATTGAAGTCAGCGAGGCCACTCTGTGGGGTCTCCTTTAGGGTGATGCTGAGGGACCCGCAATGCTGGGGAAAGAAAGTCAGCTAACCCTACAAGTCAATGGGAAGCATACATAAACCCAAACTAGAGAGAGGGACACCCCTGCTTATAAGGAGTATAGGACATTTCTCATACAAGGCAGCTGCTGAACAGACACCCCCCACCCCAAGCCCACAGCCTCCCATTCCCCCCATCAATAGAAGAGGAGATCAGGCCTCCACTCTCACTTCCCTCCTGGGGAAAGGAATATTTATCTTTTTATTTCAATCTTGGCACCAAATGCTGCTCCTAGCTTCCTCCATATGGGCAGCCATCCCTGGATCCTCATAAAGACAGACACACAGGGCGAGGGGGAGACACAGCGATAAAGAAAGTGAAAGAGAGAGTTAGCTAGAGGGAAGGTCTGTGTGGAGGCCAAACACAGGCCCCTGTCCCAGCCTGCACATGGATGGATGTGTACCCTGATGGATGTCTGTGGTAATTACCAGCTGGGATTATCCTGCCCCCCCGGCTGGACGCCATGTCATCCCTGAGCGGTGCACATGGAAGACAGACCAGGGGACATCAGTCGGCTGCCTTGCTAGTAGTAAACACACTCCTATGAACTCACCATGTTATGACTGGCCAGTGGTTTCAGCTGGCCACTCTGTGGGATAAGAGACTCTTATAGCCTCTTTGAAAACATCCAAACTACCAGAGCCATTGCTGGTTTGGTCTTGTTAACATCTGCAATCCGTTTGAAATCTAAAGCTAGGGAATACATCATATTGAGCTGAGATCCTAAAAACAGATTAAAGCATGGAATTGTAAGATATTCTGAACCAGCCCCCAACCAAAACCTCTATTCTGAACCAGCCCCCAACCAAAACCTCTATTCTGAACCAGCCCCCAACCAAAACCTCACTGTATTTGCATGATGGTGCATAAAATGGGCCTTGTATAATAATGATAACGATGGGTAGTTACAACCGTAGACTTTGTTTTTATCTCTCTCTGCCGCACATATGGCCCATGAATTATCAATGCAGTTTGGCTAATTTAAGGGAGACTCTTGGTGGAGTACACATCCCCAAACGACTTGAGGAGTTGAAGATCCTGCCTTTACCTCCAAAGAGAGAGAGAGAGAGAGAGAGAGAGAGAGAGAGAGAGAGAGGTGGGGCAGGGGGGGAAAGAGTGTGAGAGAGAGATAAGGAATCCCTTGGTTTTAACAGCGTTTTAAATGAGCTAAAACCAAGGGATTCCTTATCTCTCTCTAACACTCTTTTTCCCCCTGCCCCACCAGGTAACATGTGGCAAATAGAACGGGTGTAGACTTTACGGTGAAATGCTTACTTACGAGCCCTTACCAACAATAAAAACAATTATTGTAACGCAAGAGGAATAAAATACACACAAATTAAGCTATACACAGGGAGTACCAGTTCCATATTACTGTGCAGGGGTACGAGGTATTTGAGGTAGATATGTACATAACGGCAGGGTAAAGGTACTAGGCATCAGGATAGATAATAATACTATTAAATTAAAGAACAGAGTAGAGGCAGCATTTGATGAGTGTGAAAGTGTGTGTGTGTGGGTTTGTGTGAGAGTGTCAGTGTAGTGTGTGTGAGTGAGTCTATATATAGTGTATATATAGTCTTGTGAGTGTGCATAGAGTCAGTGCAAGCAAGATGGGGTCAGTGCAGATAGTCTGGGTAAGCATTTAAATAACTATTTAGCAGTCTTATGACTTGGGGGTAGAAGCTGTCTCGGGGCCTGTTGGTCAGAGATCCGATGCTTCGGTACCATTTGCCGGATGGTAGCAGATGAACAGTCTGGCTTGGGTGGCTGATGTCTTATGCAATTTTTCTGACCTTCCTCTGACACCACCTGATATAGAGGTCCTGGGTGGCAGGGAGCTCGGCTCCGGGGATGTACTGGACCGTCCGCACCACCCTCTGTAGCGCCATGCGGTCGAGGGCAGTGCATTTGCCATACCAAGCGGTGATGCAGCCTGTTAAGATGCTCTCAATGGTGTAGCTGTAAAACTATGAGTGGAACCAGAGAGATTCATACGAGATGTAGGAAATAATATGGAGAGCTGATAATGGAGAGAACCTTGAAAAAATGAAGGTGGAGAGTAAAGGAGAGGTGAGGAGAGATACAGAGACATATTGTGAAAGGGAGAGGAGAAGAGAGGAGTAACCGGTGGGGCAGCTGTTGAATTCCTGCACCCGTCTAGGCTGCACTGAGAGTGGAGCTGGGCTGAAGTGTTTGTGGGGCTCCTGTGGTTTTTCAGCCAATAAATCCTCTGCACGTATTTAATCCAGTCAGAATGTGCAGCAGGAGAGGAGCGCTGAAGGATGTATGACTATTACTCAGCGGCCCACATCAGAGAGAGGAGCTGCGGATCCATAAACCCCCACCTTCCCCTGCCCCTGTCCCCGGCAGCCCAGGAGAGGGCCAGGCTCTGAGGATCACTGTTGAGGTGTGAAGAGGTCTGGTGCTCTGGAGGCCTGAAAAGCTACATATACTCGCAGGTCCTTCACCAATTGATCCAAATTGTTAGACGTCCTAAATCTGACTCTTCAGACAACCCTTCTCTGGCCATCTGATTCATCAACTAGGACTATGAGAGAAAGTAAGGCAAGACAAATAATAGATAAGGGAATAAGTCAGATGTAGGCTTAATGATTGCCAATACAGTGTTTCCAAATACATCAGGACACGAATACTGAGTAACACTTGCTGTTACTGTCCACATTTAGTTGATCAGAGTGCATCATGTCCTCTTTAGCCTGTATTGGTATTCCTTTTCGGTTTCCCTTCATTCATTACTAAAAGTGAAAAGATATGACAGAGGGCAATGCAAGTGCAACATAATATCCTCTAATGTGAAGAAGATGCTGTAAAGTGCATGTTGTTCTCTTCTTATAAACAAGTTCAACTCTTTCCCTATCCCTCTATTTCCCTCTTGTGTCTCTCACAAACTGTGCAGTTTTGCTTCTCTCCTCCCAATCTGTGATATTAGCGCCATCTTCTGTCCATAGGAGCTATCAACAGGTAAATCTCCAATAGGTCGGTTTGTATCTGACTTCAGACAAACACACTGGTCTAGTTCACCGTCTTTACCTCATTTTCCATGAAGCTCATCTGTTGACTCTGTGTTCCACTCCTGTTCTGAATGGCTGCTGGATAGTGATGGAGTCGTGATGTAACAGACGTGACCTCTTAAATAAACGCTCCTCTGTCTCAACAGGGTTCAGTTTCTCTCAGGCTCAGCCCGCTCAGGCTCCGGGAAAGACCTGCGATTGGAACCAGACGCCCTTCATGTCGTTTATTAGAGGTTTACATTCTGTTTATACTCTGGATGCTATGACGAAAACAGAAATCTCTCGTGGCCAGCGACAGAGGGTTTTATTTGGGGCAGACATGTGTCAGGCCTGTGCACTTGTTCAATGGCCTGACTGAAGACAGGTGTCTCCAAGCACTTTCAACAGGAGGGTAACACAGGGGTTCTGTGTTGCGGATTCATGGCCATATCCATTCACAATCGAGGGACTGGGTGAGTGTTGCCCCCTTAGGAGACAGCAAACTCTATGAGGGCTATATAGGCAGTCGTTATGCTGAGTAACCATTTGGTATGCTAGAATTTATAATCAGACATGAGTTGCTCTGATGTGTATGCCAGGCCATGTACCCCCTCGTGCATGCACACATACAGAGCCATAACTATATCTAGGCAGAGAGACAGAATTCTGGAACCGTTCATTTTGTGGATTGAGCCAGTTCAGTACTCATTCTATTTTCATTCCTTCTTTCACTTCTCTTTGCACACAAAGAGGACATCATCCCTCTCATGTGGTCGTGATCCTTTCACAAGCCAAACGCTAACCATATATTTATGTCTGTTAGCACTGTTTCTCAAACTCTCCCAATTACGACAGACATTTTCAGAGACCTCACGTGCAAAACCGAAAAACATAGCAACCATGGATGCAATTATCTTTCTCAGCAGTGTTCGAGGAGAGTGAGAGACAGACAGAAAGAGAGAGATCTGTGATCATTCACTCACTGGCTCAGAGAAAGAGAAGGATTACTAGAACTGTAGCCTGAGGAGGGGATGTCAGATGGGGCGGGGCTCTTTAGGAGCTGTCAGTGAGGCGCTCAGATGGAGACGCTCCCATGACAGGCACAAGCAGGGGAAAGGTAATGGGGAATGGTTTGAGCTTCAACTTAATTCCACATGAAAGCCTTTTTAACCACAAGACAGACTCAATTCTCTTTTCAGATGTATTCTCTGTTTTACGCCCATCCACAGCAGCTTCCATAAATAGCCTATGAAAGCACAGCTCAACAGTTGTGCAAGCATTTACTGTCAGGGGACAATATTCAGATCATCAATTCAGCTCATATGGAAGGTTCTCAAGCATCTCTCAGGGCTCAGATGTGTTAGTAATGCCAGTTTGAAATTAACAGTCTCTTACTGCTCCTCCTTAATCAAATTACAGTACATTATCCCCTCAATATCAGGGGTGTAGTTAATTTTTACCCATAAATAATGAGCTTTGGTCAATAAGGGGAGCAGATCTCACACAGACTCTCATATCTCTGGCCATCCATCTTAAAGATTAGACAAGTAAGAAGATCTGCGCCAAACCAGACTACATTGAATAATAACAAACACATAAATTAACAGAAGACAGGAGAGTCATACAGCTGTTCCAAACCCCAGCGATGGGGAAGAGACAACAGCTGCTTGTGTGTGAGGGCATGGTGTATCTTCAGCACTATTTTACATTTAGGTATGTTATTGCTCACTGTTCATGTGTTGTCCACGGCATAGATCACTGCAGCACCCTGACCTGGACAGACAGGTGTCTCAGCAGCATTGTTGTGATTCAAACCATGATCCAAGATACAGAGAGGGAGATAGAAAGAGACTGGAGGGAGAGATACTGAATGGCATCACAAACCACCCACTATTTCTGGCATAGGCACATTGAGAGCTGTTTGTCAACATGTGTGCTGCATTATTTGACCAGAAAAAAATATATAAAACTGGTTGAATAAGTGTTTAATAACATGCAAAGAAAATCAAAACAATCTATGAAAATGTAGCTAAGCATTTGTTACTCTATTGGAAATCAAGGGCCATCAATTTACAGTACTGTAAATCACCTCAATGTAATTTCTTTAGAATGCTTAATGTATTTCTTTATAGCCAGAGTGGGAAAACTCATGGAATTCATGGAGCCGCAGGACTCCAGCTGTAGGACGCCGACCGGAGGGACGGTCCCGGGGACCAGGAGTGGGCCGATCACTTCTGCTGAGGCGCGGGAACCTGTCGAGCCGGCTGAGGAATGGGAGCCTGACGAGCCGGCTGAGGCATGGGAGCCTGCCGAGCCAACCGAGTCTTGTGAACCTGTCGAGCTAGCTGAGGCATCCTTGGTAGCGCCGGCCACAGACACTTGACGGGCCAACCAGCAGAGTCATTCTCGGTTGCTCCAGTAGCGGCACCCGGGCCCGACATCACCTACAAAAAAATAAATAAACACTCCCTAATGCTCCCCTTTGGTGAGGCGTTATTCTGTAACGTGTACGCTAAGAAGTACAGGGAGTGTATTTAATAAATAAACAAACATTGAACAAAACAAGGGTAGCGTACAGACATTAAACGCAAGAACAGAAACAATAACGCCTATGGAAAGAACCAAAGTGACTGACAGGTATAGGGAAGGTAATCAGGTAGGTGATGGAGTCCAGATGAGTCTGATGAAACGCTGGTGCGCATAAACGATGGTGACAGGTGTTCGTAATAATAAGCACACTGGCAAACGCGACTGCCGGAGAGGGTGTATACGCGACACCTCTCATATGGGTGAAGTGTGTATGGGAATGAGTGCCTGTGAGGCTACCTAGGAACATCTGTGTGCCTGTGTATTTGTATGTGTGTGGTGAATTAGTTGCATGAGTGTGTATCACCATTGATGCTGTACTAGAAAGTACTTTGGTCATAAACATCACACTGCAGGCACTGCCATTGTGCCACCTTTGACATTTAAAGAGTAATGCGAGTCATTTTCAGACAGCAGAGAACTTCCTTATGGCCCTGGGGCCCAAGCTCCCTGCCATCCAGGACGTTTATATCAGGCGGTGTCAGAAGTTGGCCCAAAAAAATTGCAAAAGACTCTAGCCACCCAAGCAATAGACTGTTCACTCTGCTACCATCCCGTAAACAGGACCAGAGCAACGGCTTTTGGACCAACAGACTCCAAGACAGCTTCTACCTCCAAGCCACAAGGACTGCTAAATAGTTAATTAATGGTTAACCGGACTATCTGCACTAACCCTATGCACACCCACAAGACTATTTGCTCTCAGAACAGCCTCAATTTGTCTGGGCATGGTGTCGAAAGCATTCCACAGAGATTCTGGCTCATGTTGACACCAATGCTTCCCACAGTTGTGTTAAGTTGGCTCAATTTCCTTTGGGTGGTGGACCATTTTGTTACATTACAGTAAAATTTTAAAATCTATTAGATTTTTCGAAATACACACAATACCCTACACACAATACCCCATAATGACAAAGCGAAAAACAGGTTTTTAGAAATGTTTAGAAAAATAAAAACAGAAATACCTTATTTGCATAAGTATTCAGACCCTTTGCTATGAGACTCGAAAATGAGGTGCATCCTGTTTCCATTGATCATCCTTGAGATGTTTCTCCAACTTGATTGGAGTCCACCTGTGGTAAATTCAATTGATTGGACATGATTTAGAAAGGCACACCCCTGTCTATTTAAGGTCCCATAGTTGACAGTGCATGTCAGAGCAAAAACCACCAAGACTCTTCCTAGAGCTGGCCCGCCCAGACAAACTGAGCAATCGGGGGAGAAGGGCCTTGGTCATGGAGGTGACCAAGAACCCGATGTTCACCCTGTCAGAGCTCCAGAGTTCCTCTGTGGAGATGGGAGAACCTTCCAGAAGGACAACCATTTCTGTAGCACTCCACCAATCAGGCCTGACGGAAGCCGCTCCTCAGTAAAAAGGCACATGACAGCCTGCTTGGAATTTACCAAAAGGCACCTAAAGGACTCTCAGACCATGTGAAACAATATTCTCTGGTCTAATGAAACCAAGATTCAACACTTTGGCCTGAATGCCAAGCATCACAGCTGGAGGAAACCTGGCACCATCCCTGCAGTGAAGCATGGTGGTGGCAGCATCATGCTATGGGGATGTTTCTCAGCGGCAGGGACTGGGAGACTAGTCAGAATTGAGGGAAAGATGAACGGAGCAAAGTACAGAGAGATCCTTGATGAAAACCTGCTCCAGAGCGCAAAGGATCACCTTCCAACAGTTCAACGACCCTAAGCACACAGCCAAGATAATGCAGGAGTGGCTTCGGGAAAAGTCTCTGAATGTCCTTGAGTGGCCCAGCCAGAGCCTGGACCTGAACCCGACCGAACATCTCTGGAGAGACCTGAAAATAGCTGTGCAGTGACGCTCGCCATCCAACCAGAATGAGCTTGAGAGGATCTGCAGAGAAGAATGGGAAAAACTCCCAAAATACAGGTGTGCCAAGCTTGTAGTGTCATACCTAAGAAGACTTGAGGCTGTAATCACTGCCAAAGGTGCTTCAACAAAGTACTGAGTAAAGAGTCTGAATGCTTATGTAAATGTAATATTTTAGTTTATTTTCATTTTTAAGAAATGTACAAAAATGTATACAAACCTGTTGTTGCTTTGTCATTATAGGGCATTCATGAGGGGGAAAAAAACATTTAATCAATTTTAGAATAAGGCTGTCATGTAACAAAATGTGGAAAAAGTCAAGGGTTCTGAATACTTTCGAATGCACTCTAGCTCCATTCTTGTGTAGTTATTTCTCTTGTCACTATTATTATTATTTTTATTATTTTTAACTGCGTCATTGGTAAGGACTCATAAGCAAGCACTTCACGGTTAAGTTTACCTGTTGTATTTGGAGCATGTGACAAATACAGTTTGATTTGATTTAGGCCTACTACACATGATCACTTAATGATTAACAGGTACCTGTTGTTAAAACATTTGTTGACTATTAGCGAACAATATTATCAAACACAGTACAATATGAAGATAGGCTAACACTGCTTCTCCAATAGAAATCCCGATCACATTTGTAGGCGATGTCATGGCGACGTTGGTTAGCTAAACTAACGCATAGAAACACGACAACAGGGGTAATTCTTACATATGAACAATTTATAACATTGAAAGAGTTTCCAATACCTTTCAGAGAGTTTATATCTGTGGTCAAAGCCGTTCTCAGTGGTCTAACTACACTAATGAAAACTCACCTTAGCTTTGGTAATGATCACAAAGCTTATCCAGAACTCAGATTGGAAGGCGTGGGCTTACTTGAGAAATCCAGTTGTAATAAATATATAAGACAAATTCTTAATTCACAAAACCAATTTACACCGAGAGGAAAACATTTCTGGAACATGCTTATCCTGACATTGTCTGGAAAAATGCATGGTTAAGGCCTTACAAATATTGTATACCAAACAAAGTTTTACATAAGATATATCCATGTAATTCTACGCTATCCAAATTTGTGGCTATTGATGATATTTGCATTTTCTGTGAAAAAGGTGAGAATCTGTCTCACTTGTTCTTTGAATGTAAATTTGTGTAAAATTTGCAAAATACTTATTTACCGATATGAAAACTACCCATGTTTGTGACATGAAAGATATAATATGTTACTATTGCAATGATAACAAGACCATTGAAATTTATTTTTTGTATGATGTAACAATGTAAATTGTTGATCTGTATTTTGAATTAAAAAATAAATAAATAACGCATAGAAACACGTCATCGGGTCCGTCGTATCGCGCCACACTGCGCACGTGCTTGCCCTCAAAATGCACTTCTTCGATATAAAGTTGTTTTTGACAAAAATGAAAACCGTCAGTTTGTCACTTTCACGGGGTTGGAGTAATAACATGTTCAACTACTTACGATATTGGCTCGAATCTAGGTTGTGCCTTTATATTTCGAGAAACTTAACTAAGGAAGATTTGTATCACTTCTCAAATCCTGGCCTGTTTGGCAACTGTTCCCGGGAGTCTCGCGATTTTGCGCCTTTGGGTTTAGAAACTGTGGTATTACTTAGACGTAATCATTCCATATACTTGCAAAATATAAGATATTGTACTTTTCAAAGCAGTGAATAATGGCTTATATAAACTTGGGATTCAGTAAATGGCTTGCAATACATTTGAGATTCAATACAAATTGACTTACATAAAAATGCTTACCTGAATCTGTCAAATACAGCTTCCATAATAATTAATCTGCAATTAAATGTCAATGTTGTTGAGGACAGATTCTAGTTATATCTGCCAGTCAACCAAGATGAACTCAGGCAATTCTAGGACTACCAACTGGGCCTTGCAGCCATCCGACCCTGTTCTCGTGTCTCGTTAGCATCTGTAGCCTGCCAGCAGTATAGTTCTCGGTGAGGCCGGGGAGGCGGAACACCATTGTCGATACAAAATAACATACACGTTACACGAAATATATATAGCTAAAACTACAGCGTCAGACGACGAACGAAGACAGATAGCCTAAAGGTAAGTGAATGTTGTCAGCGTCAAATTCAGAAAGAATTTTGCTAGCTAAGTTGGCGAGCTAGGCTAGCCTCTGACTAAAGTCGTCTCTATCTAGCATTGTCCTGTCATCCAATTGATTAAACGGAATCCAAGTTCAGTGACCACATTAGCAAGGTACATTTCAACAAACTAGTGTGATGGCTGTCGTTCATATGAATGTAGTTAATCATATTTTTTTTCGAATCGCGTTAGCTAACTAATTAGCTAGCTAGTCAGCTATCGATTTCTATCTCGCATCTAAGTGATTCGCGTAGCCAGCTAGCTAACGCCGGTCTCGCTAACAATGCGAGGAGAAAAGGAAACTAGCTAACGTTAGCTAGCTAAATGTAGCTAAGCTAGCCTTGTAGCCGGGTGGGGGTTGTTGTGGGATGGGATTCAAGTTTAAGCCTAATTTGATGACCATCTGTTTTCAAATGGCATAAATGTTATACTTGTGACGATATGTAGGTAGTTACATCAATTGTTTTGTCGGAATAGTTGTTAATTTGATGTTGATGGAAGATGAGTAGCGTAGCTAGCTAACGTTAGTTAGGCAGGTAACGTTTATGCGGTTCAATGGACAATGCTCGGCTGACAGTCCCTCGGCTCACAAAGGACTTGCAATTTATCCCCCTTTTCCTGTGCCTCTCCGGCTTTGGTTTCTTAGTTGGCTAATGGCAACAAATCTGGGATTACTAACCTCGTTAGTTAGCTAGGTACTATCTATTGAATTATAACGTTAACATTACTTGTCTTGAGTTAGCGAACGTTAGCGGTTGACAGAAATCATCCTGCAAACCGACCTAATATCCTAAGTGAATCATAGGTCTCTTAGTATTTCGTCAGGCCTTGTTTTTTACAGCACCATGCATTAGGAAACCTTTATTGTATTCAATTACAGCATCAGTGTTTTGTAGCCTTCACTAATAATGACTGCTACAAATAATTTTCTGTCTTCTCATCAGATGCCTTCAGCAACAGTTGGCCCCAATGCTGTTCAGTCCTCCAGCCCAGAGTTGGGTTCTGGGACCCAGTCTGAGGCCATGAAGCAGGTCCTGCAGGTGATAGACAAGAAGGTCCGCAACATGGAAAAGAAAAAGGTAACAATGTTTCATTTTATTCATCTAAGCATGCTTTCAGATACCTCCCAAAAAGCATAGGTTGTTTCATGCTTAATTGTTGCTTGAGACCAACTGAGGAGCAATTCTGGATGTCTCTCTTGTCTGGGAAGATTGTCTGCTTTATGACCCTGCATTGAATTTGTCTCAAAGTTGGTAACTAAGATTAAGGCTAAGATTACGGCTACAGACAAATTTAGTTGGTGTAATCAATCATTAACCTGTGACTTTTGTTTGGTGTTAGAATCACAGCACTTAATAGATGGTATATTTCTGCGGAATGAATCTCAGAAGACCTTTTTGTAACCCTTATTAAATGTAACATATTTCTATAGGGCAAGCTGGATGACTACCAGGCCAAGAAGAATAAAGGAGAACGGTTGAACCAGGATCAGCTGGTATGTACAAGAAACTGGTCTGGGTTGACGTTATCTCAGTGAACTTCAATTGTGAACTTGATTGTTTAACCTGTTGCATATGTACTATAATCTTTCATACTTCCGCTTTCCATTGTTTTTATACTGTGGTGTTTGTCGTTTTGATCTGTGACACAGCTAACAAAACATATTTAATGTTCATTCCCTTGTCTTGTCTGTAGGATGCCTTGACCAAGTTCCAGGAAGTGACCAACAACCTGGATTTTGCAAGGGAGTTGCAGAAGAGCTTCCTGTCTTTGGGGCAAGAGGTGAGTTCCGCCTCAAGGTTTCATTCTGGTCACTATGACCCACGGTCACTGTATTTATTAGGTGCTGTTTCTCAGTCACTGTGGCCATAGTGCAGTGACAACTCCTTCCCCATTTCCTTGCAGATCCAGAAGGCAGTGAAGAAGTCTGCCCGGAGGGAGCAACTGCAGCGGGAGGAGACGGAGCAGAGGCGGCTGAAGACTGTTCTGGAGCTGCAGTTCCTGCTTGACCGACTGGGGGATGAGCAGACGAGGCAGGACCTGAAACAGCCCGTCACAGGCTCCCCCCTGCTCACCGATGCTAACCTCACTGCACTGGACAGTTTCTACAAGCTGGTGGGCCCGGAACGGGACCATGACGTCAGGTACAAACCTTTTTGTTTCGCTCTTTTTTTGACAGAGGAGTGACGTAATATGATGGTAGGCATGTTGTAAATGTCCTTCCCTGTTCTCCAGGTTGACTGACCAGTATGAGGCGGCCTCCCTACACCTATGGGAACTGCTAGAGGGCAGAGACCAGGCTGTGGCAGGAACCACATGTATGTTTCTAACATTGAAGTAGCTCTCAATGTATTTACTCTGTACATGTAGGCTTTTTCTTGTTTAATTAGTTACCCACACCCCCATCTGTATACTGAGTATCTTGGGGCTTATCTTAGATTTTGGGGAAAAAATAGCTTGGAAGGAGATTTTGCTGAGCTGGCTCAGTGTTATAACTAAAGCCCATCCATCACCCAGCCCCTTGAAGCACAAAGGGCATGCTGGACATACAGGCCATGTTAGCAGAACATGTATAAGGGGAAGTGCTTTTCTGGGTGGTTGGGGTGAGGCCAGTGGGCTTTGAGGGGTAGTGCCAGCCCAGACACAGGACACCTGTCATTCCACAAACACTGAGCATCCACCTCACATGTTCCAGAGACAACTTTGTGTTGGATCATATGGCATTGTGGTTTATAAATACTTGTAGGTTATTAAAGTTCTTCGAGCAGTGGATCTTGGCCAGGCCTGGCATGGTGCTGTGGAATCGGTCACAGCTGTGATTATACCAAGCATAGACCCAGCCTATTGACTAACTCTGAGTGTTTGTTGCGCAACACAATATTTTCTGTTACCGATTGGTACCACTAAACTGTGGTATATTTATTCTTTATAAAGACATTTCTAATACGTTCTGAATATGATCTCCCACTTTCCTATAGACAAGGCACTGAAGGAGACCCTGGACAAGGTGGTGCTGAGTGGCTATTTTGACAGAGCACAAACACATCAGAACGGAGTGTGTGAAGAAGAAGAAGATGAGGAGGAAGAAGAGGAGGAGGAGCAGTCTGTGGCGCATGAGTCGTCTGGGAGCGGGGAGCAGCCTGCAGAACCAGGTAACCACCATAACCATAATCTCCCGTGGGCAGAATCTCTGTGTAGACTGAGAGAATCTGCCAGGACTGAATGGGATGCGTGAGATTCGAGCAGCATTAGTTCAGTTTTTTAGGTTCTTGGCACTGGCTATTTGGATGTATCAGGATTTGGTGAAGGCAGTGCTTAAACTGCTTCATTTGGCTGAGCGTTTCCTTTTGCAAGGGTGGAGACTTTATCGCTGTATCTCTCAATTACTAATACTTATTAAGACAGATGTTAATCAAGCCGCTGACGAAATGACTTTAGATTTTATTACTGGGTTAGATTCCCATCACCCGAGGGAATTCGTTACGATTGGTCTGAGTGTGTGGATCTGGATGAGTGGATATTCATCCGAGCATATTCCTTTTAGAGGGAACAGTTACTGAAGAATACACAGAGGCCATTGAAGTAGAAGCCACAGAGGTGAGTTCAATCTCTACCCTGACTCTTAACTGCTGTAAAGTTCAGAATTCTCTGGTTTACCTTTCCTATTGGAATCTAATCAAGTGATCTTATGTTTATTTGTGTAGTTTGTAAACAGACAGTTCATTCCAGAAACCACATACAGCAGCACTGGCAACGACCAAGTAGAGGAGTGGACGGCAGAGGCCCAGGTATGCTGCATGTCTACACCTCTCATACTACAAAGTCACAAACAGAATATTTTAGGGTTCAACAAGTAACTCCATGGCCCAATGATGTCATCAGCTGGGTTTAAATTTGTCCCTGTGTCTTTAGGTGGTCAACACCCTCCAGCACCAGCCTCCTTCCCAGATGACCCCCGAGCCCCACACTGTGAACCCAGTCTCCCACACGCCTGACCCCGTGGTCCGGAAGCAGGTCGTACAGGACCTCATGGCCCAGATGCAGGGGACCTATAACTTCATGCAGGTGATGATCCTTCCAACTGCCCCCTATGGTCCTGCGCTGGGTGCCTCATTGGATCCTGTTTGGTCTCTTGTTCATGCTGACCCATGTGCTTCCTTCCACAGGACTCCATGTTGGAGTTTGATGGCCATGCTCTGGACCCAGCCATCGTGTTGGCCCAGCCCATGAAGCCTGCACAAAGCGTGGACCTGCAGCAGATGGGTACGTGTTAGTACATCACATTCTGTTTTAACTCCCCTCTAACCAACAGCACCACTCAGAGGCTGTAGTCCTCCTAGAGATGTTCGCATCTACACTCACCAACAGTTTTTATTAGGTGCACCCATCTAGTACCGGGTCGGATCCCCCCTTTTTTATAGAACAGCCTGAATTCTTTGGGGAGTGGATTCTACAAGGTGTCGGAAACATTCGTTGCTCCATTGGTATCAAGGGACCTAACGTGTGCCAGGAAAACAGTCCCCACACCAGGCTGGATGGGTCCATGGACTCATGCTACATACGCCAAATCCTGACGATCCCATCAGGATGATGCAACAAGAACCAGTATTCGTCGGACAAGGCAATGTATTTCCACTCCTTAATGGCGATCGCGTGCCCACTGGACATGCTTCTTGTTTTTAGCTGATAGGAGTGCAATAGCCCATCTGTGACAAGGACTGCCGAGTTCATTCCCGAGAAGCCGTTCTGCACGTCACTGTTTTACTGCAACGTTATTTGTCTGTGGCCTGCATGTTAGCTTGCACGATTCTTGCCATCCTCCTTTGACCTCCCATCAATGAGCTGTTTTCGCCCACAGGACTGCCGCTGACTGGATGTTTTTTGTTTGTCGCAACATTCTCGGTAACCCCCAGACACTGTCATGCGTGAAAAGACCAGGAGGCCGGCTATTTCTTAGATAATGCATCCGGCGCGCATGGCATCGACGATCATACCATGCTCAGTCTCTTAGGTCACTTATTTTGCCCATTCTAAAGTTCAATCAAACAGTACCTGGATGCCTGTCTGCCTGCTTTATATAGCAGGCCACGTGACTCATTGTCTGGAGGAGCGAACCATTTTTGTGAACGGGTGGTGTACCTAATAAACTGGCCAGTGAGTGTGGTACTGCTTATATACTCTTGAGTTTTGCCTGTTTATTTTTAGTTGCTCTAAGCTGTTTTACCAACAAACCATTTTATATTTATCTTGTGTACAGTTCTTTCAGAATCCAGACTTTCTCAACCAAGCTCAGTTCCTGAATCTACACAAGTAAGTAGCAATAATGATACTTCTGATAGTAGTGATCCCCAAGACTCGATACCAGAGCAGACTTATTTAAAGGGCAAGGGTACCATGTGAACCTTCCCTTATCTCCCCCTTCCCTCCCCAGGTCCTCATGGTCTCCCCCACACCTGATGCCTACTCCTCCACAGCACCCCTCTACCAGCCCTCCCACACAGCAGAGCCCCGGCCACAGACAGACTGCACCGACCACATCCAGGTAAACCCTCCCTCCCCAAGGTGCCCTCTGCTCCACCCTCCTCTACCCTCCTGGCTGGCTGTGTGTGGGTGGTGGAGCTTCTCTATGCTTGGCTGTTATTGGGCAGTGTGAGAGATGGTTAACACTCATCCTACCTGCCTGTCCTGAAGTGTCTGTGAAAACCATTGAAGTATGTGACGTCTCTGTCGCCCCGCCCCCTCCCTAAACCAGGCCTCGATGTCCCTGTCGTCTGAGCTGTCCCCCGTCCCGTCCTCCTTGCCCTCTGCCTTCCCGCCCGTCTCCACACCCCACAGCGGCGGCATCAATGTCAACGCAGCACCATTCCAGTCCATGCAAGCGGTAGGCTTTGTTAATGGAGGACTTATAACTGACATCGCTTCACTTGAACAAAACCGTCATATAACCAACTTAACTCTAATCACTTACCACACATTGATGGTACCACAAGTCTTACAACAGGGAGAATAAAGTAGTACACTGTCACACAACAGTAATACCAGATTTACTTTGCAAGGATAATGAAAAAACTGATTGGGACGTCAACTGAATTAATAAGTATAATTCCAGTGTTGGCCTACATTTCTCAAAACCAAGCTTCACCCCATACCCCCCCCCCCTCTCTGTCAGAGCAGAACAGAATGCTGTTCTTGTCTGCCCCCATGTCTACATAAAGCTTTATAATCAACTCTAAGCTGATTGACTCTATTTTTGCGAACCTTAGTATGTACGGTATGCTCAATAATCAGACTAAAGTCTTTAAGTGGTGATTTGCTGTTGTCTGCAAGTCCTGCATGGGTATCTGACATCTCTAAATGAAAGCTTTTCTCTGGTTGTAATGTGTCCCTAAGGTGTTCAACCTGAACGCCCCCGTGCCCCCCACTAACGAAGCAGACAGTCTGAAGCAGTTCCCCAGCGGTTACGGCCAGGGCTTCAGCAGCCAGGCGGAGCACTCTGTGGAGGAGCCTGACATCCAGCAGGACACTCTACAGTCCGGTGAGAGAGGGACTGGGGGTGCTGTTGAGGATGTGATTTAGACAAGCAGAGTCTGAGGAGAAGTAGACCTTGGGTCTGAAGACTTGGGTCTAAGGGCATGATCAGAAAGGTCAAATGTTATGTTGTCCTCAGCTGTAGGAGGCTTCCACACCCAAGACCAAGTGATGTCGTCGGCAGCAGGCCACCAGGTGCAGGGACCAGGCTTTGGGCGGCAAGGCCAGTCCTTCTATAACAGCAGGGGGACTGTGCCTCGCGGAGGCCCCAGGAACCCCCGGGGCATGATCAATGGATACCGAGGATCCTCTAACGGTTTCAGAGGTATGAGATCCAGCTAATTTACTGTAAGGGACCTACTTTGATACAGGAGTGATTTATTATGGTGTTAACAGGATAAATGGTTGTCTTCCTCAGGAGGATATGATGGCTATCGCCCTCCCTTCTCGAACACTCCAAACAATGGTTATGGGCAACAGGCCCAGTTCAGCACGGTACCCGGGACTACTCCAACAGCACCTACCAACGGGTAAGGAAGGGCACAGCCAGCCAACCATTAGATCTTAGTGACTAGAAGACACTTGACCCTTGCATTAGGGTTGCATTAGTTCAAATAAAAGGGATTCTGTGAGTTGTTGTCCTAGATGCTGTCATGAAGGTGCTGTATACGTCTTTCTGAATGACCTGTTGTTTCTACAGGAGGGATATCAGCCAGGCTACAAGCGGGGAGCAGCCCAGGGACCTCGGGGTTGCTCTCGAGGTAATACTCAAGCGATGCGATCCTAAAGCTCTTAAAGGATTGTCAACTTCCGCCACATTGAACATTCAGATGTTATGAATGTGTTTGCCCCAGCTCACTTTTATAAATCTTTTGTTTTGTTTTCTCATCTATCTTCTCATTTCTCCTAGCCTATTTATCAGAGTAAGCCTGCTTTGGTATGTCTGATACTTTTGTTTTAACACATGGAAAGCTGAAATCCACAGCATTTAGATTTATCAGCAAGTCTGTGTTCAAACAACAAATAGATATTCCTGTAAACTTGAAAGATTTCATTAATTTATTTTTTGTACAAAATAAATGCAAAAAACCCCTGCAACTGTCAGTCCAATCCATGAGAATCTTTTATATTTTCTGTCACTGCCCAGCCCTGTCAACCGCTTTTCCCGTTCTTTTGGTTCTCATTGCATTACATGTTTGTTTTTCTGTCTCTCACCATCTCCTCTTTGTAAGCTGATGTTACTCCTTGGGAGACTGTTTCAATAAAGATGTGTTGTATAACCTGCTGTCTGCTGCTAGTTTCTTTTCGTTGGTCCCTGGTCCCTGCTGCTCTGTGGTGCTACCACAGCCTTATCTGCCTCTGCTGACATCTCTTGGGGTTAAGAGTGGGTTGGAGGATTTTGGTTATGCTTTGCTGAAAGGACTTCCCTCTGCTTCTGTCTCCCTCGCCTGCTGTGCCCTGCCTTGTGTATTGTTGTCCATTAACATGCTTAAATATTCATGAAACAAATGTCACTTGAGTTTCAAAGTAGACATGTGGTGTTATTTGTAAATCCTAGGGCAACAGATGTACCCCACCCCTTTTGGTTCCATCTGGCAAAATACATACTATTATTCTGTATGACCTGGATAAAAGCTTTCAAAGCTCTTAAGATTTGCAGTGAATAATGCCACTGTGTTTATAACTGAATTGACATGAAGGCAGCTATTACCTTCAACTTGTTTTCAGGATTACATCTTGTAATGGGTGGATTAGCTTGCTCGTAACAATGTCAATTTTGTCTCCCTATTAGAGTTGAGATCTCTTCCTTGGCAGGTGCACACTAGCAATTTATAGAATGTGGCTGAGGGTTTTTGATTGTACTCCATGCCCAGACTTAACCCAGAATAAGGGTGGCCTCCGCTGACTGTGATTATTATTTTCTGTCTGCTTGGCGGTTGCAGGCCGGGGGGGACTGTTCAAGTCCAGCCGAGGGATGGTGACCCAATTAGTCTTGGATACCAACAACTCTCTTCTACCTTCCACCTAGGGCAACCTTAAACATCACCTCTACACTCCTGGACCATCCTTCCCCTGATTTGACTGTTCTTCTAGGTTGGTTTGGTGAAGCCATCCATACCACCCTTAGCTCTGTCAGATCTTTAGCTTTCTCACAATCATGCTACTGCATAGCCTTAAACTGATCAATCTGGAACGTGTGTGCCTTTGCTGTTGGACTGTTTATTTGGGTCTCTGCTTAATATGCAATCATTTACAAAATTGGCTGGGGCTAGTGACAGGCTTTGGAAGCATGGCACAAAAACCAAACAATATATTGACTACGGTCATACCACGCAAGGAAATTGTCTCAATGTGAAGATTGTTTATACTGTACATTGTATTGCCATGGCATGTTTGGGAGTCAAGTTAGTACAAATGGTGTGTAGTCTAAGCAGGTTGTAGGTCTGACTGATTTACCCAAAATGAAGATTTCCTGTGTGTACATTTTGCTCTGGCCATATGGTAGCTGTTAAGAGTGTTCTGTAAATTTGCTTTGTCACTTCATATCTGCTCTGTCCAAAAACATCATACCTTGGAACTGATGGCAACACCATAGGCCTGTAGAATGTAATGATTTTGTGTGAACTTCACGTGTAAGAGTTTGAGTCTTGAACGATAGCTGTAAAGAAATTCACCTTATGTCTTCAATTGGACCAAAGTCTACAGCAATAGATGTTTTCCTGTGCAATTGGTCATCTGAAAATTAAACTAATCTTTTGTACAGACGATGGAATATTTTATACGAAGAAAAATTAGGCACACCTCTGTATGGTGCAAGATAAAGGAGCATTTGCCCTAGCCAGCAGAATTTGGTAAAAGTAAAACAAAAAGGCCCAATTTAAGACAGACTTGGGGGTGATGTGCTGAGTATAAAAGGTAGACCTCATTGCCTGGTAACGGGCCTGTTCAGTATCAATACATGTACTGGCCTTGGCCAAGACACACCTGCAGGTCATTAGGAACAGTAGCCTCATTCAAGCACAAACTTGAAAACAAGATGTGGTTACCTATAATCTCTACAGAAATAACCAGATCATCAACTGACTCTTACATTTGCACACCAATTAAAATAATCCAAAGAGCTGGCTATAGTATAGAAACCACAAAATAAGACTGCAATCCACTCAGGTTTTCCATGACTAGTGCCCATAATAGCCAACATTAGTATACATTGCTGTTATCAGACTTGATATGAAATAAAGTTAATGCCATGTAATACACAGAAATGAACCCATACAAAAAATAAAGTATATTTATATTCTATTCCATGAGACAGTTGTCTTTACTGTTCATACTGCTCCCAATGCCATTTTCAGTGCCTTTTGAAATGTAGCCTTTTCAGGAATCCATACATTTCACAACATTATCATTATTCAGGTGGAGTGACCTGACAGTTAATTAGGCCTAATTGTCATGACATTACTAATTAAAAACTATGTTCCAAAATATATAGATATTGACACTACCAAAACCCTTCCACCAAAGCTCTGAATTTTAAGTAATGATCAATTATGACCAATTCATACATCACATAACGCATCTGCACTCTATAACACAAATTCCCTGGCTGCAAACGTATAAAACATTTCTAGGCCTTGGAGGCTCAAATTGAAATCCACAAGTGGGCAGAGATACTGTAAACGTCTCCTGTGTTTCCAGCTGGTTTTCAGTTAACTCTTTCAGGACAACGGGCCACACATGCCCATATGGGACCTCCACAATACTTATATACCTCTAGTCCAGTGTGCAAAGGTCTGTGGGTGGGGGGCCATGGGGCCAGAGGTGTTGTCTATAGAGTTTTATCTGGCAGCTGGGGTTGAGTGGGCTGGTTCTGATGGGGGCCTTATGGTAAGTCATGTTGGCCCTATGGCACTGCCTGATGGCCTGGCGACAGATCCTGGAGTCGTGGTTGGGACAAATCCTGGGTGTTGTGAGGTATTTGGTTCTGGAGGTGGTTGTCTTGCTTCATACCAGGGTGGTTTTGGGACATATCTTGGTGGCCCGTGGGCAAAGGATGGTACTCTCCTCGTGGCTCTGGGATAGCATTCCCTTCTACTGAAAAAGAGAGTAGTTTTGAACACAGTTCATTTTTCACATCTTTTTTTGTTTTTGTTTATTTTCCCCCCTTTTTCTCCCCAATTTCATAATATCCTATTGGTAGTTACAGTCTTGTCCCATCGCTGAATTTTTCACATCTTGAGATCCATTTTCTATAGTTACCTCTACATTCTGAAAAATACAAGACACACCAGTAAAGAGAAAATGGAATTGGGGTAAACTATCACTCACCATGAACCTCTGGAGGGGCTCAACTTTCTGGGTTTTCAACCGTTCCATGTGTTCTACTGCCTGAAACACCACAGACAAACAGAGATAAGCAGATGGATGGTTGTAGGTAAGTACAGTTGAAGTCGGAAGTTTACATACACTTGGGTTGGAGTCATTAAAACTCGTTTTTCAACCACTCCACACATTTTTTGTTAACAAACTATAGTTTTGGCAAGTCGGTTAGGAAAATTCCAGAAAATGTCATAGCTTCAGAAGCTTCTGATAGGCTAATTGACATCATTTGAGTCAATTTGAGGTGTACCTGTGGATGTATTTCAAGGCCTACCTTCAAACTCAGTGCCTCTTTGCTTGACATCATGGGAAAATTAAAAGAAATGAGCCAAGACCTCAAAAATAATTGTAGACCACCACAAGTCTGGTTCATCCTTGGGAGCAATTTCCAAATGCCTGAAGGTACCACGTTCATCTGTACAAACAATAGTACGCAAGTAGAAACACCATGGGACCACGCAGCCGTCATACCGCTCAGGAAGGAGACGCGTTCTGTCTCCTAGAGATGAACGTACTTTGGTGCGAAAAGTGTAAATCAATCCCAGAACAACAGCAAAGGACCTTGTGAAGATGCTGGAGGAAACAGGTACAAAAGTATCTATATCCACAGTAAAACGAGTCCTATATCGACATAACCTGAAAGGCCGCTCAGCAAGGAAGAAGCAACTGCTCCAAAACTGCCATAAAATAGCCAGACTACGGTTTGCAACTGACAAAGATCGTACTTTTTGGAGAAATGTCCTCTGGTCTGATGAAACAAAAATAGAACTGTTTGGCCATATTGAGCATTGTTATGTTCGGAGGAAAAAGGGGGGAGGCTTGCAAGCCGAAGAACACCATCCCAACCGTGAAGCACGCGGTGGCAGCATCATGTTGTGGGGGGTGCTTTGCTGCAGGAGGGACTGGTGCGCTTCACAAAATAGATGGCATCATGAGGAAGGAAAATGATGTGGATATATTGAAGCAACATCTCAAGACATCAGTCAGGAAGTTAAAGCTTGGTCGCAAATGGGTCTTCCAAATGGACAATGACCCCAAGCATACTTCCAAAGTTGTGGCAAAATGGCTTGAGGACAACAAAGTCAAGGTATTGGAGTGGCCATCACAAAGCCCTGACCTCAATCCTATAGAAAACTTGTGGGAAGAACTGAAAAAGCGTGTGCGAGCAAGGTGGCCTACAAACCTGACTCAGTTACACCAGCTCTGTCAAGAGGAATGGGCCAAAATTCACCCAACTAATTGTGGGAAGCTTGTGGAAGGCTACCCGAAACATTTTACCCAAGTTAAACAATTTAAAGGCAATGCTACCAAATACTAATTGAGTGTATGTAAGCTTCTGACCCACTGGGAATATGATGAAAGAAATAAAAGCCGAAATAAATCATTCTACTATTATTTCACATTCTTAAAATAAAGTGGTGATCCTAACTGATCTAAAACAGGAATTTCTACTAGGATTAAATGTCAGGAATTGTGAAAAACAGTTTAAATGTATTTGGCTAAATTGTATGTAAACTTCGTCAGCTCATGTCAAAAATAACAAGACCACACAAAATAAGTGCATTACAGTAATAGAGAACCTATTGGTTGTGTCTGTTCTACCACTGCCCACTATGTACTTGCTGAAGCTCTACTTTCTGTGAGTTGAGCTGTTCCTGCTGCCTCTCCAACTCATCCCTCTGTTTCTGGAGGTCTGATGCTTTCTGGTTGAGATCCTCTTCCTGCAGGGCCAGGTGCTCCTCAAACTCCCTCATCTCCTCGTCCGTGTAGGACTGGTTCTGCTCTAGGGTCTAACAAAGGAGGACGTGTCAGTTCATACCCTTCTACCTCTCCTTATTGATTTGAAAAGCAACATACTTACAATTTACAATGTGGTTGAATGTAGGAGTGTTTAGAGATATGGTATGGTTTTTGTTACTCTTGCCGTTTCATAATAATGAGTTATAATGTTGAAATATTAAAAGTAGGCCAGTATGAATGAGAGTTAAATAGATATAGCTACCACACCTCCCAACTATCTGGTTCCAGGAATTCATTTTTCTTTGTGGCAATCAGGAACTCTTCTAAGGAGACCAGTCTGTCTTTGTTGGTGTCCACCTGTGAAAAGTGAGAGATCAATCACCATGTGAACTATTTATTTCATTAAATCAATGAAACCAACTTTCAGTGATAGCAATCCATGGGAATATAGTATGCAAGGTTCACGGCCGGGACAACAGTATACCTCGTTCATGACGTGCTCTCTCATACGCAGGCGCTCCTCCTCCATCTCCACCATATCGTCCTCTTCATTAGTAGGATCATAGATCTTCTCCAACTGAGCCCACAGAATGAACCGTTATCTATACACACACACACACGTTTCATTATCATTTCAGGTGAGACATTCAAAAGGAGGACAAATATTTACCTCCTTTGTAAACAATGCCTCCAATTCCTGCTCATCGAAGAAGCCATCTCCATTGGAATCTGAAAATTCAAACGCAAGAATGTTGAGGAACTTTGAGATGGATCTCCCTGCCCCAGCCTGTGATGTCTATTGATGAGGACTTACCATGCAGCTTGAAAAAGGTATTGGGGTCAAAATCTTCAGGGTCAAGACCATCTGCTTCCTCCCACACCTCTTTGAACTGATTCTGGCTGCCCTGCACAGCAAAAAACAACAAATGTTAGTCACCTGTTAGATATAAATGGCTCACTTGAGCTAAATCATTAAGTATGGGGAAAGTCTAGAGCAGAAATAGGCAACTGGCACCCCCTTTGTAGGCTCGCAGATCAATTTCCATAAACAAAAATGTATACAGTATATGCATACTGAGTGTACAAAACATTAGGAACACCTTCTACCCCCTTTTGCCCTTAGAACAGCCTCAATTTGTCGGGGCATGGACTACAAGGTGTCTAAAGCATTCCACAGATGCTGCCCCATGTTGACTCCAATGCTTCCCACAGTTGTGTCAAGTTGGCTGGATGTCCTTTGGATGGTGGACCACTCATGATACACACAGGAAACTGTTGAGCGTGAAAAACCCAGCAGCACTGCAGTTCTTGACACACTCAAACCGGTGCGCCAGGCATCTACTACCATACCTCGTTCAAAAGGCACTTAAATCTTTTGTCTTGCCCATTCACCTTCTGAATGGCACACACACAATCCATGTCTCAATTGTCTCAAGGCTTAAAAATCCTTCTTTAACCTGTCTCCTCCGCTTCATCTACACTGAAGTGGATTTAACAAGTGGCATCAATAAGGAATCATAGACTGACCAGGTGAAAGCTATGACATGGAAAGAGCAGGAGTCCTTAATGTTTTCTACAGTCAGTGTATATTGGGGCGGCAGGGTAGCCTAGTGGTTAGAGCGTTGGACTAGTAACAAGTTCAAATCCCTGAGCTGACAAGGTACAAATCTGTCGTTCTGCCCCTGAACAGGCAGTTAACCCACTGTTCATAGGTTGTCATTGAAAATAAAAATGTGTTCTTAACTGACTTGCCTAGTAAAATAAAGGTAAAACAGAAGAAAAAAAGAATAATAATTGTTTAGGAACTCATTTGGGTCTCAACTTACTGCTGGGAGTTTGAATAGTAGAATACACAAGATCCCATTTTGAAATGTGGTTGTGCATCAGCAGTTTCTCATTATGTCAGTCACTCAATTAAACCATGTCAGCTAAACATTTTTAGATACAGACCCTCGAGCCACTGTGGCCCCTCTTGATGAGTTCAGATTTTTTGTGGCCCCCACCAAGGTTGCCCATCCATGGTCTAGAGACTGGCTAGACAATATGTGAGCACAAACAGATTGAGCTCTGAAACACACAGTTAACATAGCATCCAAGTGCAGTTGGACTTACTGGATGGTTGACTTTGGGATGGTCTGCATGTTTCTTCTTCATCTCCTCATAATGTTCTTCCTCCTTCTTCCTCCCTTCATCGTCTAGAGTCTTGAGGTGTTCCCTTCGCTCATGGTCTTTCGTCATCTCGTACTTCTTGAACTCCTCATGGCGCTCCTTGTCATAGTTCTCCAGATCGTTTGTGGCCTTGTGGTCAAATGACGGATGAGAGTTCAAATGTCTTGAAGGAGAAGAGGACTACAGGTACTTCATTTATTAAGCTATTGTATGCATGTACCATGCATTCTACATTATACTTACTGATTTAATGAGTCTGTCCAGATCCTCCACTTCAAAGGTGTGAGGATTCATGTGGTTCAGGTACTCAAACTGTTTCAGCAGAGCTTGGTGGTCTACTGCCATATCTGTTAGTGAGGTTTAACAGAGTCATTACACAAATATGATATTTGATGACCTGGCATTGGCACTGTAATAGTTATCCAGTGCCAAAGCTCACCCTGTGTGCATCTATACTAGCCTGTAATCCTGCCAATTAGTGGTTTAAGTGAGACGTTACTGCTGTCTGTAATAGTGTGCTGTTACTATTGTGATTCAAAACAGAGATTTTCAGAAGCATGTTTCACAAGTAAGTAGGTGACTCAACACTGACGCTACACTTACCACATCCTCCTGAGACCTTTGCCTCAAAAATGTACTTCTTGGTCACTTGCCCACACGCCGTAGTGTTTCTAGATATTAACATCTAAGGCATATTAATGGTATTTTCACTGGGCAGCATACCGTTCCCTCCTTCGATGTCTTGCTTGGCTTTGATCAGTGTCCGTAGCCGGCTAACCTCCTGCCTTTTTAGCTCGTCCAGTTGTGTCCTTACATGGTGGCTGACAAAGTCCAGCTCTTTGGCCAGCTTCCCCATCTGTAGGAAAAGTGATGTAATGATTATCATACTGCTGTTTTGCATTTTTCATGACTAATGACTCAAGGAGAGAGTTTAAGAACGACAGGAATGAGCAGGACACACTGTTAGAATACCTTGATGTCCTCCATATCTGTGTTATGGAGCTTCTCTCTGAAATGCTGGTCTTTTTCCAGAAAATCAATGACTTCCCTGAGATAACGGTCATAGTGGAGTCCAGTGTCCTGTTACATTAAATAATGTAGTAAGTAGTAGTAGTATGCATAACATTCAATAGACCTTCAGTTCAGTCTGTATACTTTACAATTCAATAAATTATGTACGTGAAAATCTTTGCTAGCTGGTATAACTGGTCTGAGCTCATACAGGAAACACAAATGGCTGCTTTTTTCATGGCTGTTCTGCCTGCCATGTTTCTCCACTGTGCTTGCTTCGTTTGTGATCCTTCACCAACTCTTACCACACTTGGTGGTGGCTCTGAGGCTTTGTCCTCTGGCTGGTTCACCTTGGTCTTGTCCAGACTGATGGGCACTGCCTCCAGACAGAGCAGCTGTACCAGAAGCACAAGGCAGCTGGTGTGGAATATCCGTCTCCAAGACATCTGGAGACACAAGACGCACCTTAACACAACACTTCAACTAGAGATGATAGAAAACATCAGTGTCTGCCCAAAATAAAGTGTGCCCCAAACATAGAGAAAGACAGAGGACTTCTTTGTATCTGTCCCATTATGGCCTCTGTGCGCACTGGCTTGTCCATTTTGAAGTAGTCCATTTTATTTTCTTCTACTACTACTTCTATGAGTTGGTAAACAAACTGAAAGGATGCATACTGCCACCTGGAGTATGTTCTTTGAACAGGTATGAAGCCAAGGCTAGCAATGTAATGTCACCTGCAGTTAATGAGTATTTGCACACAAGCATCATTAATTGGCTGATCCCTCCTGATGACCCGAATTGAATTATGTCATCCTTCCTTAATTCATAGGAAGTCCCACCCAGTTGACTACTTCAACATGGTGTAGGCAAAGATGGTAGATAAATAAAGACATCCCACTCAAGCAGTTTACCGTTGGGAAAAATGGCACATTTCCACTCTGCTTAAAGGGATGGCTCTCACATGGCACCAATGCATTAGCAGCTGGGTCTGGTGTGTTTAATTCATTTACTGTATAAGAACCAGAAAATAATAGCGAGTGGGATGTCTCACTTCCTCTTCCATCTCTGGTGGAAGTCCTCAATGGCGCTGCCCATGCTAAAACAGGCTTTTTGGCACTAACATGCTGACTATACCAGCCACGAGCATGCATGTTGATTTTGTCCATCCACACCAGACACGATCATGACGGGCAGGTAAAATATCAAAACCAACTGTGAACCAACTAAAGTTACATGCAAACCTCACCAGACATGTTGCGTGTGCGCGCAACATGTCTGGTGAGGTTTGCTGGTATAGTCAGCATGTTAGTGCCAAAAAGCCTGTGCCCATCAGTCTGGTGAGGTTTGCTGGTATAGTCAGCATGTTAGTGCCAAAAAGCCTGTGCCCATCAGTCCCCACTCGCAAATGTACACATCCATGTTATTCAATAAATTCACCCACACCACTAGCACGTTTGAACGAGCGTCTGCATAGCCAAGCGCTAAAATAGAACTTGGTTCATTATTAGACACTCCACATGCTGCAAGTCCCCTCCTTATTGGATATCAGGAATGTACAAACCCACATGAATGCTTGAGAGACTAACGAGGAGAGAATAAATAAAGATAAAAAGGTAAACCTAGTTTATTTTTAGTTATCTGTGGATTACTCTTCGGAGTAGAGAAACACATGATTTTGTATGACTCATGGACAAAATTCTACAAAGAACCAGCTCAAAAAAGGACCATATGCATGTCAGGTAAAACAACAACCCAATGTAAATCTCTCAGGACAAACTAGCTACCAACAGCTAAATGTTTCATGTGTTTCAACCTGCCCTGAAATTAATATAATTGATTAACAGTGGATTTGGGTATTTTAACATATGTGTCATGACTGCATCTGGTGGGCATAGACAAAATCAACATGCGCGTCATGGGTGTAGTCAGCTATTATATTCCTCTGGCTCAGCGTTTCTTAAAGTATGGGTCGCGGACCTGTTAATGGTGGGTCGCGACGTAAACGTATAATTATTTCATTAATTACTGGAATCGATTTGGCCAACCGCGCTCTCGGTTTAGTGCGCTCTCTGCTTAGCGGCGGTCTCTGCTCTAGTTTGGCAGCTGCGTGAGTGGGAGAGGTAGCGGGAGATGCCCGTGTGTTTCGCGGTTTACCGGATCTTTTTTTCTGACGTTTTCTTGAAGATCACTCTGCGAGCCACACGCTGCAGCGCGGTCGTTCAAGCCACTGACTTGTTATCCCCACTCGCCATCACTAACCGCTGTCATGAAATGGACTCATGCTAGCCACAAGTTCTGACGGAGCTCAATCGTCATGAAACGAAAATACAGTGATTACTTTTTGTCTCTTTCATACAAACTTTGAGAAATTACGAGGAGCACCCACAATGTGTTTTGTGTGGGGAAGTGCTAAGTAATGAGTCCCTCAAAACGAACAAATTAATAAAACGACAAGTTCTGACCAAACATCCAGGCACTACATGACAGTAAACCCAGGGAGTTATTTAAGAACAGGGCAGAATGCTTCAGGAAACAGTGCTTCGAAAGTGGAAAAGTAAGTCAACTAACAAGGCATTGACATTTCATAACAAGTGGTGATAAGCAGAAATAAGGGAGTACTATCTCTCATAGTAGTAGATGTGAGTTTCTCTTTCAAACAATCCCCTGGCGTTGTAACGTTACACAGCTAATAGCTAACGTTAGCCAAAGCAAGCTAACTAGCTACTGATATTGCAACCCTAAGAAACAGTACAGATGAAGATGAAAAATTATCAGGCATACTGTACATTTTACTGTAGAGATTATTGTTGAAAACAAGTCTAGGTTGGAACTTTTGCTGTTACAAGTAATAACTGTTATTCTGATCTGGAATAAACTGATTGAAGCAAGATGCTTTTTGAGGCAAACACTCACAGTTCTGGGTTGCTCATCTGCAGCAGTAAGCAGTCTCCTGCCTGACTGAGAAAGCAGTAGATATTCTGATCCAGCTTGGCACCACATACCTATGCATGTCAGGGTTCTCAAGTACAGAAACAGTGTCAATGCTGAGCATGACCTCAGTGTTGCACTGTCAAAAACTGAGCCCAGAATAGACATGCTTGTTTAAAACTTCAACCAGCCACACACCTCTCATTAGGACTGTGTGTATGTGTGTGCTTTCTGGGCTACATCTGTGTGATGTGATCAATCAGTTTATTCCAGTTCAGAATAAAAACATATGTATTTTAACAGCAACAGTTCCAACCTAGACAGATATGTAAGTGTTTTTAATGGAGAAAAATAAACAAAGATATTTATGGGTATTTCATTGTAATTTGTTTATCTATATTGCATTTTTTTTAAGCATAAGGGCAATGAAATGTACCGATATTTACGTATAGTTGCATATTTTCCTAAGCTCGGGTCCCAGAAAAACACAGAATTTCTCATTTGGGTCCCAGGCTGAAAAAGTTTAAGAACCCCTGCTCTAGCTATGTCCTCTTCTTCTTCGGGATTGGGTTGGCAATTGCACCACCAACTAACCCTACACACCACTATTTCACAGGGGCGACCCATCATTCATATATATAGTTTTTTTGGGCCTGTTTTGTATGTTATTTTGGCATTAATACCTTGATTCATGCATACTTCACAAAGACAAATCTTCCCGATTCCAGCCTTGCTGAAGCACCCCCAGATCATCACTGATCCTCCACCAAATGTCACAGTGGGTGTGAGACACTGTGGCTTGTAGGCCTCTCCAGGTCTCGCACCCACTGTGACATTTGCTGGAGGATCGGTGATGATCTGGGGGTGCTTCAGCAAGGCTGGAATCTGAACTCTTCATAAGTTAAAACATTAGTATTGTATTGTTTAAAAATGAATATGAACTTATTTTCTTTGCATTATTCAAGGTCGTACACATTGCATCTTATTTGTTATTTTGAACAGTTGTCAATTTCTGCAAATAAATGCTCCAAATGACATTTTTATTTGTTGAGCGGTTAACAAAGAAATAGGTACTCCTATATGCTTAATTTAGAGTTAATGTAACTATTTGTTATACAAACGTTTTGTATGTTTTGATTTTTAATACATTGTAAAGCTGCATGATGCGACTAATGATGATTTGAAAAACAAGTGCTACAAGTGAAGACAGTCACATCGGGAATGCAACTGAACACGTCCTTATCCCGCTGCCGAGGTGCATATTGAAGATATTGGAAGAAATGTCCACATTTACTTTTCATCAGCCAACAAGATGAGTAGGCTTAACGAACAGCAAAACCACTAGCCTATGTCAATCTACTATCCCCCATAGTACAAAAGTCGACCTATTCTACTCTGTGCGAGAAATAAATATTCCAAACATAGTCTGGGACAGTTGTGGGATGCACAATGTGGCTGACGTTTAGCTTAAAATGTTGATCAACTATTTGGCTATTATTCATGTAATGCTTTTATTATAAAAGGTCAATTTTTATGGTGACAATTATCTTCCCCAAACTTAAAACTCACGTGCTGCTTATGCATGCCAGTTAGGCTCTACACACCTTGTAAAGCAGATTAATGTGCTTAATTTTAAGAAGTTATTTGGCCACTTTAGTTGTAATACAAACCTTATCAAAACATATAGGCCTATGGGCTAGGCTACATGAGGTGTGCGACTATGATTAGAAAGTGTTGCAAAAAAATGCATTGTTTCCTATGCTGGGCATCATTTACAAGTGATAATATATAATTCACAAGTGATAGGCTAATATTGTCACCCAGCATCAGAGCTTGGAGAAGCCTAATTACCGTGACTAAATGGTCATGTGGAATTTGACTGCCTTCATGACCGCCTGTGTGGCGGTAATACGGTCACCGCAACAGCCCTAATGGTGGCAGCATCATGCTGTGGGGATGTTCTTCAGCGGTAGGGACTGGGAGACTAGTCAAGATCGAGGGAAAGACGAACAGAGGAAAGTACCGAGCGCTCCTTGATGAAAAGCGCTCTGGAGCAGGTTAGGACCTTGGAAGGGGAACCTTCTCCCCAGTCTAACAGGACAACAACCCTAAGCACAAAGCCGACAACGCAGGAGTCGCTTGGGGACAAGTCTCTGAATGTCCTTGAGTGGCCCAGCCAGTCTGGAACTGAATCTCTGGAGAGTCCTGAAAATAGCTGTGCAGCGATGCACCCCATCCAACCTGACAGAGCGGAGAGGATCTACAGAGAAGAATGGCAGGAACTCCCATAACCATTGCTATGAACTCTAAGCAAACTTTACTGAATCATAACTCACTCCTTGTCCTTTGCCTCTGTGGCACAAATCTACTACTCACTGGGACCCTCTCAGGATTCCTCACCCATCCTGCACTACTCTGACTGGTCACTTCAACCTGCTTCTTTCGCACCGGACACTTCCGGTCCCCAGCTACATGAGCACCCCTACAGTTGACAACTTTATCCACCAAAACTACACAATCCTCTGTCCCATGCCCTCCTGCACACTTCCCACATCTTGGAATCTCCCTCCTACACACTGCTGCAACATGACCATAAACGTTTGCACCTAAAACAGTAATGCCAAGATGATGTCCAACTTTGATGGCGCCGGAGGGGAAGGCTGCCGTCTTATCGGCTCTTAACCAACTATGCTATTTTGTTTGTTTTTTTCCGCGTTCGTAACTTGTTTTGTACATAATGTTGCTGCTACCATCTCTTATGACTGAAAAGAGCTTCTGGACATCAGAATTGCTCATCTCAAACTGGACGAAGTTGTTCTTCAATGAGTCGGGAGGGAGAGATATAATACAGACACCTGACCAGGGTCAGATCCCCGTTATTCACTGGAGGAAGAAACAGGTTTCGCGGAAAGAGATCAGGGTGCTTAGAAAGGATCAGGTGACGAGTGGCTGATCTGCCCTTGCCTTCCGTCCTGCTAGCTAACATTCAATCGCTGGAAAATAAATGGGACGAACTGAAAGCACGTTTATCCTACCAACAGGATATTAAAAACTGTAATATCTTATGTTTCATCTAGTCGTGGCTGAACGACGACATTAAGAACATACAGCTGGCGGGTTATACACTATCGGCAAGACAGAACAGCAGCCTCTGGTAAGACACGGGCGGGGGCCTATGCATTTATGTAAACAACAGCTGGTGCCCAATATCTAAGGAAGTCTCGAGGTTTTGCTCACCTGAGGTAGAGAGTATCTCATGATAAGCTGTAGACCACACTATCTACCTATAGAGTTCATCTGTATTTTTCGTAGCTGTCTACAAACCACCACAGACCGATGCTGGCACTAAAACCGCACTCAATGAGCAGTAAACCGCAATAAGCAAACAGGAAAACGCTCATCAAGAGTCGGCGCTCCTAGTGGCTGGGGACTTTAATGCAGGGAAACTTAAATTTCTATCAGCATGTTAAATGTGCAACCAGAGGGAAAGAAATTCTAGACCACCTTTAGTCCACACACAGAGACTTGTACAAAGCTCTCCCTCGCCATCCATTTGCCTAATCTGACCATAATTCTATCCTCCTGATTCCTGCTTACAAGCAAAAATTAAAGCAGGAAGCACCAGTGACTAGATCAATAAAAAAGTTGTCAGATGAAGCAGACGCTAAACTACAGGACTGTTTTGCTAGCACAGACTGGAATATGTTCCAGGATTCTTCCGATGGCATTCAGGAGTACACCACATCAGTCACTGGCTTTATCAATAAGTGCATCGAGGACGTCATCCCCACAGCAACTGTACATACATACCTAAACCAGAAGCCGCTTTTAAGTAGCGGGACTCTAACCCGGAAGCTTATAAGAAATCCCGCTATGCCCTCTGACGAACCATCAAACAGGCAAAGCGTCAATACAGGACTAAGATCGAATTGTACTACCCCGGCTCCAACGCTCGTCGGATGTGGCAGGGTCTGTATTGACAAAGGGTTGCCGAGTGACACGAGCCTACCAGAGGAGCTAAACTACTTATATGCTCGCTTTGAGGCAAATAACACTGAAACCTTGCATGATTGCACCAGCTGTTCCGGAATACTGTGTGATCATGTGAGAAAGACCTTTAAACTGGTCAACATTCACAAGGCTGCAGGGCCAGACGGATTACCAGAATGTGTACTCATGCGCTGACCAACCGGCAAGTGTCTTCACTGACATCTTCAACCTCTCCCTGTCTGAGTCTAATACCAACATGTTTCTAGCAGACCACCATAGTACCTGTGCCCAAGAACACAAAGGTAACCTGCCTAAATGACTACCGACCCATAGCACTCACGCCTGTAGCCATGAAATGCTTTGAAAGGCTGGTCATGGCTCACATCAACATTATCCCAGAAACCCTAGACCCAGTCCAATTTGCATACCGCACCAACAGATCCACCAACAGATCCACAGATGTGCAGTATGGAGTGCAATAGAGATTGCATCCTTTCACACCTGGACAAAAGGAACACCCATGTGAGAATGCTATTCAATGACTACAGCCCAGCGTTCAACACCATAGTGCCCTCAAAGCTCATCACTAAGCTAAGGACCCTGGGACTAAACACTTCCTCTGCACCTGGATCCTGGACTTCCTCATGGGCCGCTCCCAGATGGTAAGGGTAGGTAACAACACAGCCGCCGCACTGATCCTCAACACGGGGGCCCCTCAGGGGTGCGTGCTCAGTCCCCTCCTGTACTCCCTGTTCACTCATGACTGCACAGCCAGGCACAACTCCAACACCATCATTAAGTTTGCTGATGACACAACAGCGCTAGGCCTGATCACCGACAACAATGAGACAGCCTATAGGGAGGTGGTCAGAGACCTGACCGTGTGGTGCAAGGACAACAACCTCTCCCTCAACGTGATCAAGACAAAGGAGATGGTTGTGGACTACAGGAAGAGGAGGACCAAGCACGCCTCCATTCTCATCAACGGGGCTGTAGTGGAGCAGGTTGAGAGCTTCAAGTTCCTTGGCGTCCACATCACCAACAAACTAACATGGTCCAAGCACACCAAGACAGTCGTGAAGAGGGCACGACAAAAACCTATTCCCCCTCAGGAGACTGAAAATATTTGGCATGGGTCCTCAGTTCCTCAAAACGTTTTACAGCTGCACCATCGAGAGCACTTGATGGGTTGCATCACTGCCTGCTATGGCAACTGCTCGGCCTCCGACCACAAGGCACTACAGAGGGTACTGCGTACCGCACAGTACATTACCGGGGCCAAGCTTCCTGCCATCCAGGACCTCTATACCAGGCGGTGTCAGAGGAAGGCCCTAAAAATTGTCAAAGACTCCAGCCACCCTAATCAGTAAGTTCACTCTGCAAGTGGTACCGGAGCGCCACGTCTAGGTCCAAGAGGCTCCTAAATAGCTTTTACCCCCAAGCCATAAGACTCCTTAACAGCTAATCAAATGGCTACCCAGACTATTTGCATTGCTGCCCCCATCCCCCCAGAACGTTGCTGCTACTCTGTTATTATCTATCCATAGTCACTTTAATAACTCTACCTACATGTACATATTACCTTGACACCGGTGCCCCCACACATTGACTCTGTACCGGTGCCCCCTGTATATAGCCCTGCTATTGTTATTTACTGCTGCTCTTTAATCATTTGTTATTCTCTCATTTTTTTTAGGTATTTTCTTAAAACTGCATTGTTGGTTATTAAGGGCTTGTAAGTTAACATTTCACTCTAAGGTCTGTTTCACCACGCTCCCCACCGGTTCCTCTAGCTATCTCCATGGCCCCAACCCCATATGTTGCCGACGTGTGTCTCTGCCATCGATGGCTAACTAGGTACCTGCTAACTAGCTAAGATATTAAACACATGTTAGGTATGAGGTGATACTTTTCATCTAACTAACTAGCGTGCTACAATTTAAATCATCAGCAGTTTAATAGCTAATCGCCTAGCTAACGTTACACTTTACAGGCAAACTCACTGTGGCCAATACAATAGCTTAGCATGTAACTTAGGTAATATGATTCTGGCTGGCTAGCTAGCTGGTAGATGGCAAACTAGTCTAATGACAGCTAGCTTGAAGCTAATTATGAGGTTTCCATTGCCAAACTGACTAGTTAGCTTAAAAAACGGTGATGCGGTGTGTCTTGTGTTGACCACGACGAGAAGTTGCGATATCTGTCTTATTGGAGTCTGGTTACAGTACCTGTCTCATTCACAACATAGCAATAGTTTCAAACCAATGTGCATGTCACTTACTTTTTGATTGGAATCCCCGTCAAACGGTCGTTACTACAGCCACAAAGTCATAAACACCACCTATTTCTATAATGTATCTTCTTAAAATTAGATGTTAAACCTAACCTTAACCACCGTGCTAACCTTATGCCTAACCTTACATTAACACCAATTATGTTTTCAATACTTTTTACGATATAGCCAATTTTGACTTTGTGGCTGTGCTAGCTAGTGGAAACCCCGTCAAGCTAATTTAGCTAGCTAACTAGTCTCCTCCCTAGCTGATAATTCGTACTCTATTTCCTTCCTTGATGCTAGCATGCGTTTGTTTACAGTGCCAGATGGCAAGTGAATGAAATCCTACATTGACAACATGGTATGCATGATAAATTGGGTAGTTGTCATTGGATAAAATCTCCACTTCCTACTTTCTCTAGACGCGCATCGTTATTCAATTAGGCCGCGCACACTGCCAGTCAAAGGGTTGGGGGGGAAATACTGTGCAATCAAGTTAGGTTGCACTGAATCGTACGTGGCGTTTATAATTTGGAAGAGGTGGGTGTTCTCTGATCCTGGATCCGTGTAGCTTTCTTGCCATGATATCCAAGACTGTACCATGTTTAGAAACTATGTGACACAGGAGGTTGGTGGCACCTTTTCATTTTATTCTATTTATTTTTTTATTTCACCTTTTATTTAACCAAGTAGGCTAGTTGAGAACAAGTTCTCATTTGCAACTGCGACCTGGCCAAAATAAAGCAAAGCAGTTTGACACGTACAACAACACAGAGTTACACATGGAATAAACAAACATACAGTAGAAAAAGTAAACATACAGTTTGTGTATTTTAAATACACCAAAATCATACATTACACTCATAATTCTGTATTTGGGGTAGGATAAGGGAGGTAAGGCAATAAATAGGCCATGGTGGCGAAGTAATTACAATATAGCAATTAAACACTGGAATGGTAGATGTGCAGAAGATGAATGTGCAAGTAGAGATACTGGGGTGCAAAGGAGCAAGAAAAATAAATAAATATAGTATGGGGATGAGGTAGTTGGATGGGCTATTTACAGATGGGCTATGTGCAGTGATCTGTGAGCTGCTCTGACAGCTGGTTCTTAAAGCTAGAGAGGGAGATATGAGTCTCCAGCTTCAGTGATCTTTGCAGTTCGTTCCAGTCATTGGTAGCAGAGAACTGGAAGGAAAGGTGGCAAAATTAGGAATTGGCTTTGGGGGTGTCCAGTGAGATATACCTGCTGGAGCGCGTGCTACGGGTGGGTGCTGCTATGGTGACCAGTGAGCTGAGATAAGGCAGGGCTTTACCTAGCAGAGACTTGTAGATGACCTGCAGGCAGTGGGATTGGTGACGAGTATGAAGCGAGGGCTAGCCAATGAGAGCGTACAGGTCGCATTGGTGGGTAGTATATGGGGCTTTGGTGACAAAACGGATGGCACTGTGATAGACTGCATCCAATTTGTTGAGTAGAGTGTTGGAGGCTATTTTGTAAATGACATTGCCGAAGTTGAGGATCGTGGGGGAGGATGGGCACATGGTAATGACTGGAGCGGAATGAATGGAAAGGTATCAGCAAAATCAAACACATGGTTTCCATGTGTTTGATACCATTCCATTCGATCCATTCCAGCCATTATTATGAGACTCCCCCTCGGCAGTGGATTTGGTATGTGAAGACATTTAGGCAGGGGAGATCTAATCCAAGGTCATTTCAAAGCTTCATTTTTGACTTTGTCATTCCTACATAGCTAGTTCAATTAAACAGACTTTATTTTAAATACACCAAAATCATACATTACACTCAAATAATTATGTATTTGGGGTGAAGGATAAAGCAGACTTTATTGAGTTGGTTTAATGTGATTGCTTGGACTAATGAGAAAATTTATGAGCAGCTTCCTGCAGGGTTATTGTATGAGTGAACATTATTGAGCTACAAATATTAGCTATGCCAGCAAGACATGCATGTGGTTTTCTAAATCTACTGAACAAAAATATAAACACAACAACACCTTTTACACCTAAGGAGACTGAAAAGATTTGGCATGGGTCCCCAGATCCTCAAAAAGTTATACAGCTACACCATCGAGAGCATTCTGACCAGTTGCATCGTCGCCTGGTATGGCAACTGCTCAGCATCTGACCGTAAGCGGGTAGTGCTTATGAAGCGCCTAGTCTAGGACCAAAAGGATCCTACCGAGGTAAAGACAGTTTCAAGTTGGATATTCAACGCATATTCGCGCTTTCAAACCTCAATAGCTTTCAAACCACTTGAGCCACAGACTCCAAATAAGTGTCATTATGTTGGAACAATTGCGCACAACATTGCACAGGTCTTATTTTCACAACTTGGACATTCACAACTAATTCGCTTTCCAAAGCTAATAAACATGTGGAAATGTGAGCAGCATTTTGTATTCCTAGTTTAATTAGTTAGGGAGCGTAAACAAAGTACAAACTTTTTTTACAATAGCTCATTGGTCATGTGACCTACTTGACTCAAACAAGGTTCAGAATGTCCACTGACTACCCTTCTATATTGCACACCCTTTAGTTTGTCAATTTTCATCTCACATGATTTTACATGAAGTTTTCTAAATGTAAAATTTCAATAGCTCCTTGGTCATGTGACCTAGTGACTTCAAACAAGGTTCAGAATGTCCACTCAGTGGTCCTACGCATTGCACACCCTTTAGTTTGTCAATTTACGTCTCACATGATTTTACATGAATTTTTCAAAATGCTGAATTTCAATAGCTCCTTGGTCATGTGACCTGCTTGACTCAAACAAGGTTCAGAATGTCCACTCAGTGGGCCTACATATTGCACACCCTTTAGTTTGTCCATTTCTATCTCATATGATTTTAAATTATTTTTTCAATACGTAGCTCCTTGGTCATGTGACCTAATGACTTCAAACAAGGTTCAATATGTCCACTGACAAATATTTTTTATTTCACCTTTATTTAACCAGGTAGGCCAGTTGAGAACAAGTTCTCATTTACAACTGCGACCTGGCCAAGATAAAGCAAAGCAGTGTGACACAAACAACAACACAGAGTTACACATGGAATAAACAAATGTACAGTCAATAACACAATAGAAAAGTTGGCAGGGTAGCCTAGTGGTTAGAGTGTTGGACTAGTAACTGAAAGGTTGCAAGTTCAATTCCCCGAGCTGACAAGGTACAAATCTGTCGTTCTGCCCCTGAACAGGCAATTAACCCACTGTTCCAAGGCCGTCATTGAAAATAAGAATCTGTTCTTAAATTACTTGCTTAGTAAAATAAATATACAGTGTGTGCAAATTAAGTAAGATTAGGAGGTAAGGCAATAAATAGGCGGTAGTGGTGAAATAATTACAATTTTGCAAATAAACACTGGAGTGACAGATGTGCAGAAGATTAATGTGCAAGTAGAGATACTGGGGTGCAAAGGAGAAGAAAAATGTTTAACAATATGGGGATGAGGTAGTTGGATGGGCTATGTACAGGTGCAATGATCTGTAAGCTGCTCTGATAGCTGATGCTTAAAGATAGTGAGGGAGATTTGAGATTTGATTTTTGCAATTCGTTCCAGTCATTGGCAGCAGAGAATTGGAAGGAAAGGCAGCCAAAGGAGGAATTGGCTTTGGGGGTGACCAGTGAAATATACCTGCTTGAGCACTTGCTACGGGTGGGTGCTGCTATGGTGACCAGTGAGCTGAGTTAAGGCAGGGCTTTACCAAGCAAGGACTTGTAGATGACCTGGAGCCAGTGGGTTTGGCAACGAATATGAAGCGAGGGCCAGCCAACGAGAGCATACAGGTCGCAGTGGTGGGTAGTATATGGGGCTTTGGTGACGAAACGGATGGCACTGTGATAGACAGCATCCAATTTTCTGAGTAGAGTGTTGGAGGCTATTTTGTAAATTACATCGCCAAAGTCAAGGATCAGCAGGATAGTCAGTTTTACGAGGGTATGTTTGGCAGCATGAGTGAAGGAGGCTGTGTTGCGAAATAGGAAGCCGATTCTAGATTTCATTTTGGATTGGAGATGCTTAATATGAGTCTGGAAGTAGAGTTTACAGTCTAACCAGACACCTAGGTATTTGTAGTTGTCCACATATTCTAAGTCAGAACAGTCCAGAGTAGTGATGCTAGGCGGGCGGGCAGATGCGAGCAGTGATCGGTTGAAAAGCATGCATTTAGTTTTACTTGCATTTAAGAGCAGTTGGATGCCACGGAAGGAGAGTTGTATGGCATTGAAGCTCGTCTGGAGGTTAGTTAACACAGTGTCCAAAGAAGGGCCAGAAGTATACAGAATGGTGTTGTCTGTGTTAGGGTTCGTTCCTTGTTTACTTGTCAATCATTGGCTCATTGGTGAAATTAGTATTATGACAATATCTTTAATTAAATCATTCAAAAACCTTTATTAATGCAATTGCAGACAGAAGTTGACAAACAGGAACATAGCACGCATGTTTCCGAGTAAGTTATGCACTATAGGGAAAGTCTAAGTTGCTTTTATCATGCTTGTAGCCAACCCCCTGTGATGTCACTGCATTCGTTATTATTATATACTTATCAGACCAAGCCCATGCATCCACTACACTAACATATAGTTCCAGTGTTTATCTAAAAGATAGGCACTAAATGTTCACTCCCCAAAGTTGATTTATTGTGGAATGTCTGACTAGTCTCTTATCTCTCCCCCACTCCCCTGCAGAGTTCTGTCTCAGTCACACATTTCCCAGAGGGGTCTCTTTATAAAAGCAGAGAGAGAGAGAGAGAGAGAAAGAGAACTAAAAAACAACTTTAGAACAATACTAAACCTCTACAATTAATATATATATTGTTAATCTATAGTCTAGGACCCTATAAATGTAAGGAGGGAGGGGTATTATAACATAAGCATAATCAATTATTATAATACATCAAACATTTAATACAGCCTTATCGTGACCCCTGGGTCATCTGCGTAGAGGTAGATCAGAGAATCACCAGCCGCAAGAGCGACATCATTGATGTATACAGAGAAAAGAGTCGGCCCGAGAATTAAACCCTGTGGCACCCCCTTAGAGACTGCCAGAGGTCTGGACAACAGGCCCTCCGATTTGACACGCTAAACTCTATCTGAGAAGTAGTTGGTGAACCAGGCGAGGCATTCATTTGAGAAACCAAGGCTGTTGAGTCTGCTGATAAGAATGCGGAGATTATCAAAAGCCTTGGCCAGGTCGATGAATACGGCTGTACAGTATTGTCTTTTTGTCGATGGCGATTATGATATCGTTTAGGACCTTGAGCGTGGCTGAGGTGCACCTATGACCAGCTCTGAAACCAGATTGCATAGCGGAGAAGGTACGGTAGGATTCAAAATGGTCGGTGATCTGTTTGTTAACTTGGCTTTCGAAGACCTTAGAAAGGCAGGGTAGGATAGATATAGGTCTGTAACAGTTTGGTTCTAGAGTGTCTCCCCCTTTGAAGAGGGGGATGACCGCGTCAGCTTTCCAATCTTTGGGGATCTCAGACGATACGAAAGAGAGGTTGAACAAGCTAGTAATAGGGGTTGCAACAATTGCGGCGGATAATTTTAGAAAGAGAGGGTCCAAATTGTCTAGCCCAGCTGGTTTGTAGGGGTCCAGATTTTGCAACTCTTTCAGAACATCAGCTATCTGGATTTGGGTGAAGGAGAAATGGGGGAGGTTGCTGTGGGGGGTGCAGGGCTGTTGACCGGAGTAGGGGTAGCCAGGTGGAAAGCATGGCCAGCCGTAAGAAAAATGCTTATTGAAATTCTCAATTATCGTGGATTTATCTGTGGTGACAGTGTTTCCTAGCCTCAGTGCAGTGTGCATCTGGGAGGAGGTGCTCTTATTCTCCATGGACTTTACAGTGTACCAGAACTTTTTGGAGTTTGAGCTACAGGATGCAAATTTCTGTTTGGAAAAGCTAGCCTTTGCTTTCCGAACTGCCTGTGTATATTGGTTCCTAACTTCCCTGAAAAGGGGGCTATTCGATGCTAATGTAATACACAACAGGATGTTTTTGTGCTGGTCAAGGGCAGTCAGGTCTGGAGTGAACCAAGGGCTATATCTGTTCCTGGTTCTACATTTTTTGAATGGGGCATGCTTATTTAAGATGGTGAGGAAAGCACTTTTAAAGAATAACCAAGCATCCTCTACTGACGGAATGAGGTCAATATCCTTCCAGGATACCCGGGCCAGGTCGATTAGAAAGGCCTGCCCGCTGAAGTGTTTTAGGGAGCGTTTGACAGTGATGAGGGGTGGTCGTTTGACCGCAGACCCATTACAGACGCAGGCAATGAGGCAGTGATCGCTGAGATCCTGGTTGAAGATAGCAGAGGTGTTTTTAGGGGGCAGGTTGGTCAGGATGATATCTATGAGGGTGCCTGAGTTTACGGATTTGGGGTTGTACCTGGTAGGTTCCATGATAATTTGGGTGAGTTTGAGGGCATCTTGCTTAGATTGTAGGACGGCCGGTGTGTTAAGCATATCCCAGTTTAGGTCACCTAACAGTACAAACTCTGAAGATAAATGGGGGGCAATTAATTCACATATTGTGTCCAGGGCGCAGCTGGGGGCTGAGTGGGGTCTGTAACAAGCGGCAACAGTGAGAGACTTATTTCTGGAAAGGTGGATTTTTTTAAGTAGAAGCTCAAACTGTTTGGGCACAGACCTGAATAGCATGACAGAACACTGCAGGCTGTGTGTCAAGAAAAGAGCCCCAATTAGGGGTTAGTGTACTCCAGTAAAAAAGGGCTGGTTTAGATGAAAAACTATTGCCCTGTGTCCCCGTTCATAGGGGCATGAGAGACTAGTCAGTGGTAGAATTGAGTTGGCACTTTATTGGCCCACCCACAGACCCACAAGGTTGAGGTTACTCATGGACAGTAATTAGTATATATATATATATTGTTTTTGCATTGACGCATTGTGTCTTTTAACTGTCCAAGAGTAGGATCCAAAGTGTTAGGACATATTTGTTTCCTTAAATACAAAAGGAGGATGTCTCTCCTCATACCTCTGGCACTTTAGTCAGACTGCACCACAGAGCCAATCAGGAGAGAATACATACAGGTCAACGGTGCAATTTGAAAGTCAAGGGGTGTGAAAATTGACAAACTAAAGGGTGTGCAATGTGTAGGCCCACTGAGTGGACATTCTCAACCTTGTTTGAGTCAAGTAGGTCACATGACCAAGGAGCTATTGAAATTCTACATTTAGAAAAATTCATGTAAAATCATGTGAGATGAAAATTAACGAACTAAAGGGTTGATCGTGGACTTCAGGAAACAGGTGAGGGAGCACCCCCTTATCCACATCGACGGGACAGTAGTGGAGAAGGTGGAAAGTTTTAAGTTCCTCTACGTACACATCACGGACAAACTGAAATGGTCCACCCACACAGACACCGTGGTGAAGAAGGCGCAACAGCGCCTCTTCAACCTCAGGAGGCTGAAGAAATTCGGCTTGTCACCAAAAACACTCACAAACTTCTACAGATGCACAATCGAGAGCATCCTGTCGGGCTGTATCACCGCCTGGTACGGCAACTGCTCTGCCCACAACCGTAAGGCTCTCCAGAAGCACACATTTGTTTTCATTGGTCATATGACCTACTGGACTCAAACAAGGTTCAGAATGTCCACTGACTACTCTTCTATATTGCACACCCTTTATTTTGTCCATTTTCATCTCACATGATTTTACATACATTTTTCAAAATGCAGGATTTCAATAGCTCTTTGGTCATGTGACCTAGTGACTTCAAACAAGGTTGAGAATGTCCACTCAGTGAGCCTACACATTGCACATGGACATTCTGAACCTCAGTGGACATTCTGAACCTTGTTTGAGTCCAGTAGGTCATATGACCAATGAAAACAAATGTGTGCAATGTGTGTCTATGCCATCGGGTTAGCTAGAACCAGTTTTGAAAGTTTTAGGAGTAATGGTTAAATAGATATTTAATTTGAAAAATTAGATTTGTCACTATGTTGACGGTCCCTAACTGCTGTTGGTGGAGGTAAGGAAAACTAGAGGCGAATTTCCATCGAATATCCAATCTGAAACTGTTTTTACCTCGGTAAGGATCCTTAACAGCTTCTACCCCTAAGCCATAAGACTGCTGAACATCTAATCAAATTAGTTAAGCGTTTCTTAAAGTATGGGTGGCGGACCTGTTAATGGTGGGTCGCGACGTAAATTTATAATTATTTCATTAATTACTGGAATTGATTTGGCCAACCGCGCTCTCGGTTCAGTGCGGTCTCTGCTCTAGTTTGGCAGCTGCGTGAGTGGGAGAGGTAGCGGGAGATGCCCGTGTGCTTCGCGGTTTACCGGATCTTTTTTTCTGACGTTTTCTTGAAGATCACTCTGCGAGCCACACGCTGCAGCGCGGTCGTTCAAGCCACTGACTTGTTATCCCCACTCGCCATCACTAACCGCTGTCATGAAATGGACTCATGCTAGCCACAAGTTCTGACGGAGCTCAATCGTCATGAAACGAAAATACAGTGATTACTTTTTGTCTCTTTCATACAAACTTTGAGAAATTACGAGGAGCACCCACAATGTGTTTTGTGTGGGGAAGTGCTAAGTAATGAGTCCCTCAAAACGAACAAATTAATAAAACGACAAGTTCTGACCAAACATCCAGGCACTACATGACAGTAAACCCAGGGAGTTATTTAAGAATTTTATTTGGAAAAGTAAGTCAACTAACAAGGCATTGTCATTTCATAACAAGTGATGACAAGCAGAAATAAGGGAGTACTATCTCAAATCAAATCAAATTTTATTTGTCACATACACATGGTTAGCAGATGTTAATGCGAGTGTAGAGAAATGCTTGTGCTTCTAGTTCCGACCATGCAGTAGTATCTAACAAGTAATCTAACAAATTCACAACAACTACCTTATACACACAAGAGTAAAGGAATGAATACGAGTATGTACATATAAATATATGGATGAGCAATGGCTGACCAGCGTAGGCAAGATGCAGTAGATGGTATGGAGTACAGTATATACATATGAGATGAGTAATGTAGGATATGTAAACATTATATAAATGACATTGTTTAAAGTGGCTAGTGATACGTTTATTTCATCCAATTATAATTATTAAAGTGGCTAGAGATTTGAGTCGATGGCCGAACGGCATAGGCAAGATTCAGTAGATGGTTTAGAGTACAGTGTATACATTTGATATGAGTAATGTCGGATATGTAAACATTATATACAAAATTGTTTAAAATTGTTACATCCAATTCCTATTATATAAAGTGGCTAGAGATTTAAGTCCGTATGTTGGCAGCAGCCACTCAATGTTAGTGATGGCTGTTTAACAGTCTGATGGCCTTGAGATAGAAGCTGTTTTTCAGTCTCTCGGTCCCAGCTTTGATGCACCTGTACTGACCTCGCCTTCTGGATGATAGCAGGGTGAACAGGCATTGGCTCGGGTGGTTGTTGTCCTTGATGATCTTTTTGGCCTTCCTGTGACATCGGGTGGTGTAGGTGACCTGGAGGGCAGGTAGTTTACCCCCGGTGATGGGTTGTGCAGTCCTCACTACCCTCTGGAGAGCCTTACGGTTGTGGGCGGAGCAGTTGCCGTACCAGGCGGTGATACAGCCCGACAGGATGCTCTCGATTGTGCATCTGTAGAAGTTTGTGAGTGTTTTTGGTGACAAGCCGAATTTCTTCAGCCTCCTGAGGTTGTTGCGCCTTCTTCACCACGCTGTCTGTGTGGGTGGACCATTTCAGTTTGTCCGTGATGTGTATGCAGAGGCTCTTAAAACTTTCCACCTTCTCCACTACTGTCCCGTCGATGTGGATAGGGGGGTGCTCCCTCTCCTGTTTCCTGAAGTCCACGATCATCTCCTTTGTTGATGTTGAGTGAGAGGTTATTTTCCTGACACCACACTCCGAGGGCCCTCACCTCCTCCCTGTAGGCTGTCTCGTCGTTGTTGGTAATCAAGCCTACCACTGTAGAGTCGTCTGCAGACTTGATGATTGAGTTGGATGCGTGCTTGGCCACGCAGTCATGGGTAAACAGGGAGTACAGGAGAGGGCTGAGAACGCACCCTTGTGGGGCCCCAGTGTTGAGGATCAGCGGGGTGGAGATGTTGTTTCCTACCCTCACCACCTGGGGCCGGCCCGTCAGGAAGTCCAGGACCCAGTTGCACAGGGCTGGGTCGAGACCTAGGGTCTCGAGCTTAATGACGAGCTTGGAGGGTACTATGGTGTTAAATGCTGAGCTGTAGTCGATGAACAGCATTCTTACATAGGTATTCCTCTTGTCCAGATGGGTTAGGGCAGTATGCAGTGTGATTGCGATTGCGTCGTCTGTGGACCTATTGGGACGGTAAGCAAATTGGAGTGGGTCCAGGGTGTCTGGCAGGATGGAGGTGATATGATCCTTGACTAGTCTCTCAAAGCACTTCATAATTACGGAAGTGAGTGCTACGGGGGCGATAGTCATTTAGCTCAGTTACCTTAGCTTTCTTGGGAACCGGAACAATGGTGGCCCTCTTGAAGCATGTGGGAACAGCAGACTGGGATAGGGACTGATTGAATATGTCCGTAAACACACCAGCCAGCTGGTCTGCGCATGCTCTGAGGACACGGCCAGGGATGCCATCTGGGCCGGCAGCCTTGCGAGGGTTAACACATTTAAATGTTTTACTCACGTTGGCTGCGGTGAAGGTGAGCCCGCAGGTTTTGGTAGCGGGCCGTGTCGGTGGCACTGTATTGTCCTCAAAGCGAGCAAAGAAGTTGTTTAGTTTGTCTGGGAGCAGGACGACGGGGCTGGTTTTCTTTTTGTAGTCCGTGATTGACTGTAGACCCTGCCATATTCCTCTCGTGTCTCAGCCGTTGAATTGTGACTCTACTTTGTCTCTATATTGACGCATAGCTTGTTTGATTGCCTTGCGGAGGGAATAGCTACACTGTTTGTATTCAGTCATGTTTCCGTTCGCCTTACCCTGGTTAAAAGCAGCGCTTTCAGTTTTGCGCGAAAGCTGCCATCAATCCACGGTTTCTGGTTGGGGAAGGATTTAATAGTTGCTATGGGTACAACATCACCGATGCACTTGCTAATAAACTCGCTCACCGAATCAGCGTATACATCAATGTTGTTGTCTGATGCTTTCCGGAACATATCCCAGTCCACGTGCTCGAAGTATTCCTGCATCTCTCATAGTAGTAGATGTGAGTTTCTCTTTCAAACAATCCCCCTGGCTTTGTAACGTTACACAGCTAATAGCTAACGTTAGCCAAAGCAAGCTAACTAGCTACTGATATTGCAACCCTAAGAAACAGTACAGATGAAGATGAAAAATGATCAGGCATACTGTACATTTTACTGTAGTGATTATTGTTGAAAACAAGTCTAGGTTGGAACTGTTGCTGTTACAAGTAATAATTGTTATTCTGATCTGGAATAAACTGATTGAAGCAAGATGCTTTTTGAGGCAAACACTCACACAGTTCTGGGTTGCTCATCTGCAGCAGTAAGCAGTCTCCTGCCTGACTGAGAAAGCAGTAGATATTCTGATCCAGCTTGGCACCACATACCTATGCATGTCAGGGTTCTCAAGTACAGAAACAGTGTCAATGCTGAGCATGACCTCAGTGTTGCACTGTCAAAAACTGAGCCTAGAATAGACATGCTTGTTTAAAACTTCAACCAGCCACACACCTCTCATTAGTACTGTGTGTATGTGTGTGCTTTCTGAGCTACATCTGTGTGATGTGATCAATCAGTTTATTCCAGTTCAGAATAAAAACATATGTATTTTAACAGCAACAGTTCCAACCTAGACTTTCTATCAACAATAATTTATACAGTAAGATGTACAGTAGGCCTGAATTTTTTTATCTGTACTGTTACTTAGGGTTGCACGATCAAAAAGCCTGTGTGTGTTGTGTTATACATCTGTTTGAAGTGATCAATCTGTTTATTCCAGTTCAGAATGAAATTATTTATTGTATTTTAACCCGCAAAGGTTCCAACCTAGACAGATATGTAAGTGTTTTTAATGGAGAAAAATAAACAGATATGTATGGGTATTTCATTGTTATTTGTTTTTATCTATATTGCATTTCTTTTAGGCATAAGGGAAATTAAATGTACCGATATTTACTTATAGTTGCATATTTTCCTAAACTTGGGTCCCAGGAAAACACAGAATTTCTCATTTGGGTCCCAGGCTGAAAAAGTTTAAGAACCCCTGCTTTAGTTTATTAAGTAAATATTTTATTAACTCTATTTCTTGAACTGCATTGTTGGTTAAGGGCTTGTAAGTAAGCATTTCAAAGTAAGGTCTACACCTGTTGTATTCAGCGCATGTGACAAATACAATCTGAGTTCAGTCAATTGAAATAAATGATTTTGGCCCTAATCTATGGATTTCTCATGACTGGGCAGGGAGCCAGGCCCACCCACGCGGGATCCAGGCCCAGACAATCAGAATGACTTTTTCCCCACAAAAGGGCTTTATTACGGACAGAAATACTCCTCAGTTTCATCAGCTGTCCGGTTGGCTGGTCTCAGATGATCCCGCAGGTGAAGAAGCCAGATGTGGAGGTCCTGGTCTGTTGTGGTTACATGTGGTCTGCGGTTGTGAGGCCAGTTGGACATACTGCCAAATTCTTTCAAACGACATTGGAGGCGGCTTATGGTAAAGAGATTAACATTAAATTCACTGGCAACAGCTCTGGTGGACATTCCTGCAGTCAGCATGCCAATTGCACACTCCCTCAAAACTAGACGTGTGGCATTGTGTTTTGTGACAAAACTGCACATTGTAGTGGCCTTTTATTGTCCCCAGCACAAGGTGCACCTGTGTAATGATAATGCTGTTTAATCAGCTTCTTGATATGGCACACCTGTCAGGTGGATGGATTATCTTGTCAAAGGAGAAATGCTCACTAAAAGGGAAGTAAACAAAATATGTGGACAACATTTTATAGAAATAAGCGTTTTGTGCATTTGGAAAATGTCTGGGATCTTTTGTTTCAGGTAATGAAAAATGGGACCAACGCTTTTTTTTAATAATTTTTTTTCTCTCATTGAACATGGCTCTGGGCTATTTTATCCATAAACTATCATCATTATGACCATAGAATGAGAATGAGTCATTATAATTAGAATCATTCTATTTCTATGATTATTACATCATAATTATCATCATTATGAGGGCAGATGTTGTTACATGATGATTGATGACATGTGCATTCTATTTGTCAAGTGGATCAAGATTAGCAATCAGTCATCTTCAAATTCAAATATAGCTGTAAGCCTCCAGGGTTCAAGCTTTGGCCACATAGTGCCACCATCAGGACAAATGGGAAACATTGCCAAATTCAATGATTACCAGCATTGTATTATAATGTAATTTTGATTTGTGCAATTATTTTCAGAGCAAGAGCAATAATAACTTTTTTTGCTTGAGTGATCAATGGATTGATCTATCTATAAACTGTCATGGATCTAAGCCCATCTCGTTCATCAATGGCCCCATCTATAGAGCTCACTGAAGAAATGTCTCGAGTGGTTCAGGAGGTCAGCGAACTCACTGGGATCTCCATGAGCCAGATCATGGCATCCAGAACCTCCTTGGGAACGCCCGTGACTTCTGTTTCCCGACTCCTTGCATCCGTGACATCCTTGCATTCACCAATGCCACCTCTTCCTAAAGCCGCTTGGGGCTCCAAGGAACATGACTCTAATGAGATAAGCATTACTAGCCATTTGTCCTGTGTGGATAAGTCATGGCCTTTTGCAATCTACCCCACGCTGTGAGGAACTGATCAAACAAGAAAGAATGCCTCTGCTGGAGAAGTATCCCTCTCCCACCGTGCCAAGGAAGAGATCGAAGAGCCGGGCAATGTCTTCCCTGTCACTGAAGTCAGGGTGCTCTGAACAGACCCTGACCAGTATCCATGAGGAAGATGAGACTAAGGTGGTCCACCTGATCAGCCAGGCCGTGCCTGAGGAGACCCCAATTGAAATAATGGCTGAGGTGGAAAAAGTGGCAAGTAAAGACTCCTCCAATAAGAAGGCCTTCTGGAGGAGACTGAGATGTCTTTGTTGCCTGGGGAAGAAGGCTGCTACTACAAAGAAAACTAAGGTGGAGGAGCATGAGCATGTAAAATGGTCACTCCGCACAATCAAAGTCACAAATGTTCAAATTTCTCTTAATTCTCTCAGATAAATGTTATTTTTTCGGTTCCCTTTACAGGAGGATGCTGAGGTGACCCGGGATGCTGTTTTCCCTACTGAGATGTCCTTAAAATGCTCAGGAAATGATTGATGTCCTAAATCTGAATATTTTAATAAAATCAGAATATTTTAGATGTCAGCCTCTGTGTGACGCTTGCTCCCGCTCTCCACCTCTGGAGCCAGGCTGCCCTTCATGATGTCACCATCATTACGCGCAGCCGTGCAATATTGGACTCACCTGGACTCCATTACTTTGTAGATTTCCCTTCTATATACAGCTGAAGTTGGAAGTATACATACACTTAGGTTGGAGTCATTCAAGCTCGTTTTTCAACCACTCCACAAATTTCTTGCTAACAAACTATAGTTTTGGCAAGTCGGTTAGGACATCTACTTTGTGCATGACACAATGAATTTTTCTAACAATTGTTTACAGACAGATTATTTCACTTATAATTCACAGTATCACAATTCCAGTGGGTCAGATGTTTACATATACTAAGTTGACTGTGCCTTTAAACAGCTTGGAAAATTCCAGAAAATTATGTCATGGCTTTAGAAGCTTCTGATAGGCTAATTGACATCATTTGAGTCATTTGAAGGTGAAACCTGTGGATATATTTCAAAGCCTACCTTCAAACTCAGTGCCTCTTTGCTTGATCTCATGGGGAAATCAAAAGAAATCAGCCAAGACCTCAGAAAAATAATTGTAGACCTCCACAAGTCTGGTTCATTCTTGGGAGCAATTTCCAAACACCTGAATGTACCACGTTCATCTGTACAAACAATAGTACGCAAGTATTAACACCATGGGACCACGCAGCCGTCATACCACTCAGGAAGGAGACGTGTTCTGTCACCTAGAGATGAACCTACTTTGTTGCGAAAAGTGCAAATCAATCAGAACAACAGCAAAGGACCTTGTGAAGATGCTGGAGGAATCAGGTACAAAAGTATCTACAGCCACAGTAAAACGAGTCCCATATCGACATAACCTGAAAGGCCGCTCGGCAAGGAAGAAGCCACTGCTCCCAAACCGCCATAAAAAAGCCAGGCTACGGTTTGCAACTGCACATGGGGACAAAGATCGTACTTTTTGGAGAAATGTCCTCTGGTCTGATGAAACAAAAATAGAACTGTTTGGCTTTAATGACCGTCGTTATGTTCGGAGAAAAAAGGGGGAGGCTTGCAAGCCGAAGAACACCATCCCAACCGTGAAGCTCGAGGGTGGCAGGATCATGTTGTGGGGGTGCTTTGCTGCAAGAGGGACTGGTGCACTTCACAAAATAGATGGCATCATGAGGAAGGAAAATTATGTGGATATATTGAAGCAACATCTCAAGACATCAGTCAGGAAGCTAAAGCTTGGTCGCAAATGGGTCTTCCAAAAGGACAATGACCCCAAACATACTTCCAAAGTTGTGGCAAAATGGTTTAAGGACAACAAAGTCAAGGTATTGGAGTGGCCATCACAAAGCCCTGACATCAATCCTATAGAAAATGTGTGGGCAGAACTGAAAAAGCGTGTGCGAGCAAGGAGGCCTACAAACCTGACTCAGTTCCACCAGCTCTGTCAGGAGGAATGGGCCAAAATTCACCCAACTTATTGTGGGAGGCTTGTGGAAGGCTACCCAAAATGTTTGACCCAAGTTAAACAATTTAAAGGCAATGCTACCAAATACTAATTGAGTGTATGTAAACTTGACTGACTGACTGACTGGGAATGTGATGAAAGAAATAAAAGATTATCTACTATTATTCTGACATTTCACATTCTTAAAGTAAAGTGGTGATCCTAACTGAACTAAGACAGGGAATTTTTACTAGGATTAAATGTCAGGAATTGTGAAAAACTGAGTTTAAATGTATTTGGCTATGTAAACTTCCGACTTCAACTGTATGTCTGTTCCTCAGTTGGTTCCCTGTGTCAGCATTATTGTTGTTATGTTTTCCCTGTCCAGACACTGTTCTTGTTTGCATCTCGTTTTCAGCGTTGATCCTTACAGAATGCTGACACCACTAAAAGGAAGCATCAGGGAGTTTTTGTTTTATTTGGTAATGTCGGGTCTGGGTGCCGTCGCCGATGGTACCGGGGGTGCCTCAGGTAGCTCGTCGGGCTTCCACTCCTTAGCTGGCTCGAGTGGTCTTCTTGCCTCGGGTTGGCTCGGCTGGCGCCTATGTCATGCTTCAGCCGGCCCCCACGTCATACTTCAGCCGGCTCGCCAGGCTCCCACGCCTCACTTCAGCCAGCTCACTAGGCTCCCATGCCTTGGCCGGCCCGTCAGGCTCGCCCAGGTGGGAAGTCTGGGGGGGGGTTACTGTCACGCCTGCTCTCGCTCTCCCTCTCTAGCACTCGAGGGTGCCAGGCTGCACACCTGTCACCATCATTACGCGCAGCTGCACAATATTGGACTCACCTGGACTCCATTACTTTGCTGATTGCCTTTCTATATCTATCTGTTCTTCAGTTGGTTCCCCCTGTCCAGACACTGTTCTTGTTTTGGTTTGAAGTCTTCCAGTAAATGTTCACTCCCTGTACTTGCTTCTCGTCTCCAGCATCAATCCTTATACTCTGTCTCACATGTATGATACGTTTAGGGGGATACCTAGTCAGTTGTACAACTGAATGCATTTAACCTAACCCCTCTGAATCAGAGAGGTGCGGGGGGCGGCCTTAATTGACATCCATGTCTTCGGTGCCCAGGGCACATTGGGTTAACTGCCTTGCTCAGAGGCAGAATGACAGGGTTTTACCTTGTCATCTCGGGGATTCGATGCAGCAACCTTTCGGTTACTGGCCCAACGCTCTAACCACTAGGGGTTTTTGTACATTATGCTCCAAATTAGTCGGAAGATTAGGTCAGATACTCAGTCCATGGTCAAGTGTCAGACTAAGACTGGTTCAGTGATACAGAAAGTAGCAAGGAACATAGATTACATGCTTTACTAACTATTACAATGATCTTCATTTTATAGGGACTACCGCTGGTGTAGTTTACAGTGGATTGCAAAAGTATTCACCCACCTTGACATTTTTCCTATTTTGTTGCCTTACAACCTGGAATTAAAATAGATTTTTGGGGGGGGTTGTATCATTTGATTTACACAACATGCCTACCACTTTGAAGATGCAAAATCTTCAGCGTGCATAACTATTCACCCCCCCAAGTATCTTGGGGTATGTCTCTATAAGCTTGGAACATTAGCCACTGGGACTTTTGCCCATTTCTCAAGGCAAAACTGCTCCAGCTCCTACACCAGCGGAACCCATCCATCTTTAAGTCATACCACAGATTATCAATTGGATTGAGGTCTGGGCTTTGACTAGGCCATTCCAAGACATTTAAATGTTTCCCCTTAAGCCACTCGAGTGTTGCTTTAGCAGTATGCTTAGGATCATTGTCCTGCTGGAAGGTGAACCTCCATCTCAGTCTCAAATCTCTGGAAGACAAACAGGTTTCCCTCAAGAATTCCCCTGTATTTAGCGCCATCCATCATTCCTTCAATTCTGACCAGTTTCCAAGTCCCTGCCGATGGGGATGTTTTTTTTATGCTGCCACCACCATGCTTTACTGTGGGGATGGTGTTCTCGGGGTGATGAGAGGTTTTGGGTTTGCGCCAGACATAGCGTTTTCCTTGATGGACAAAAATCTCAATTTTAGTCTCATCTGACCAGAGTACCTTCTTCCATGTGTTTGGGGACTCTCCCACATGCCGTTTGGCGAACACCAAACGTGTTTGCTTATTTTTTTCTGACCACTCTTCCGTAAAGCCCAGCACTGTGGAGTGTACGGCTTAAAATGGTTCTATGGACAGATACTTCAATCTCCGCTGTGGAGCTTTGCAGCTCCTTCAGGCTTATCTTTGGTCTCTTTGTTGCTTCTCTGTTTAATACCCTCCTTGCCTGGTCCGTGAGTTTTGGTGGGCAGCCCTCTCTTGGCAGGTTTGTTGTGGTGCCATATTCTTTCAATTTTTTAATAATGGATTTAAATTGTGCTCCGTGGGATGTTCAAAGTTTTGGATATTTTTTTTATAACTCAACCCTGATCTGTACTTCTCCACAACTTTGTCCCTGACCTGTTTGGCGAGCTCTTTGGTCTTCATGGTGCCGCTTGCTTAGTGGTGTTGCAGACTCTGGGGCCTTTCAGAACAGGTGTATATATACTAAAATCAGTGTGACACTTAAATAAAGTCCACCTGTGTGCAATCTAACTAATTATGTGACTTCTGAAGGTAATTGGTTGCACCAGGTCTTATTTAGGGGCTTCATAGCAAAGGGAGTGACTACATATGCAGGCACCACTTTTCCATTTTTTATGTTTTGAAACAATAAAAAAAAAAAAATTCACTAAACCGATTTGGAATATTTTGTGTATGTCCATTACATGAAATCCAAATAAATTTCAATTTCAATTACAGGTTGTAATGCAACAAAATAGGAAAACACCAAGGGGGGATTAATACTTTTGCAAGGCACTGTATTTGAAAAAAAAAAACATGTCACATAAACCACCACAGAATAAAAATCAAACACACACAATGGAGCTATTTTAATTGCACTGATGCTATTTTACGTTTCCTAATATCATTATGCAAATATTGAATAAAATATGTCACTCATTTCGTGGCAGATATGAAACACAACAGCCATTTGTATTTAAATGAATCGCTAGTCCTACCATTAAAAAATGTATTCCTTCAGCCTACGTCACTTCCGATTAAAAGCTTTACTTCCGAAAGGCTGCACGTTTTTTCTGCCTCTCTCTTTTCCTTTAGAACGCCATCATGGGTCGCATGCATGCTCCTGGGTAAGCATGCGTTTAAATCGGAATCATTAGCATATTGGCTTTAGTTCTCCGTAGCTGGAACTTTTTATTCGTTTTACAGTATCTAATCAACCACAACGGATGTTTTGCGTACACATTTGTAAAAATATTTCAACAATAGTGATTGCTAGCTAGCTGGCTAACAACTAGCGTTCTACCGACACAGTGACATGATGGCCGCGCACACAGTCCTGCCAAGTTAGCAGATGGTGTACAGTCATTAGAATAATTATATACGTTTTTAGTTTATATATACACGTTGATACTGGAATCTTAACAATGAACCCGCTCGATTAAATCAAGTTGGCCTAAACCATATGACAATAGGCCCATTCTAATGCTAACGTTAGCGTAATGTAGACTATTTAGCCATAGTTTCTACCAAAGGCTTGCTAGGTAACTAGCTAATTACAGATTACTGCACTACCTAACTATGTGTCTAGTTAGTTATACAGTACTGCACTAGCCAAATAACTAGCTAGTTGAAATGCATTATTTCTAGTCCAAACGTGGCTTTAACAGCCCATTGCTATTTGTCATCAATGTAGTTACTGTAGCTACCGACTTACAGCTACTTTCTGTTTCAGCAAGGGCCTGTCCCAGTCTGCACTTCCCTACAGACGCAGTGTGCCCACCGTAAGTATCTAGTTGGTCATAAAGTTCCAATGTCATGAAGCTTATGGATGGTTAACTGGCGTTCAAAATATGGTTATGAATCTGGTTAACCTTGTAATGTGACCACAAGGTTTGCCAATATATCATAATTGAGTCAACTTTGACTGTAATGCACATGTCATATTGCAGAGTCTAGCTAAATACCGAACAAAGGATCACTACTGTGAATAAAAGTCTTAAGTGGACAAAGGGGAAATCTGTCTCAACCTCAAATGTTTTTTTTTACAGTGGCTGAAGGTTACATCTGAGGATGTCAAAGAGCAGATCTTCAAGCTCGCCAAGAAGGGTCTTTCTCCCTCTCAGATCGGTAAGGACCTTCTTAATTTGTATACTGTCCAGCCCTTTCCATAAGTCTTCTCAGTTCATGAAGTGGCAATGACTTATGCACCCTAACCCAACGGCCATATCAAATGAATGGTATGATCTTGTCAGGTGTGCTAAAATCAATGCTTACCTTGTCGCCTTTCTCTGAAGCTGCTGTGCCGTTGAAAGTGAATTCAAGGTTCAACATTATCATTCCAGATTTACTCTGTTGTCCTATGCCTATTGTTACTCACATTTTATCATCTTCCTCGCCATCCTTTTTAGAACAAAAGTTGAACACATTGTCGTCTATTTTTCTACATCAAACCATTTCGGGTTTGGTTGACCACACAAAGTACAAACCACACAGGGGAAAATACCAAGAGACTGAAGTTAGAAAAGGCTGATACTACTGTTCTCTCTCCAGGTGTGATCCTTAGGGACTCTCATGGTGTTGCCCAGGTGCGCTTTGTCACTGGAAACAAGATTCTGAGGATCCTCAAATCCAAGGGCCTGGCCCCTGACCTGCCTGAGGATCTGTACCACCTCATCAAGAAGGCTGTTGCTATAAGGAAGCATCTGGAGAGGAACCGAAAGGTAACAGGACATCCTCTAAATGTCCTTTCCAGGGAGGGAGGAGACTGTTAACCTCTTAGCGCGCCGATCCCTTTAGCGGGATCGTTTTCAGAGCAAACATAACGCGCCAAATTCAAAATACATATTCGTAATACATATTCGTAATATTTAACTTCGATATACAAGTGTTGCATAGCCATCAAAAGCTCTGCTTCTTGGCAATATCACTGCGTTGTCAGATTTTAAAAAGGCTTTACGGCGAAAGCACTACATTTGATTGTTTGAGGCTAGTACCTCACATATTTTCCACATTAGCATAAATTCATATCCAGCTCGGTTCTCAAAATATCCATATCACAGCTAATATAAATCGCTTACCTTTCAAATAACTTCTTCTGAGGTCTTCCCAAGTGTCCAAACAAGATAATCCATGGTTCTTTTGTTAGAAAAAGTAAATAATTATATCCATAAATATCCGTTGTTTTTGGCACGTTACGTTCAGCTACTCCACCAAGCATTGTCAGTCTACTCGCCCGTTTTACAGTGAAGGGATCGCGTTCAAATTATACCTCTCATCTTTTCACAAACAAATCAAATATCATTAATAATGCATCCTTATGTATTCTTTTATGAATAATAGCGATCATATTTTACAAGAACGGTAAGTGAAAGCGTTAAAAGACGAAAAGAAAGTTGGTCGCTGGCGCGTTCACGTTCGTGAACGTGCACGCCTGTTTACCTTTTTCCCTACCCGTAGTAATTCTCTCTCTCTAAGGATCTGGTCAGAGCTTTTTCCTCCATACCCTTTCCAGAGACTGTTGACATCTAGTGGAAGCCATAAGTACTGCAACCTCGGTCCTATTCCCCATAGAAAAATATTACATGGGCTTCAAAATGAGAGGAGAGCAACAGAAAAATAAATTCCGGACAGAAATCTCTCTGGTTTTTGCCTGCTAAATCTGTTCTGGAATAGCCACAGACTATATCTTAATGGTTTTATAAACTTCAGAGTGTTTCCTATCCAATAGTACTAAATATGTAAATATCCTAGTTTCTGGCCATGAGTGGTAGGCATTTAACTTTGGGCACGTCAGACAGGCGAAAATTTGGAAAATGGGACCCTAGCTGGAAGAGGTTAAACCACCAGGATCTCAAGCTAAACGAGTCGTTTGAAAATCCAACTAAATTGTGCACTGCTGCAAAAATGAATTGACTGATGCTCAATGTGGACATCTAGTAAGGTTGCTCTTGCATGGCTCTGTCCAAGTGGCTTATGGGAGCGTAGCACTGTACAGTGCCATGATGTACAGTCCCGTTCCACAACATTGTACAGCAAGTCTGTTCCCAGCCTTTGGGCTGGTAGGGACGGCTTGCTGCATATTCCTACATCTTCCCAGAGCCTCTGGGCCATGACTGGGAAGGCAAACCATGTAGTGCACAAGTTAACTCAATTGTAATACCCGCCTTTGCATTGACTGTTTAAGATTTTTTTTAACTCAACTTTTTTCTTGCAGGACAAGGATGCCAAGTTCCGTCTGATTCTCACTGAAAGCAGAATCCACAGATTGGCCCGTTACTACAAGACCAAGAGAGTTCTTGCTCCCAACTGGAAGTAGTATGTATTAACTCTTCGCTGCTTTATTGGCCTTAGGGAGACCAAGCCAGCATGAAGCCGTAGTACCTACTCTATTAATATTTTCAGTTTGTTAGCTCACTAAATGGCACATATCATTGTCCTGTTCTTCCCTTGTAAGAGCTGAGATATTTCTTATGTGCTAGATAAACCTTGGAGGTAAATTAGCAGAATGGCTGTTCTGTGCCAACCTGCCAGTCCCCTTCACACATCTCCCTGACACTGTGGTTATATTTAATTTTTACCAACTGCCAGAGGGATTACCTAAACTGGATAATTATCAGTCTCCTGCAGGCTGAAAATGTATACCAACAAATATACACGTATTGACTTAAGACCTGATCAACCATACGACTGCTTCTATTGTTAGTCGTTAGAATTGGTGACGTTCAACTTTGGTTGATGACACAGCTTTCCTTTACTAATCTCTTTTCCCTCTTAATCCACAGCGAATCCTCTACTGCTTCTGCTCTGGTGGCATAAGGAGTCTTTTTCACAAATAAATATAAATTTGGAAGGATCTTGTCTGCTGTGTTTTTGTTTCAATGAGCTTCGTCTGTAAACTCGCCTTCCAGGCTCACATTAAGCATCTCAATACAAAGTTAAATCCAGAATCGGCTTCCTATTTCGCAATAAAGCCTCCTTCACTCATGCTGCCAAACACCCTTGTAAAACTGACTAACCTATCGATCCTTGACTTCGGCGACGTAATTTACCAAATAGCCTCCAACACTACTCGGCAAACTGGATGTAGTCTCAGTGCCATCCGTTTTGTCACCAAAGCCCCATATACCACCCACCACTGTGACCTGTATGCTCTCGTTGGCTGACCCTCGCTACATATTCGTCGCCAAACCCACTGGCTCCAGGTCATCTAAGTCTGCTGGGTAAAGCCCTGCCTTATCTCAGCTTGCTGGTCACCATAACAACACCCACCCGTAGTACGCGCTCCAGCAGGTATATTTCACTCGTCATCCCCAAACCCAACACTTTTGGCTGCCTTTCCATCCAGTTCTCTGGTGCTAATGACTGGGAAATGGCCTATCTGGTTAAATAAAGGTGAAATTAAAAAAATTGTGTAGATTCATTGTTATCTTAATTTTTTTTTTTTTTTTTTTTAATAATTGGACTGAGAGTCTCTGGTTCCTAGGCCACCTGGTGTAGAAACTACTGTGCTCTCCAGGCTTCCTCCCAGCTCTGACTTGCAGCAGGGGGGAAAAATGTGGAGACTGGGCCTCCACATGCAATCAATGAGAACCCTTTGTTCTGTGGTATTTACAGGCTAAATTACTGTATTGATGGCTTAATGATGGAAAAATACTACTGTAGTGAAGTGATCAGTCATAATGCACCATTTTACCACAAGAGAGCAGCATTTAACTTTGGTTTAGTCAGTGTAAGTTATGTCCTTAAAGGCTAAATGCCTGAAGTTACTCCTTTTGGTGGTACATGTTTGTGAAGCAGTTGAATTCAGCAGACATGTTTTTGTACGTGCAACTGGTACATTTATCATGGGATGGTGGTTCTGATTTTAAGTAAAAGTGGCTGACACCACAGGCCCCAAAGACTACTCTTAACTAGCGGTCTTGTAAACCCACAATCCTTAAGACTGCTGGGAAGCTGCATTCTCATTAATGGAGCCTAATCTCTCACCCAGCAGTCCTGCTCACTTGGCCCCTCTGGGGAGGAGACCGAGTGCAGGACCTGGAAGCTGTACTTACTCCCCATCCAGATGGAACCATTCACCTGCCAGAAGATGATTCACTTCAACATCACCGTAAACTTTTATTCTGTCATGAGTTGCCCCACCTTAGGTATTATTTATATGATTAGACTAGTCTCTGCTTATGTGACTTCAAAAGATATTCATCTTTAATTTGTCATTAATCATTGTAAATATTTGATAGCCTCTGGTTTAGATGTCTACATTTTGGCTGTCGGTAATCAAAGAAAACATTGTCTAAGATCATATTACCAATATGGTTCCTAATGTTTCTTGAAAGGGGTGGGCTGTTCAGTGATCTTTTTTTCTGGAGATTTAACTTACATTACTTAGGCTAGCTTTATTCTGCTAAAAGAATAACGGGTAATGAAGGTGTCACACATTGTATTGATTTTGTATCAGTATATCTTGGTGTATCAGTATCTGTGTTGGACAGGGGCATGGTTTTAGTGCCTGAGGAGTGAAATGCCATCTTGGTGTGATATATCAGATTGCCTGTAAGATCTTTATTGCGTTTGCTGCAGAGCCCCTTCAGCTAGCACTGATTCAGCCGGAGCTGCTGCCTCCTAGGAGAGGACGATAACATTGAGTCACCTTGCTGCATTGTGAGCCTCTGGCAGTGGAGAGGCGGGAATCAGCAGCAGCGCCTATACTGCAGAGCTGCGCAGGACTGTGCAATCACTTCTGTGTGTGTGTGAAAGGGAGATAGAGAGAGAATAGTGGAGAAAGGTTGACTGGGGACTGCAGTGTTATGTCCCCCTCTGCCCCAGGGTTCATGGTTTGGATAATTTTTCTCTGTCTGAAATTCTTTCGGTAAATGCACACCATCCAAGTGTAGACGACTTAGTGCAGTGCAGCGACTGATCCCAGTTAAAATGGTCATGTTTTCCCCCTCCGACTGCTACTTGCAGATACAGTTTTTCAGAGTTTGTTGGGTGTCTCCAGGACTGAGTTGCTGCAGAGGGATTCAGTGGAATGAGAAAGGCAGTGTCAGGAGAGTTGTCCAAGGACTCTATAACTGTGATCCCATGGGATCAGAGCGCTGTCAACCTCTCAGTGCTGGCCCTCTCCCTCAGCAGCCTTGCTCTGAATGCTTAATGCAGTGTTCATGTGCTAGAGGGATGTAGGAAACTCAGAAATATCCAACGTGCTAACTGGTTGTAGTTATACACGTGCCACATTCAACCACGTAGCAAGTCGGACATTTCAGAGTTTCCTAGTTCCGACTAGCATGTGAACAAGCGTATAACATCACTACTCAGAGTTCCTGTCACTCATCAGCAGCAATAAGTTATTCTTTATGTTCCATTGAAATTTACAAAAGTTATTTTCAAAAGCTTATTTGTGTGTGTTATACTGATACAATAAATTAAACAATAGCATGATTTGGCTCACCTAACTTCACCTATTGTTTGCAGAGTCAACAAAGACAGATCACCACCACTACGGAAACACTACCTCAATATGCCAGCCTCCATAATTTTATTCAACTTCTGGCTTAGTTTTTTCTTTTTTTAAATTTAATTTACAATGTATTTAACTAGGCAAGTCAGTTAAGAATAAATACTTTTTTTACAATGACGGCCTGGCAAAAGGCCTCTTGCGGGGGCTGAGATTAAAAATAGAAATATAGGACAAGAGAGACACCACAACACTACATAAAGAGAGACCTAAGAGAACAACATAGCATGGCAGCAACACATGACAACACAGCATGGTAGCAGCACAAAACATGGTACAAACATTATTGGTCACAGACAACAGCACAAAGGCAAGAAGGTAGAGCCAACAATACATCACGCAAAGCAGTGATCGTCAAGGCAGGTTTTCAAAAAGAGCTTGTTTGATGTGTAATATTTGTAGTCAAATGGGGCGGAGAAGAAGCATGTTTGATTTCACGCCATCATTCCTGAGGAACAGTACATCAAACCAATGGGGGAGAGGCCACAAAGCCTCCTCCATAGGGATTCAGTATCAAATATTTATGTTGCAGGGGGGTGTTTGATGCTTTCTGCTCCCTGGGAGTGTACTCTGGGTTGTTTTAGTCCAGGAAGGAAGGAGATTGATAGCCTTTACCGAACCGGAAGCCCACGAGGATATGGAGAGTTATTTCTCTTCTTTTAGTCGTTTTTAAAATGTATTGGACCAAAAGACTGTGTTCAGTAAGAACGTTTTTAGATAAAACACTGCATTGGTAAAAAAAGGCCTGATGGCAGTACTATATCTATTGAGATGTAATCCACTGATTCTGAATCATGAGGAATACTTGAATTAAAATGGCTATAGTAAAAATAAAGGTTGTCATAAAGACATTGGAGAGAGGCCAGACATTATATGTTGATGTCTTCCTTTTTTGATGTCCAGTGATACAGCTCTTTTCCCTCTTTACTTATGGAGATGTAGCCTGCTGTGTACTCTGACTTTGAGCTTTGCCTCACACACCCAAAGTTAAATTTATGGGCAGCATCAGGAAATTGGGCAGGTCCGTTTGATGCAGCGTAAGCATTATTGTAATGTGTCATGGTTGGGAAGGCTTTCTGTCCTTAAGGCCTGCAGCTGCAGTGAGAGAGACGTGAAGCTGACAGATCCACAGCTAAACCAGCTTTGTGTGTACATGCCACACACACTGTCACACACACAGAGAGTCAGATGGTAGATGCATCATTAATTCACTTACTGCCATTTAACATATTGTCAGCCATAGCACACAATAAAGCTGCCTATTTATAGCCTTTCTCTGATGACAATGGCCTCCTGAGCAGTTGCTTCTTCCTTTTTTGTGAACTTGCCCTGCTCGAGTCAGTGTATTTTTGTTACTGGGAAGTCTCTCACTCAGAGAAACCTGATAGCTGTTGAATCTGGGGTGTGAGGACTGTGAGGACAATGTAAGGCATGGGATAATAGTTCCATTATAGCATAGCCAGTTGGCATATTTTAAGAAATTTCTGTCAGTATCCAATTTAGAATTTTCAGGCAATATTTACCATTAAAGAAATACAGATTTACATAGCCTATACAGATGTAGATGTAATTTGATCACTATTTTGTTGAGAATTTTTCTGTAGCCTCTTTTGACTTCTATCCAACATATTAGCCCAACACATGATACATTTCTGAAATTCTCAAGATGTTTCCATAGCTATGGGATGTAGGGGTGCTGAGGGTGCTGCAGCACCCCCTGATGAATAAAAATTATAAAATGTTTAATTAAATTTAAAAAAAAAAAATGAGTGGAGAAAAACATTGTCACTGATCTTACCGTGTGCTTTGTGGGGTGAGCTTCCTGTTTGAAGCTTGTTCTGACCCCTCTAAGATGTCACATCAATTAAGTGATGTGATACTGATCATGTGATTTCTCTGTAGGGTTGCACATTTTGGGGAATATTCAGAGGTGGAAACTTTACGTGGGAATTAACGAGAATATGGGAATTAACGGAAATATATGCTAATTAATATGAATACCATTTAAATGTAGATGTTTTTTGCATTGGATATATTTACCATATCATATGGAGACAGAAACAAACATTTTACCTTATCAAAAGTAGACATAATTGCAAATTATTAAATCCTTCCAAAATAAATAAAACAATTTAGTTACGAATCGAACTTTAATTAAATGAGTTGACTCTTCACATGGGATGACTTCACTGAACAACAAAAGAAGGGGATAATTCAATATTCCCTAATGATCCATTACATCTCCCAAAAACGTTTTCAACATACATCTGTAAAATGATAGTCTAGAAACTAAAGCTTTGGTTGTCTTCCTATCAGGCTTCCATGTCTTCTGCCTGGACCTCCTCAATGTCCACCTCTTGAACATCAGACTCTGAGACATCATCTTCACTGTCACTTTCCAACCTTGTTGAGGATGGCTCGTTGTCAGGCTCAAAAAGCCTCAAATTTGCCCAGATGGCCACAAATTTTTCAACCCTTGTATTGGTCAGCCTGTTGCATGCTTTGGTGTGTGTGTTCCCAAACAAGGACCAGTTGCGCTCTGAGGTGGCTGATGTTGGTGGGATTTGGAGGATGATGGAGGCCACAGGGGACAGATCCTCAGATCCACAAATTCCCTTCCACCAGGTGGCTGATGAGATATGTATTGCATCTCCATCCCAAAGCCGTTGCTTGGAAGTGTACTTCGCCAGACTGCCAAGAACCTTGCCCTCACCAAGGCCTAGTTGGCGAGACACGGTAGTGATGACACCATAGGCCTTGTTGATCTCTACACCAGACAGGATGCTCTTGCCAGCATACTTGGGGTCCAACATGTACGCTGCGGCGTGTATGGGCTTCAAGCAGAAGTCTTCACGCTTTTTGATGTATTTCAGAACTGCAGTTTCCTCTGCTTGGAGCAACAGTGAAGTGGGCAGGGCAGTACGGATTTCTTCTCTTACATCTGCAAGCTGAGTCTGAACATCAGACAGGGTGGCGTTGTCTCCCTCAATCAGTGCAATGGCTACTGCTTGCTATAGGTTTCAGGAGTTTCAGGCTGCTTACCACTCTCTCTCAAAACACATCAACCAGGAGGATCCTCTTGATGGTGCTGTCCATATCGGCATACTGTGATATAGCAATTTTCTTGGAGAGACTCCTTCCCCCCCAGGAGACTGTCAAACATGACGACAACACCACCCCAACGGGTGTTGCTGGGCAGCTTCAATGTGGTGCTCTTATTCTTCTCACTTTGCTTGGTGAGGAACAGTGCCTTGCAAAAGTATTCACTCCCCTTGGCGTTTTTCCTATTTTGTTGCATTACAACCTGTAATTTAAATGGATTTGATGTAAATGGACATACACAAAATAGTCCAAATTGGTGAAGTGAAATGAAAAAAGACTATTCTAAAGAATAAAAAACTGAAAAGTGGTGCGTGCGTATGTATTCACCCCCTTTGCTATGAAGCCCCTAAATAAGATCTGGTGCAACTAATTACCTTCAGAAGTCGAATAATTAGTTAATATAGTCCACCTGTGTGCAATCTAAGTGTCACATGATCTGTCACATGATCTCAGTATATATACACACACCTGTTCTGAAAGGCCCCAGAGTCTGTAACACCACTAAGCAAGGGGCACCACTAAGCAAGCGGCACTATGAAAACCAAGGAGCTCTCCAAACAGGTCAGGGACAAAGTTGTGGAGAAGTACAGATCAGGGTTGGGTTATAAAAAAATATCGGAAACTTTGAACATCACACAGAGCACCATAAAATCCATTATAAAAAATTAAAAAATCTATAAAATAAATAAAAAAATAAAAATCGAAAGAATATGGCACCACAACAAACCTGCCAAGAGAGGGCCGCACACCAAAACTCACAGACCAGGCAAGGAGGGCATTAATCAGGCAACAAAGAGACCAAAGATAACCCTGAAGGAGCTGCAAAGCTCCACAGCGGAGATTGGAGTATCTGTCCATGGGACCACTTTAAGCCATACACTCCACAGAGCTGGGCTTTACAGAAGAGTTTCCAGAAAAAAATAAGCAAACGTGTGGTGTTCGCCAAAAGGCATGAGACTCCCCAAACACATGGAAGAAGGTACTCTGGTCAGACTAAAATGTAGCTTTTTGGCCATCAAGGAAAACGCTATGTCTGGCGCAAACCCAACACCTCTCATCACCCTGAAAACACCATCCCCACAGTGAAGCATGGTGGTGGTAGCATCATGCTGTGGGGATGTTTTTCCATCGGCAGGGACTGGGAAACTGGTCAGAATTGAAGGAATGATGGATGGTGCTAAATACAGGGAAATTCTTGAGGGAAACCTGTTTCAGTCTTCCAGAGATTTGAGATCGGGACGGAGGTTCATCTTCCAGCAAGACGATGACCCTAAGCATACTGCTAAAGCAACACTTGAGTGGTTTAAGGGGAAACATTTAAATGTTTTGGAATGGCCTAGTCAAAGCCCAGACCTCAATCCAATTGAGAATATGTGGTATGACTTAAAGAAGGCTGTACACCAGCAGAACCCATCCAACTTGATGGAGCTGGAGCAGTTTTGCCTTGGATAATGGGCAAAAATCCCAGTGGCTAGATGTGCCAAGCTTATAGAGACATACCCCATGAGACTTGCAGCTGTAATTGCTGCAAAAGGAGGCTCTACAAAGTATTGACTTTGGGGGGGGGGGTGAATAGTTATCTGTGCTCTTATAGAATACTGGTTGAGGGGTGAAGATGATGTAGTTAATTATTCCTTGCCCACGAACATTCGACCACCCACCAGAGACGATTGCATTACAGTCCTTCTAGGCAGTGTTCCTCTGTCCAGTGTCTGTTCTTTTGTCCATCTTTAATTTTATTTTTATTGGCCAGTCTGAGATATGGCTTTTTCCTTCTTTGCAACCATGCCTAGAAGGCCAGCTTCCCGGAGTCGCCTCTTCACTGTTGAGACTGGTGTTTTGCGGGTACTATTTGATGAAGCTGCCAAGTGAGGACTTGTGAGGAGTCTGTTTCTCAAACTAGACACTAATGTACTTGTCCTCTTGCTCAGTTGTGCACCGGGGCCTCCCACTCTTTCTATTCTGGTTGGAGCCAGTTTGCACTGTTCTGTGAAGAGAGTAGTACACAGCGCTGTACGAGATCTTCAGTTTCTTGGCAATTTCTCGCATGGAATAGCCTTCATTGCTCAGAACAAGAATAGACTGACGAGTTTCAGAAGAAAGTTATTTGTTTCTGGACATTTTGAGCCTGTAATCGAACCCACAAATGCTGATGCTCTAGATACTATACTAGAAGGCCAGTTTTATTGCTTCTTTAAATCAGGACAACAGTTTTCAGCTGTGCTAACATAATTGCAAAAGGGTTTTCTAATGATCAATTAGCCTTTTAAAATTATAAACTTGGATTTGCTAACACAACGAGCCATTGGAACACAGGAGTGATGGTTTCTGATAATGGGCATCAGTACACCTATGTAGATATTCCATTTTTTTCCAGCTACACTTCATTTACAACATTAACAATGTCTACACTGTATGTCTGATCAAAAACAAGGACATTTCGGGGTGACCCCAAACTTTTGAACGGTAGTGCATGTCGCATTCACGTGCTAAACTCGGAAATGTACTACTTGCTAACTGGTTGAATGCGGCACGCAGAAGCATCATGCCCATCAGATTTGTCCTGTTTCTCTGTAGTAGCCACCTAGCAATTTTATGAAGTTGGCTTTAGGTTCCCAATCTGGGCTAGCTATCTCCCAACCCTGTAACTAGCTACTAAGAAGACATTTCAGGCTGTTAAGTTAGAGATTGTCTAACTATCTTACCTGGCATGTCGGCTGGCAAGGTTGGTAGACTTTAGAAAAGCAAGCAATAACTGTACTGAACGGCTCAGACACAAGAGGAATGTGGCAGGGTCTACAGTCAATCACGGACTACAAAAAGAAAACCAGCCCCGTCGCGGACCATGACGTCCTGCTCCCAGACAAACTAAACAACTTCTTTGCTCGCTTTGAGGACAATACAGTGCCACCGACACGGCCCGCTACCAAAACCTGCGGGCTCACCTTCACCGCAGCCAATGTGAGAAAAACATTTAAATGTGTTAACCCTCGCAAGGCTGCCGGCCCAGATGGCATCCCTGGCCGTGTCCTCAGAGCATGCGCAGACCAGCTGGCTGGTGTGTTTACGGACATATTCAATCAGTCCCTATCCCAGTCTGCTGCTCCCACATGCTTCAAGAGGGCCACCATTGTTCCTGTTCCCAAGAAAGCTAAGGTGACTGAGCTAAATGAATATCGCCCCGTAGCACTCACTTCCATCATCATGAAGTGCTTTGAGAGATTAGTTAAGGATCATATCACCTCCATCCTGCCAGACACCCTGGACCCACTCCAATTTGCTTACCGTCCCAATAGGTCCACAGACGACGCAATCGCAATCACACTGCATACTGCCCTAACCCATCTGGACAAGATGAATACTTATGTAAGAATGCTGTTCATCGACTACAGCTCAGCATTTAACACCATATTTCCCTCCAAGCTCGTCATTAAGCTCGAGACCCTAGGTCTCGACCCAGCCCTGTGCAACTGGGTCCTGGACTTCCTGACGGGCCGGTCCCAGGTGGTGAGGGTAGGAAACAACATCTCCACCCCGCTGATCCTCAACACTGGGGCCCCACAAGGGTGCGTTCTCAGCCCTCTCCTGTACTCCCTGTTTACCCATGACTGCATGGCCAAGCACGCATCCAACTCAATCATCAAGTTTGCTGACGACACTACAGTGGTAGGCTTGATTACCAACAACGACGAGACGGCCTACAGAGAGGAGGTGAGGGCCCTCGGAGTGTGGTGTCAGGAAAATAACCTCTCACTCAATGTCAGCAAAACAAAGGAGATGATCGTGGACTTCAGGAAACAGGAGAGGAGCACCCCTATCCACATCGAGGGGACAGTAGTGGAGAAGGTGGAAAGTTTTAAGTTCCTCGGCGTACACATCACGGACAAACTGAATTGGTCCACCCACACAGACAGCGTGGTGAAGAAGGCGCAACAGCGCCTCTTCAACCTCAGGAGGCTGAAGAAATTCGGCTTGTCACCAAAATTACTCACAAACTTTTACAGATGCACAATCGAGAGCATCCTGTCGGGCTGTATCACCGCCTGGTACGGCAACTGCTTCGCCCACAACCGTAAGGCTCTCCAGAGGGTAGTGAGGACTGCACAGCGCATCACCGGTAAACTACCTGCTCTTCAGGACACCTACACCACCCGATGTCACAGGAAGGCCAAAAAGATCATCAAGGACAACAACCACCCGAGCCACTGCCTGTTCACCCCGCTATCATCCAGAAGGCGAGGTCAGTACAGGTGCATCAAAGCTGGGACCGAGAGACTGAAAAACAGCTTCTACCTCAAGGCCATCAGACTGTTAAACAGCCATCACTAACATTGAGTGGCTGCTGCCAACATACTGACTTAAATCTCTAGCCACTTTAAACATAGGAATTGGATGTAACAAATGTATCACTAGCCACTTTAAACAATTTTGTATATAATGTTTACGTATCCGACATACTCATATCAAATGTATACACTGTACTCTAAACCATACTGTATGTCTACACTGTACTCTAAACCATACTGTATCTTGCCTATGCCGTTCGGCCATCGACCCAAATCTCTAGCCACTTTAATAATTATAATTGGATGAAATAATGTATCACTAGCCACTTTAAACAATGCCATTTATATAATGTTTACATATCCTACATTACTCATACATATATATATATATATATATATATATACACACACACATACACACACACACACACAGTACTCCATACCACCTACTGCATCTTGCCTATGCCGGTCAGCCATCGCTCATCCATATATTTATATGTACATACTCGTATTCATTCCTTTACTCTTGTGTGTATAAGGTAGTTGTTGTGAATTTGTTAGATTACTTGTTAGATACTACTGCATGGTCGGAACTAGAAGCACAAGCATTTCGCTACACTCGCATTAACATCTGCTAACCATGTGTATGTGACAAATAAAATTTGATTTGATAAGACTCACATTCCTTTCAATCAATGGTCATGCACAGGTAGGCAAACAGGCAGGTGAATCAAAACTAGGACTGAAGGCTATAACTGGTTCTCACAAACAAGCTAGGAAGGCTTAGTAGAGTCAAAATGAACAATACCTCACAAAGGCACAAACAGAATGAACTGAACTAAATAAGGAGCTGATGAGACCAGCTTAGTAACTAACACAGGTGAAATAAATTAACAAAAATGAAAGACAGGGCTATGTTCAAGAACACAATTCAACAGAACACAAGGTTGACTAAGAAAATAAATACAGAACCTTACATAGACAGGTGTGTGGCTTTCCAAATCCAGTCCAATCAATTGCATTTCACTCAGGTGGATTCCAATCAAGTTGTAGAAACATCTCAAGGATGATCAATGAGCTCAATTTCGAGTATCATAGCAAATATTATGAATACTTATATAAATAAGATATATATATTTTTAATTCTTAATAAAAATGTAGTATTGTGTGTAGATTTATGATTTATTTTAGAATAAGGCTGTAACGTAACAAATTGTGGAAAATGTAAAGTGGTGTGAATACTTTCCGAATGCACTGTATGGGAGATTCTGGAACAGGGCTTTCCCCCACCATCAACAAAACACTAAATGATGGAATGTCGCATCCCTCCAATAGAGTTCCAGACACATCTATGCCAAGGCGCATTGAAGCCGTTCTGGCGGCTCGTGGTGGCCCAACGCCCTATTAAGACACTATATGTTGGTGTCGTCTTTATTTTGCCAGCTACCTGTATGTTCCATAGATCATAGGCTTATTAAAGGCTGTCTTAGATTCATCAGGAAATGCTATATCATTTGTAGTTTAGGCTACTGTAGGTGACGTCATTATTGCAGGAAAAATCGTTCAGTTTTGGAATTTGCCTGTGATGGACTGTTGTTTGGGAATGTTAATCTTCTCAAATAACAGGGCGTTAATGCTGAAATCTTTTCAACGCATTCCTTGTGTGTAATTACTGTAGCTGCACCCTTGTGATGCATAACAATACTGCGCTTGATTGAATTGGAGAACCATGTTTTACGCACCGCATTTGATTCAACCACAGCCAACCGTGCACGCTTTGGTATGTCTTACCCCCTTTTTCGTCGGCTAAAAGTGGAACAAAGACGCGCTGGCTTTAGGACTTTTTACAAGTTTGGTCTTCCCCTTTAAAAGTCTGCAGCCCTAGCGGTGATCGTTGGACTGAAAACTCTGCGGAGGGAAGATGAGAATGAAATAGCTTGAACAAGAAGCCGGGATCATGGCGGCACCGCTCGGGCGGGACACTCTACCTGACCACTGGTCCTATGGAGTTTATCGAGATGGCAGGGTCTTTTTCATCAAGTGAGCATGCACTGTGATGTTTTAAATTTAATCTTTACTGATTAAACGGGTTAATTACGCAGTTATTCACGTTCTTCTCGTCCAGTAACAGGTGTCTGTTTCTTTCAGTGATAAAACTCACAGCACTACTTGGCTCCATCCCCGTACGGGTGAACCTGTCAACTCTGGACACATGATACGATCAGGTACGCGCAGGAATTAATAATACGATATTTCATGCCTGCTGTGCACATTGTGCTTTAGCCTACCGCTTCTAGATATGTATAGATTCACGCAGCCCATTGTATTCATGTTTTAGATTTACCACTGGGATGGGAAGAAGGATTCTCGGACGAGGGGGCCAGCTACTTCATTAAGTGAGTGCAGCTTTATATTGTTAATGTATGGGATGTGCGTGACTCAAATAACGTCCGATTCGAGCTCGAATAGCTCATAGCTGTAGGCATATTGTTGTGTCGGTAGTGCGCTTGAAGGCATGAGGTCTTTTAAATGCATCAATTGCAGCAGGTTGAGCAATGATGACGTTGCAATGCAAGCCATCACTTTCTTTCTCACCGTTAGACATAAAAATACCCCAGGTGTTCATGGATACAATGTTGCACTAGGACACAACGCACTGGTTTGCTGATTTGTTTGATCATTTCTGAATGTCACAGAGTAGCCTATTGCTCCTGACTAGCCCCATATGATACCTTTTATTAGGCTACTGGCTGAACGATAACAAATGCTGTATAGCATAGACTACTACTTCATGCAAATGTTTACTCAGGGATTTCTGCTATGTTAGGCTATTCAGGCTTTATATGATACAGTATCTTGCAATGTCATTGCCAACAGTGGCAGTCAGTGCCGATTAAGATGAGGGAGGACGACTTTTTTTCATGAGCATGGCCTTATTTCTATTACAGCATATTGGATGACTGTCATTCATATCCATTCACCCAGTTGTCACCATATTAGCTAAAGTAATGTCATAGTCAGCATAGCTAATATAACTAACACCGTAGTAAACCCACTACAATAATACAGTAGCGTTACAGTGTACAGTCAGTAAGCAGTTACACCGGCAGGCCCCACTGGCAATAAATTAGTAAAACCTAAAGCTTACCTTGACTTGGAAGAGTTCCAGTGTTGTGTTGGAAAGTCATAGCCAGCTAGCTAACATAGCATGCCTCTGTTAGAGCAGGGTGTTCCAGTAGGCTAAACTAGCTAGCTGCATTTCTCTCTTGCTTCTCTTTCATTTTGGAATAAGTTAATTTGTTAAAAACTGTTCAACTACTGTCTTTCTCTCTCTTTGAGTCAACTTCTCACCACATTTTATGCACTGCAGTACTAGCTAGCTGTAGTTTATGCTTTCAGTACTAGATTAATTATCTGATCATTTTATTGGGTGGACAACATGTCAGATCATGCTGCAAAAGTTCTGATAGGTTGGAGGACGTCCTCCGGAAGTTGTCATAATTACTGTGTAAGTCTATGGAAGGGGGTGAGAACCATGAGCCTCCTAGGTTTTGTATTGACGTCAATGTACCCAGAGGACGGAAGCTAGCTGTCCTCCAACTACAGCATGGTTCTACCCTACAGAGTGCTGTTGAGGGTACTGTAGACCTTCTTTTCAAAATAGTGTGTTCAAATCAATTATTTGGTGATGTGATTCAATTTAGTATAGTTTTATCTAAAAAGGATAGCTTTTTAAATGTTTTACCATTTTTATTTTTATGAAATTCAGTGAGGAGAATGGTCCTCCCCTTCTTCCTCTGAGGAGCATCCACTGATTGTCAACCACTAATCTGGACCATTTTATTATGATTTATTAAGTAATTTATCTATAGTTTTGTCAAATCATAGACTGCTGTCTTTACACTTTTAGCCTAACGTATGCATCAGAAGACTGCTTACTTTAGGTTTCAGACAGAAATTACCCAGGCCTATTGTAAATCAGCACCTTGAAATGCATTTCCTTATTTTGACAGAACTCCCCAAAGGTGAGATGAATGAAAATATGATTGGGTTTGACCAACGTAACCTAATGCTATATTGTTTGGAGAAAGGTCATGTTTGCTTTTCTTCAGGATCTGTAGCTAGATAATATCCTACTTTCCATTTATTTTCTTTCTATATAGAACATCTGTGTTTGAGGAAGAGAGAGGACTGAACACACACACATACACATACACACACTCTGATGTGATGTAATTCCCCATCTGTCCCACGGATACGCCTGCGTGGAGTGTTTGAACATGTATGGTTCAGTTTTGCATCACAATATATTGTGATTTGATTACAGACATCACAATAAATTGACAGGCTATATTGATGCTCTGTGTTGAAGTTCTCATGCCAATTAACTATTGCTTTCTGCCCACATCATTTAGAAAATAAAGGGCAATGCCAAGCAGGACTGAAAGAAATCAATTGAAATTCAGCTCACACCCTCCAATACGCAAGACCTCTACTCTCTCCATTAACTGTGTGTGTTTGTGTGTGGGGAAGGGGCAGGAGAGAGGCTTGTGTGTCTGTAACCATATGGTGACAGAGATGTATAGCATGATTACAGTCTTGAGGCAGCGAGAACAGGATCCCCAAAGTCACACTTTCTCTATCCAGAAATGGAATATGGCTCCCAAAAACAAATCCACCACATCTACCTGAGCACTCTGTCAGTCTTTGCCTATCTTTTGGCTACTAACAGACTGTGCTATATTTGTAGAAGTAACATTAAACCACTCACTCTCTCTACAGTATTTTATTTGTTCACCCAGACACTCAGTAGAGAGCCATTTGCATTATCAAGCTGTGTATTTCCTTCTGCAGTGTTTCACATCATGTTTGTTAAATGGGAATCAACTCTGTAGTCTGTGGCTGCCAGTGTGTAGCAGATGGGTCCCTGGAAGAGGTAGAAACACACAGAGTAGATAACAGACCACTCTGAAAACCAACTGATAAATGAAGCTAACAATGACAACTGAGAAGTCTACTTTTCCTAGCCACATGCTTATACATCTGCATTACTTGCTGTTTGGGGTTTTAGGCTGGGCTTCTGTATAGCACTTTGTGATATCTGCTGATGTAAAAAAGGACTTTATAAATACATTTGATTGATTGATACTGTAAAGCAAGTGTAGACATAGAGAATGCATGAGCAGGGGTCCCTCATTGTGAACCAGTGGAAGGAGAATGGTGGTGGGTAGCAACTCAGTCACAGAGTTTCTAAACCCAGAGACCAAACGGACCAGGCCGGGGTTTGAGAAGTCAATGAGAGAAGTGAAAAATTCTTCTTAGTTGTTAATTTTCTCAAAGTCTAACAGCACAACCTAGATTCGAGCCAATGTCTTCAGTAGTTAAGACAAATTGACGCATTTTCCTTTTTGTCAAAAACTTTATATCGAAGGAGTGCCTTTGATTTGACAGCCTGCACATGCAGAGTTAGACCCGATGACGCGTTTCTACGCATGAGTTTAGCTAGCCAACGTCGCCATGACATCGCCTACAAGTGTGATCAGGGATTTCTATTGGAGAAGCAGTGTTAGCCTATCTTCATACTGTACTGTGTGAATCAGTGTTTTCCATTAGCTACATTTTCCACTTCATTTTAACTAGGATACTTTTCATTTAACAGTTTCAATTCGCTAGTCTGTCGAGGCCTCTCTCGCTAGAATGAACAATATGCATCTTCTAGCGATTTATTAATATGATCGGTGCCTGTCAGAAAGCAAGCAATAACAGGGAAATGTAGCAGGGAGGAAGAGGTTTCACTGTCGCCAAAATCTGTCCAAAACAAGCCCTCTGCATGTCTATGGGCTTATTTTGGACCTAAGCTTGTTGCCTGCCTTCCCACCTTTGGGACAACTACTCCCATTGTTAGGGCGGAGACATGAGCATCTCGTCATTATATACAGATATCTGGTTGCATTCAAATTTCTTTACACAGAGGGGAGAGAGCATTATGCTCGTGAATTTGCAAGTATTCTGACCCCTTCCCCTTTTTCACAATTTGTTACGTTACAGCCCTCATAAATCTACACACAATACTCCATAATGGCAAAGCAAAAACTGGTTTTTAGAAATGTTTGCTAATTTATTAAGAATAAAAAAACGATACCGGATTTACATAAGTATTCATACCATTTGCTATGAGACTCGAAATTGAGCTCATGTGCATCCTGTTTCCATTGATCATTCTTGAGTTGTTTCTACAACTTGATTGGAGTCCACCTTTGGTAAATTCAATTGATTGGACTTGATTTGGAAAGGCACACACCTGTCTATATAAAGTCCCACAGTTGACAGTGCATGTCAGAGCAAAAACCAGCCATGAGTTCGAAATAATTGTTCATAGATCTCTGAGACAGGACTGTGTCAAGGCACAGATCTGGGGAAGGGTACCAAAATATTTCTGCAGCATAGAAGATCCCCAAGAACAGTGGCCTTCCTCATTATTAAATGGAACATTTTTAGATCCACCAAGACTCTTCCTAGAGCTGGACACCCGGCCAAACTGAGCAATCGGGGGAGAAGGGCATTGGTAATGTGAGTGGCCCAGCCAGAGCCCGGACTTGAACCCAATCTAACATCTCTGGAGAGACCAGAAAATAGCTGTACAGCGACGCTCCCCATCCAACCTGACAGAGCTTGAGATGATCTGCAGAGAAGAATGGGAGAAACTCCCCAAATACTGGTGTGCCATGCTTTCCCCTGTGTGTGTGCGTTGCGTGAGTGTAGCCATTAGCGATGATGCTAATGAAAACAGTCTTCTGGTAGATGGAAAGGCTTTCCCAAAAAACATGAAATGTTAACTACAAAGTAGCATATTCTTACCTGGCAGAATGATATCAATCCAGTGGGTATTTGTTTTGCAAACTCATCACGTGTGCTACAAAAACACAGCTAAACAACAACCTCTTTCTCGTGCACACTTTAATTAAAGGGTAACTACACTCAAAAATCGAAATGTCTCAGTTTTTTCCCAGACCTCAAAAGTGGTCTCACGATGTGGTTTAAACATTGTTGTGGACTTAGAACCTCCAATGTATTTATTTATATATATATATAAAAAGTGTGATTTTGAGAGAGAACCTAAAAAAACTGTGAAAAACCAAAACCTGTACAAACAAAACCTTTAATTTATTTACTCTTTTTTTGTTTTAATAAAATTATATAATTTGAAGAACATTATTATGACATATATTGCAGTAAAACTGTAAATCAGACTTTAATCTCAAGAGGAGACAGGTTAAATGTTAAAGGTTTAATGTTCTCTTACTTAGAAAATAGTCCTGGTCATATAGGCTTAGACCTAGACAATCACCAAAACAGCTAACAATACACTGATTTCATACATTTTCAGCCATTTAAATGGTATAGTCATGTCTTTCTACACAATACCACAAATCAGTTTTACAATCAGGGAGGTAAATTCAATAAAGTGTTTAATAATTTTCAATTTTCCGAAATAGAGCTCTTACGGCAAAAAATGTTGAGCGCCTGGCTGGCTACTTTTTCTATTTGTCTGGCTACTCTATGTACTTGTGGAAAACACTGGCAACTCTGTCCACAGTCATGCCCCTTTTAGTTTGCCTCACTTGCCCCAGTCAGAGAGCCTGCCATAAAGTGCTTTGTACTGCTATGGTTGTATTCTTGTTTGTGTGAATAGTTTGTTGAATGTAGGAAATTATTGGGAGCAAACAAAGTCTGGTCCAAGCGGCACACAGCACAAACATGAGCCTCAGTAAAACACGATTGTGTTAATATTGGAATATGAAGTTCTCCTGACTCAAAGCAGTTGTAATAATTAATTGATAACTAATGAAAGTGTTCTGTGGTTGCAGACAAATGCTTTCTAGTGCTTAGCAACAATGGTGTGGATGGGTGGATGCCCATTCAAGTCTGGTGTGTTCCTCAGTAGTCTCAGACAGACTCAGTCTGGTGATACCGTGGGAACATAACTCATTCAGCACAGCACACACCTACCTGTATGCAAGGCACTTATATCCATGTCCTCCCATCTGCCAACTAAACAGCCCAGTGCAAGATAGATTGAGATTGTCTGTGCTGCTGTCTTCCTCCCTGTTTTGCATTGGAAATGTGTTGCTCTGAGATGGAGGACTCATAACACAGACAATTCAACGCACCTTATGTAAACACTATAGAAACAACTGAGGCAGGAAGCTGGCATTCAACATGTGAGTTTTAAAAAGGGCAAAGAAATTGATTGCAGAAATGTGTTATAGCTGACACTTTGATTGTGTGCTGCATGAAGGGAGTCATTGTGCCCGTCTCTTTGGCCGCTGAGAGAAGAGAACAACAGGCCAACCCGGAGATGTATGATGGCCCAAATGTCAGCCTGGCTGTAAAATCAATTGGTTATTTGTTGCTGAAATGACTTGATGGAAGTAAGGATCCTGTTTTGGTCTTCTTCTCTTGCTCTAGCTGGACATTGTGTCTTTGTCATTGTGCTGTTTTAACATTGGTGGGTTAGGTAACAGCAGATTTCTGAGAACCAAGCAGACAACAGGGACAGGCCAGGTCACGACTGTCCTACAACCCTCTTCTCACATTAGAATTCCCATAAAGTATGGCTGTGTTTTCAACACAATTCAAACTTGACACACTCTTCCCAAGTTCAGAACTGACAAAGTGTTCCACTCTACTGCTACTTTACCTAAGGTTAATCAAATCAGTTACTTACTGCAGTGTAGTTGCATGTAATTACACCAGGACCGGAACTGTAGATTCAAAGTAACTACATGTGTGTTCATGTCTTGGAAGAGCCAATGAGAGATGTTGAGTTTGTCCTTGTGATGTGCTTGGCCTCTTTATTATTCCCCATTGGGGAATCATTCATTTCTGCTGATGTGGCTTCTGTTATTTTCACCTAATGGTGGGCTCTTCAATACTTCACAGTGGACCGGCCACATCAGAGCTTTATTTGATTTACTGCCATCTTGGACGGCGCCAGGTTTTTCTACATTTGTCCCATGTGTCTTTAAGGTAATTATGGGCGAGTCGTTGAATGCATAGCCCACCTGCCTGCCCGGTCACCCTAGCACTCAGCTAATTAAGCACCATGAGTGGAGGCATGGGCTGGTTAATTCATCAATCCTCCAGTCTCTCAGAAATATGACAGTCAACTGTGAAGTAGAGCTTTATATGACTGATAGTTTCGCTTTTTGACAGGGGCTATGTTCAAACCACAGTCATGTTTACTCCATGACTGACATAGATGTGGTTGATGTTTCATGCAAACAGTAACACTTTAGGTTGAAGTCTCCCATAATCATCGGATGGAGCTGTCTGTATAGGTTTTTGGGGTTCCCCCTTCCCTCCTCCCCCCTGTTGTCCATGGAGCATGCTGTGACAGGCTGAGCGGAATCCAAGTCCACATGGCTCTGCCGTAACAACGGTCTGCTGGTTGTGTAGCGGGTTGCTGGTGGAAACCAGCGGAGCTAGAGTACAAAGAAGGAATTGTTGAGACGGGCAGCGCGGTCGTAGTAAAACTCACATGAATTTACATGTAGGCCAGTGGAGGAATGGAGGTCTGCCTAGTGCTCTCTAACATGGTGGGTTAGTTAGATCGCCTCTCTTGTCTGAGAGTGGACCAGGGCTCTTTGGCTGTTACTTTAATCTGGCACAATATTCCTGACTTGCATTTCTTTAGAATTCTTTCTACTCAGACTGAGAGAGGTATTTATTTTGAATTATTTTGAAAATCTACTCTGAAAAAATGAATGTTTCAATTGGTTTTAAGTAGCTACACTAGAGCCTGTGAAGTGGTTTTCCCAGTTTTCCCCCCAGAAAATGTATAGCTGGAGCAGTCAATGAAAAGTGCAACTCTATAGCTCCCCCAGGGGAGAAATGATCCAATTGAGGTACAATGGTGTCCTGTTGGGACAATGTTGCTATTGTTGTTTGGGGTTTGCGAACCTGCGGGACTGGCAGGGGGAAGTGTACGATATCCATATAGACCCACACAGACACCCTCTCTTTTATATCCCTCCACTTTTGTTCTTAATAAGAAACGATGGTTCCATCAATCTTTTATTATTTATCTCAGATCTCTGTGTTTATTTGCCACCTCCCTCCAGTCTTCTAATTGGTATTGTCTGTTCTGTGTTACAATGACACTCTGGGAAGAATGAGTTAATTAGCCGTAAGATGTAGCAGAAGTGATGCAAAACACTTTAAATGGAGATTAAAGGCAGCTCAGCTTCCCTACAGGCGTTTATCTCTAGGCTCCACTAATAAAGCATTCTCTTTCTGCATACAGCAAATCCACGCTTCACTGGTGCAGAGATCCAAGTCACCAAATGAAGGAAGGCTACAAACTAGCTTCACAATGCTTTAGTTAACCTTTGGCCTCAGCATACCAAGATCCCCTTGTTCTGAAGGAACATGTGTTTGAATGGTAATGATCATCTCCGTCAATGCAGATGGCAAGTTTAATCTGCTCAGCAAACCTAGTCAAGTGTAGCAAATTCTAAAGTTTTTGCGGTTACACCAGTACCTGTATTCAACTCTTTGAGTGCTTTTGAAACTGCCAAAAATACCTTTGATATTCAGTGCTGACTTTCAAACTGCCACAGAGAGTGGAATAACTTTATAGCGGTCCTTTGTACTTCTCTTTTCACTGGGACTGCTTGACCCTAGTGGATCGTTTTTAAAAAAATAGTTTTTGACAGACTTCCTTTTAAAGTGTATCCCCAACTGTTCCTTTCATCCTGGTGACACAGGAAGAAAAAGAGTCGTGTTGAGTCTTTCAGGAAGGGAAATCTAAGGAAACACACTTCTATTTTATTCTTACAGCAACGTGTTGACGGCTGTCATTTCTGTTTTTGTTATGACTCAGTGTTGGCAGGTGTGGTGTGCTTTCTAGGAAAGCCTATTTTCACCACAGACACTGAATGCACTTTCATTACTTTAATCATTATGACTTCATCATAACAGTTCAATTGACCACCCAGCACTAAGTCCTGATTCCCTCAGGTGGATGTAGTGAGGGTAAGATGGTCTGGACAGTATTGAATTTGTCCATTAATGTCATGTTTGCTCCAAGGACTATGGAATTGGATGGGAACTGATTGAAATTCAGATATTTCTGTGTCAAGTGGCAGAGGGAGAGATGACGGGGGAGTGATAAGAAGCATGCCACTGAATACCAATCAGACAGACCTCCCTGTACCTGTATCAGCTCCAGCCGCAGCCAAGCTGCTCCTAATGCAGTAGACTGGAGGTGGGTTTAACTGCTGTTATCCCATTGAAACTAATGTAAAGTTGAAAACTCTATTCAAAGAGCTGTTCATCTTCTCTCACATGCAGAAAGATTTACCACAGAGTTAACATCCTCTTTCTGTGAAGGTATTTTAATCCAGGTTATATGAAGCAGTATGCCCCCCTGGGATTTGGGTCGACAACCTCCAGTTTTCATAGTCTTTTCTCTGGATAGTCTGAAACTATACTGCTACCCACTCTTACATACCGGTAGTGGTGTTTAGAAGTTTCATGCTGAGAAGTGGAATTTCGCAGTTCTCCCAGCTCAACCCTGGGGCTGTTTCATTCAGCCCAGGGCGTCTATGAGAGGTCAGACTGCAGGGTGGCTTAAAGCTGTCTTTTCTATTGTTTCCAAGTACACAAACATCTCTGTATGCATTGGCTATGATGGCTACAAAGAATCCTCACCCCCTGTCTCTCACACTTCAGCATGTTGGTGAGATGTGCTGTCTGTCTGATCCAGTGTGTAAACAACAGTCCTTGTCCTACTCCTCTCTCAGCTGTTTGTTAAGACCGTGCTGTGACCTTCACCTGACATTAGTGATTCTGAGAGGGTTCTGTCTCTCTCTTTGTCTAGCCCCTCCCCTCCAGTGTCTATGTCAAGCTCTCCAAACACTCTGGAATCGCTCCTTGCCATGCTGAAGGCTGTAATCAGTGAATGACTGGGCTCTTCTGCATTGTGTGTCAACCTCCATTCACCTGCATGCCACTCACCACCATGGCATCAGCAGCACTACCAGGCAGTCACTTTTCCATCCCAAAATACATACTTGGATCTGTTAGGTGATACAGTATTTAATCACTCAGCTAAATCACAATCAAAACAAATACGTCTCATGCATAGCTGGTTAACTTTCACGTAATGCTGTTGAAAACTCAGAAGCACTTTGACAGTCCGTGTGTGGGCTGAACTGACAGGTCTAGCGTTGTGTGTGATGTGCCGAGAGGAGAGGCAGGATAGTCATGCCCTCCTGTGTTCTGGCCTTCTCTCCCTGGCTCTCTCCCTCTCTGATGTTTGGAGAATGGGGGTGTAGTGATTATTCTGAGGCTGTGGCACAGCCCTTTGCCGTGACAAGACTTTTTAATGATTTCCTGTTTTGGCAGAAGCTGTTTGCAGTGGGGCTGCAGCAGTGGTACAGGGGCTATAGTGCTCTCCTCTCTAAGAATACTCTTACCTGCTGCAGAATGAATCATTTATCCTGTGGAAGTGGGAGAGGAAACAATGTGTTAGCTTAACACTGCCCCTGAGCACGTAGTCGATCTGGAGTTATTGGAGATGCCAGGATCCATTCTAAAATAAATGACATATCAAATAGGGGGTGCTTATAAACTCAGCAAAAAAAGAAACGTCCCTTTTTCAGGACCCTGTCTTTCAAAGATAATTAGTAAAATCAAAATAACTTCACAGATCCTCATTGTAAAGGGTTTAAACACTGTTTCCCATGCTTCCCATCAATGAACCATAAACAAGTAATGAACATGCACCTGTGGAACGGTCGTTAAGACTAAAAGAAAGATGCCCAGGGTCCCTGCTCATCTGCGTGAACGTGCCTTAGGCATGCTGCAAGGAGGCATGAGGACTGCAGATGTCCGTACTGTGAGTCGCCAGCGCTACAGGGAGACAGGACAGACAGCTGATCGTCCTCGCAGTGGCAGACCACGTGTAACAACACCTGCACAGGATCGGTACATCCAAACATCACACCTGCGGGACAGGTACAGGATGGCAACAACAACTGCCCGAGTTACACCAGAAACGCACAATATCTCCATCAGTGCTCAGACTGTCCGCAATAGGCTGAGAGAAGCTGGACTGAGGGCTTGTAGGCCTGTTGTAAGGCAGGTCCTCACCAGACATCACCGGCAACAACGTTGCTGGATCAGACAGGACTGGAAAAAGATGCTCTTCACTGACGAGTTGCTACTCTGGAGCGGGATCGATTTGGAGGTGGGGTTCCGTCATGGTCTGGGGCGGTGTGTCACAGCATCATCGGACTGAGCTTGTTGTCATTGCAGGCATTCTCAACGCTGTGCGTTACAGGGAAGACCTCCTCCCTCATGTGGTACCCTTCCTGCAGGCTCATCCAAACATGACCCTCCAGCATTACAATGCCATCAGCCATACTGCTCATTCTGTGCGTGATTTCCTGTAAGACAGGAATGTCAGTGTTCTGCCATGGCCAGCGAAGAGCCCGTATCTCAATCCCATTGAGCACGTCTGGGACCTGTTGGATCAGAGGGTGAGGGGTAGGGCCATTCCCCCCCAGAAATGCTCACAGCAAGAACTAGCAAATCTGGTGCAGTCCATGAGGAGGAGATGCACTGCAGTACTTAATGCAGCTGGTGGCCACACCAGATACTGACTGTTACTTTTTACCCCCTTTGTTCAGGGACACATTATTCCATTTCTGTTAGTCACATGTCTGTGGAACTTGTTCAGTTCATGTCTCAGTTGTTGAATCTTGTTATGTTCATACAAAATATTTACACATGTTAAGTTTTCTGAAAATAAACGCAGTTGACAGTGAGAGGACGTTTCTTTTTTTGCTGAGTTTATTTGTCCTGTTTCACTGCATGTACAAATCAAATCAAGTGGAGCAATTAGGGTTAAATGTCTTTCTCAAGGGCAGATTATTAACAGGTTTAAGTTAATACTAGTAAATAATAGATGGGTTTTATAAAGGGCTTTTCAAGGAGCCATAGATGTTTTGTTTACTTATACTGTAAATCTGTTTTGTCATTAGTCACAATACACTGGTGTCTAAATGTCCATCCAGGTCTCCAGTTTCCACATTCATCTTGTCCTAACCTGTGTAATGGTTTGAACAGCCACTCAAGGCCAAGCAGTTAGGAACACAGCTGCCATGTCAATGTCATGTTCGTGGTGACAGATTAGGGCGATTTAAGAAACAGACAGGGTTGGGGTATAACACTGCACTGAATGAAAGGGAGTAAGACAAAGAGTGGATTGAGAGGCTGATACAGTGGGTGGCTATGTACTGCAGAGCTGGGAACCAGGCATTCCATCACTCACCAAACTGACTTTTGATATATTTTGCTCTGGAGCCTGCAATGAATACGTTAGAAGTCGTCCGGGCAGAGATGAGACCATCTTCCTCCTGTGGTGAGCTACATTATAGAGGATGGGCCAGTCATGGACCAGACGGTCAGAGACAGAGCGAGGAGGCCAGCAGCAGGGCAGCAGAGGAGAGGCTAGTGGGGCCAGGATGGGAACCTGCTGCAGCTGCATACCTCTTGGTCAGGAGGCTAAATGCCTGGCTGAACATGAACAGGTACTGCTGGAACTGGAGGCTGCCGGACAAGACAGGGAGGAGACTGTAGAAGACATGGAGGAGACCATAGAAGAAGACCGGGAGGAAACTATAGAAGAAGAAGGTGCAAGGTAATGCCTCAGAAGATTCGGGTTGGCAAAATATATATTATGATAGATGATGACTCCTTGAAAATGTATACACTTATATTGTAGGCTGAATGATTAAGCATTGACATACACTGCGTATACGAAACATTAAGAACACCTGCTCTTTCCATGACAGAGACTGACCAGGTGAATCCAGGTGAACGCTACGTTCCCTTATTGATGTCACTTGTTAAATCCACTTCAATCAATGTAGATAAAGGGGAGACAATTGAGACATGGACTGTGCATGTGTGCCATTCAGAGGGTGAATGGGCAAGATAAAATATTGAAGTGCCTTTGAACGGGGGTATGGTAGTAGGTGCCAGGTGCACCGGTTTGTGTCAAGAACTGCAACACTGCTGGGTTTTTCACATTCAACAGTTTCCTATGTGTATCAAGAATGGTCCACTACCCAAAGGACATCCAGCCAACTTGACACAACTATGGGAAGCATTGGAGTCAACATGGGCCAGCATTCCTATGGAACGCTTTCGACACCTTGTAGAGTCCATGCCCCGTCGAATTGAGGCTGTTCTGAGGGCAAACAGGGAATTCAATATTAGGAAGGTGTTCCTAATGTTTGGTATACTTATTGTATTTGCATGTGCAGTATCTCTTGGGAAGGAAGTTGGCTGAGGGATAATAGTTTGTGAGTTGTGGAATGCTTGTGGTTTGTCTCATGTCATTTGTCTCTCTCTTCATGAGGCAGAGGTAAGATCCTGTGCACCTCAGAGTTGTTTCCAATGCCCCTCTGGAGGGAAAACACTGGGTCTGTTCCTACTGATTAAATTCACATGACAGCAGCTCCTCGGCTGCCTGCCTGCCTGCCTGCCTGCCGCATTCTGTCAGAAAGTCACTGGGAGTGGAGACATTGCAGAAATATGCTGCAGGTTTCCCTCATTTCTCAGACAGGAAAAGTTTTGATTGGCACAGAGGGACTAATGAGCCAGTACTTATTAACAAGAGAAAGTCAGTGTAAGAGAATGATGACTATGAAGCTGACCTGCAGTATTAAACAATATAGTGTTGTCATTGAGCCCCCATGCAGAATTTCCAGTGTTTTGTTTGGAAGTGTGGGATTGACTGGAATCTCCTGTTCGGCTTCCAAGCTCCTCTGTTTTGTAAATGGAAATTCTGGCGCAGAGATTTTCACTCTCCCAACCGAGCTCCGTGGAGCACTGAACATCCCTTCTGCATGCTTCATGGATTTAAGTTTAATTTGCAAAATGTTCCGACGTTTGTGTGTGTTATTGTCTCTGTTCTGTGGTGTCTATTCATTTCCTTTTAATGTCTTGATTTGATAACTGTGAAAGACATGGGCAGCATTTTCCATGAATTTGTCTTAGTGTGACAAATGTCTAGGATTTAACAACTATCTAAATAATTATTCTATATTGCATTTATTACTGGGCAAGGTTGGGATTCCCCAATTCTCTGTCAAGTGTAGGAGTGTGTTGTGTAACTCAATGTGTCTGATGCTATAGACCCTTCGGTATGTGTGTCATCACACTGGGGATGTCATCCCACCTGAAAATATTCCTCAAATGATCCTCCAGCTAGAGCCCATAATGCCTGGTGCTTTGCCTCTGACAGGGCTTGAGAAGTTCAGTCCGAGCTGGTTTTTTGGATCTCACAGGGTACATATCGCCTCCAGTAAACGTGAAATCATAGAGTTTATAAGATCATGGTCTGTACCAGTTAGTGACTGGATTTTGTGATTGAATATTACTGTTCACATTAATGGATTATTGAGTGTGAAAACCTCCAAAATGGAAAGCTCTATCTGCTGTAGGCCACTGAAAGCAGATCTGGAGCAATTTCATTCACTGCAGCATTTATTGAACACATCGACCACATGGGAGTGTGAGGACTCAGCCCGATGCAATTTAATTTGGTCCGTTGTGCAAAGATGCAAAACGAATTGTTTGTTCATGATCGAGTGGATTCTCCCCCCCCATCCACTGTAAAGTGGGTTGGCTGTGCTTTGTGCTAGCTGCATTAGGTCTACTGTATATTATCCTGTATATTATATTACCCTCTAGCTTGAGCAGAGAGAAATAGGCTAGTTGTTTTAAAAAGTATTCTGTGGTTTCTACAGCTATTATTGTTATTTTTTACAGATGCCATATGAGTTTGTGACAGGAGTGACCATACAGTAATCCTGTGGCTGTTGTGAGAAGTGTAGAGGGAGATTAATGCCACTGAGTAGAGACGGTAGACACACATGGCTGACTAAAGTAACACATTGGCGGCCGTCCGTCCCAGGCTGTTGTGGCACATCAAACAGTAATGGCTCTATTGATTTATACTATTTATGTGTCTAATTATGGCTGGGCAGTGGTTAGTTGTCTTTAGCTCCCTGACCGTGGCCCCCAGTTATAACTCTGTGGCTCCTTAATTCACTGAGGCATGAGTGATCAGAGGACAAATAGCCCAGGGCTTTGGGCATGGCAGCGCCTCAAGACATTAAAGACTGGTGAAATATCTGTAGTGGGAGAGTAAAGTCATCTCTGTCTGAATGAATCATCCTCTGGCCACTGGAGTGTGTGTGTGTGCCTGTGGTGTGTGTGTGCGTTCGTGCATGCGTAATGTGGAACAGGGCCGGATAGGTTGAACTATGGTTGTTCTCAGATCAACCACTAGGTTTTGCTGTTGAATCTTCTTCAACCACACTTGACTTTCATCTCACCTCTCACACCACCTCCCAACTGAGGTCAGTCGTCCCTGGCAACCAGCCTTCACAAATGAACTGTCATTTACATATATCAGTATTGGAACATGTTCATTTCATAACGTATTCCTGTTCACTGCTCTTTTCTCACATTTTACCAAGGTGATATCTCTAGTCAACCATTCCATACTCAAAAGTAAATGGGTAATTTGAGGGTAATGTTCGTTCCCTCACTGAACATGCCTCAGGACAACGTCATGGCCTAATTAAATAGCTATTCAATTAAGAGGTTATATCTAGCCTCATCCTTACAATGTCCTGTCTCTGCTCCTTTCTCTCTGTAATGGTGTCATAACTCGTGGGCTAACAGGACAGATGGCACCAGTCACCCGATAGAGGGTCTTTAGTTTGCAACCTCAATGTGTAATTGGGTTTGATATGGGCGTTGATTGGAGATGCTGGGGCCTTGTTACTGTGGAAAGGCTTATTGACAGAATTTAACAGCAGTCAACAGTGATCTGTCTCTTACCCAGATTACAGGGGATACTGGTTCAACCCTAAGGGGTCTGTCCTATTTAACCAGTGTGCCTTAAGAGCTTAACCAAACCTACTAGCCTCATCTAGTCTTATCTGTCTGTCTTGCCCCTGTCTTGAAGAAGAGACGGGCCCCAGACTGGAAGGTTCCGGTTGCATCCGGAGAGCAAGGTCATCACTTCCAGTTGATTTGACAAGACACTGTCTGTCTGTGAAGACGACTGCATGGCTGCTGTAACCTGAGAGACTAATGCTCTTTAGAGCCGAGACGAACAGACTGTTTTACCTGGTGGGCTAGACGGTACGCTTCCTCTTTCCTCATCCCTTTTCTCTCCACTGAGTGGTGGGAAATTCTCTTTATCGTCTCTCTATAGTTGTGTCCCAGAGAGGAGGAGCGGCATAGGTGCTGACGGGGTTGCCCAGGGTGACAGTGGGGGCAGATCAGCGAGTGGCTGAAACAGCGCAAATACCCCTGTCTGATGCTGCACTCTGCTTTCTCCCCAGTCACCCTCTCACCTAGCACTCTGCCTCCGCACTCAACGCAGGTACAGGGGGCTCACTGGGAAGGAACAGAGGTCTGTGTGTGTTACATCCTGATCTGTGATGATTGTTTTCTCCATCGGTGGACTCTGAGGACAGAACCCTCCCAGGACAGTCCAGGATATTTTTGGCCTAGTTGGAGTGTGAGGTGCTGGTAGTCCAGATTCATCCAGGCACATTCCTGAGACTAGCAGCCCAACCCTGTCTCTGTCTGTGGGGCTGCAGGCTGCTCACTGCAGACACTGCAGGCTTACTGGGCACACCCTGGGAAAGAAGGAGTGCTGAAAGGATAGCAAAGGACAGAGGAAACCAGAGTTTTCTCCAGAGTTAGGGAAGGAAAGGGAAAGGAGGATACCTAGTCAGTTGGTTACAGCACTGCTCTTCCCATTCTGAACTAATGCAATGCTGTGACTTACTGAGGATTGTGGAGGGAAAGACTAGCCAACCGAACACAGACCAACAGGAGGAATTCATAGTTTGTGGCTGGTGGGAAAGGCAAAGGTAAGATATTATTTATAGCTATGTGAAAGAGGAACCTTTGCAACCTGATACTGTATGAAACGCTCTGTGCATATACCTCATTTAGACTCACTAACAGCAGCAAGGTTCAGTAAACTATGTGATGTTGTGGTTCTATATCTTACTCACAGTTAATTAATGACCTATGTACTAAGAGGCCTATCAAAGCCGGCCAGTAGTAGTCATATATTGGGTGTCATATTTGTGGATGTGGCCATGGTTTTGTTGATGGTGTTTTCCTGTTTGTGATGCTGTGGTTTTGTCCCCAGACCGTGGTATCACTATCAATACCCATACATGGTGCTTGTTCCTGTTTGATATTATCCCAACATTGCTCTCAAGATGCTGAGTAGAATATTTGATATGGACACATATGGAAATTAATAATAGATAGCGTTCATACATTTGTGGCTTACTTGATGCAAGGGTTCATTTTCCCAGTACCCAGATTCAAGGTTTCACCATTCACTTTGTTTTGTGCCTTGCGCTGGCGTGACAACCCCACACTGTTGAATTGGTTTAAAGCTCATCTTCCAGTGGGCTAGCCTGATATCAGAGAGTATCAGAGTGAAAAGTATTTAACAGAAGTGGTTGAAGAAGTGTGTCTGTGTCTACCAGGAAGTGTGAGCTATCAGCAGTCCCTGGATAAGGAATGTGGGATAATATGTGTGTAGGAGGTTTAAGAAGCCATTTAAGGAAGCCAGGGTGATTATGCTAAGTAGAAGCAGAGGGGAACGATGGGCAGGAGGCTGAAGTAGATGCTCTATTCTCTCTTGATTGAGGCACTCATTATGAAATGCCCTTCAAAACCCCTGCATTTCAGAGCAGGTTCACCCTCAGTTCCTACAACATTAGGAGAGGATGAGGAGGTCTGATGATGAATGCCCAACAGCTCAGATAAAAGTGCATAAGCAATATGTGGCCTAAGAGAGACAGGCAGTGTACATCATTTGTCTCTTGGGTGGCTTTGATAACTTCACTCCTAGTTGTTCAGATCTGACATTGAGAGAGTATGAAGCACATCAATGGACTAGTGATGGGAAAATCTATACAATTACATATCACAATATTATTTTTCGACAATAATATTTGACTCCATGTATCGATGTAAAAAAAATAAAAACTCCGGTATTTTTCACCCTATAACTTGTTCTCTGTCTTCTTTTTAAATAGTGCCAACATGTTTTCAGCACTTTTATTTCCCTGTCTGGACAAAACAAATTTTGTCTCTCTGCAGCAGACATACACCCAGTGGCCAGTATATTAGGTACACCCATCTAGTACTGGGTCGGACCCCCCCTTTGCCTCCAGAACAGCCTGAATTCTCTGGGGCATAGAAACATTGGTATGAAGGGACCTAACATGTGCCAGGAAAACATTCCCCACACCATTACACCACCGCCACCAGCCTGTACCGTTGACACCAAGCAGGATGAGGCCATGGACTGATGCTGCTTACGCCAAATCCTGACGCCATCAGCATGACGCAACAGGAACCGGGATTCGTCGGACCAGGCAATGTTTTTCCACTCCTTAATTGTCCAGTGTTGGTGATCGCGTACCCACTCGCGCCGCTTATTTTTGTTTTCATCTGATAGGAGTGGAACCCGGTGTGGTCGTCTGCTGCATTAATAGCCCATCTGTGACAAGGACCGACGAGTTGTGCGTTCCTAAGTTTAGGTCACTCATTTTGCCCGTTCTAAAGTTCAATCGAACAGTAACTCTGAATGACTAGATGAATGTCTGCCTGCTTTATATAGCAAGCCAGGTGAATCACTGTCTGTAGGAGGGAACCATTGTCATGAACGGGGGTGGTGTACCTAATAAACTGGCCACTGAGTGTATAGTGAGCAATATGTTTGGAACATCAATCGCAGTATTGAATCGCAATACATATAGAATCGTGAAAATCGCTATAAATATCGCATCGGCAACTAAGTATCATGATAATATCGTATCGTGAGGTCCCTGGCAATTCCCAGCCCTACCATTGATACCTTCCATTTTAGTCTCTGGTTTCTGTGTATTTGTGCTTCCTGGGAAGCAGAGCATGGTCAGGCTAATGCTGCATTTAGATGGTACGAGGTAGACGGCAAACCGGATATCATTGTGTTCAATGAGAGCATGATGGTAAATGCCGTTAAGCCTGGCGTTGAATGCTGTCAGCCTCCACGGTAGACGGGACTTGCTGCCGGAGTTCAAATATTTCAACTTTTGCCATCTGCCGGATGTTTATTTGCACTGTTTGTTTATTGAAATCAACATAACTCATACCCTCATGCTGGCTTGCTTTTGCTGTCACTGTCTTTTTTGCTTTCTTATCCCGCTATGCCGACTGGTATGACGGTTTTTGCGTCCCTCGTCTAAATGCGGTATTATGCATTATTCCGAATGACATAATTGGTGCAGTTAGACTGGAGAATCTGCCAGACTGGTGTAAAATCTACAATGCTAAAGAGGCCCTTGTTTGGAATGTGAGTGCCAGTGACTCATGGGAGATAGATGCTACGAGACTGGGGTACAGAGTCTGTCTGTGTGGATGGATGAGCAGGGCAGCAGTGGATGAGGCTGGGGGGATGAGGGCAGTGCTACAGTAGATGTGGAACAGACCAGGGATCAGGGATGAGAAGGGGCTGAGGTAGAAGGGATGAATGAGGGATAAGGATGGTGCTGGGGAAATTAGTTCTCCTCTGGAGGCTCTTTTTCCTTGTGCCGGAGTCATCCTTAACCTGTGCCCCTCCTCCAACCCCTCTCTCTTCATTAGCTGATAGGAGACATTTTCAGCAGGGCTAGTAATCAGTCTCTTAGGCTGCTGGAGCATAGCCAACGCTCCGCTGCTATTTCTCAGGGCACGGACGCTCTCTCTTTCCCTTTCCCTCTCGCTCTCTCGCTCTCTCGCTCTCCCTCCCTCACTTTCCCCATTTCCACATCTTTCCCTACTCCCTCCTTCATGTTACTACTCTCCATTCCTCTCTCTCTCTCCTCTTCTCTCTCTCTTCTATTCCTTCTCTTCCCCCCTTCTCTCCCCCTCTGGCTCTCCACCTCCCTTCCCCTGCACATGCTGCCAGTGTGACAGGGGTGTCTGCATGAGTGCACGGAGAATGGAGCAGAGAGAGGGGGCATCCAGCCCAACATAGGAAAGGAAAGGGCTCTGACGTCACTGCTCCGCTGTGGAATGCACATAGCAGAGGAGAGGAGAGGGAGGGGAGCTCTGGCAATCCCAGGCTGCTACTCCTACTGCTCCATGGCCGAGGCTCCACACTCTGGTCTCCCTCTGGTCCTCCATAGTCCTGCTGTGTTGCTGCTCTGGGGTTGACTGGGCCCCTCTGTCCTCCCATCCCACCCCAGAGCTGGTGGCTATTTTGGGGAGGGTCTCATCACGTCAGATGTGGGTGTGCTGCAGTAGCCCCACCCCCCTGTGTCTCCGTCTGAGTGGGACAGCCCAGGAGAAGTAGCGGGAACCGGTGTTTAAATGCGTTCCTGAGACAACATCAACAGTCAGCAGCATCACAGCTGAGTGGAGGACAACACAGAGCAGAGAGCTGTCCTGTCCTGTCCTGCCCTGCAGCTAACATGTGGAGGGAGCCGGGCTACTCCTCCTCTTCCTCACACACCCCTCAACCCAGGGCCAAGAACCGCTTCTACCATGGGACTCATAGCAGGTCTGTATGGCTGACGTCCCCTCCTGGAGGACTCCTATAGCAGAACTAGCACAGATGTACCGTAGCCTTCTTTATGGCTACCTGGCTACGCTCAGTTTGATGTGCTAGAGGTTACTAACAGCTGCGGCAGACTCACTGCTTTGCCTACCGTAAGGCGTCTGTGTATGATCCTTGGCAGGGAGGTTTTGCCTTGTTTATCATGCGTTAGTGCAGAGCTTTTGAACAGACATCTGGCTATTGCCTACCTACGATGTCTCAGGGTGAATCTAAATGATCAGAATCCAACACTGTGGACTGGTGTACAGAGGAACCTGCATCTAACCAAGCCTTTTAGCTCTCCAATGCCGTCTCTTGCCCCAGGGAATACGGATAGAAAGGGAAGCGAAATAACCGTTATGGTGCTTTAGTGCATGTTGTCATTAATATTGACTACTATGTTGTTGAACTGTTTCATGTTCACTTGTTTCTGTGTGGTCTGTGTAGTTGTGTGTGTTGAGGCAGGCTGAGGACACACAGATGGTTGTTGGAATGCTCAGAATTGTTGTCCAGAGACACTGACTAGCCTGCTCCTTGTTATTGTGGTCAGGCAGACTGTGAGACACCCTTTTATGGAATGTGTTGTTTGTGTGGGGTCACTCCTCACACCGCTCTCTGGACCCAGCTAGACAATTTATACATCGTTCCCATATCTCATTTGCTCAATTCAGTGATGATGGGCTATTTATTTCACTATATGTTGACATGGTTTTCTCCATACTTCATTGATTGAGGAAGTAATACTGTTTTCTCTACCTCTCTGGTGTGAACATACTTAAACACAGATTGAATTGTTGAGGTTTACATTCATATTTATATCAATGAAGTATTGATAGTGTTTAGCTCATGGCATGATTGTACCCTGTCATTACCTTTCCCTTTCAAAAGAGTCTATGACTTCCTGCTTGTTATCATTCTATCAGAGTCTCAGTGTCGGCCTCCCGAGTGGCGCAGTGGTCTAAGGCACTGCATCGCAGTGCTAGCTGTGCCACTAGAGATTCTGGGTTTGAGTCCAGGATCTGTCGCAACCGGGTTAGGGGAGGGTTTGGCCGGCAGGATTCCAGTGGCGGGCCGGGCGCAGTGCACGCTGACACGGTCGCCAGGTGTACGGTGTTACCTCCGACACATTGGTGCGGCTGGCTTCCGGGTTAAGTGGCTGTGTCCAGAAGCAGTGCGGCTTGGTTGGGTTGTGTTTCGGGAGGACGCACGCTTCTCGACCTTCACCTCTCCCGAGTCCGTAAGGGAGTTGCAGCGATGAGACTGTAACTATCAATTGGATACCACAATATTGGGGAGAAAGTGCCAAAGGCACGCTGTTGTACACGTCGATCCAGATCATCCCAAACATGCTCAATGGGTGACATGTATGGTGAGTATGCAGGCCATGGAAAAACAAGGACATTTTCAGCTTCCAGGAATTGTACAGGTCCTTGCAACATGGGACCTTGCATAATCATGCTGAAACATGAGGTGATGGCCGCAGATGAATGGCATGACAATGGGCCTCAGGAGCTCTTCTAATCAAATCAAATCAAATCTTATTGGTCACATACACATGGTTAGCAGATGTTAATGCGAGTGTAGCAAAATGCTTGTGCTTCTAGTTCCGACGGTGCAGTAGTATCTAACAAGTAATCTAACAATTTCACAACAACTACCTTATAAGGGAATGATTAAGAATATGTACATATTAATATATGGATGAGCGATGGCCGAACGGCATAGGCAAGATGCAGTAAATGGTATAGAGTACAGTATATACATATGAGATGAGTAATGTAGGGTATGTAAACATTATATAAAGTGGCATTGTTTAAGTGACTAATGATACATTTGTTACATCCAATTATTAAAGTGGCTAGAGATTGAGTCTGTATGTTGGCAGCAGCCACTCAATGTTAGTGATGGCTGTTTAATAGTCTGATGGCCTTGAGATAGAAGCTGTTTTTCAGTCTCTCGGTCCCAGCTTTGATGCACCTGTACTGACCTCGCCTTCTGGATGATAGCGGGGTGAACAGGCAGTGGCTCGGGTGGTTGTTGTCCTTGATGATCTTTTTGGCCTTCCTGTGACATTGGGTGGTGTAGGTGTCCTGGAGAGCAGGTAGTTTGCCCCCGGTGATGCGGTGTGCAGACCTCACTACCCTCTGGAGAGCCTTACGGTTGTGGGCGGAGTAGTTGCCGTACCAGGTGGTGATACAGCCCGACAGGATGCTTTTGGTTGTGCATCTGTAAAAGTTTGTGAGTGTTTTTGGTGACAAGCCAAATTTCTTCAGCTTCCTGAGGTTGAAGAGGCGCTGTTGCGCCTTTTTCACCACGCTGTCTGTGTGGGTGGACCATTTCAGTTTGTCCGTGATGTGTACCCCGAGGAACTTAAAACTTTCCACATTCTCCACTACTGTCCTGTCGATGTGGATAGGGGGGGTGCTCCCTCTGCTGTTCCCTGAAGTCCACAATCATCTCCTTTGTTTTGTTGACGTTGAGTGTGAGGCTATTTTCCTGACACCACACTCACTAAACTTGATGATTGAGTTGGAGGCGTGCATGGCCACGCAGTCATGGGTGAACAGGGAATACAGGAGATGGCTGAGAACGCACCCTTGTGGGGCCCCAGTGTTGAGGATCAGCTGGGTGGAGATGTTGTTTCCTACCCTCACCACCTGGGGGCGGTCCGTCAGAAAGTCCAGGACCCAGTTGCACAGGGCGGGGTCTCGAGCTTAATGATGAGTTTGGAGGGTACTATGGTGTTAAATGCTGAGCTGTAGTTGATGAACAGCATTCTTACATAGGTATTCCTCTTGTCAGATAGGTTAAGGCAGTGTGCAGTGTGATTGCGATTGCGTCGTCTGTGGACCTATTGGGGCGGTAAGCAAATTGGAGTGGGTGTCAGGTAGGTTGGAGGTGGTATGATCCTTGACTAGTCTCTCAAAGCACTTCATGATGACGGAAGTGAGTGCTACGGGGCAATAGTCGTTTAGCTCAGTTACCTTAGCTTTCTTGGGAACAGCAGACTGGGATAGGGATTGATTGAATATGTTCATAAACACACCAGCCAGCTGGTCTGCGCATGCTCTGAGGACATGGCTAGGGATGCCGTCTGGGCCGGCAGCCCTGCGAGGTTTAACATGTTTTAAATGTCCACAGTTTCTGGTTGGGAAAGGTTTTAATATTCACCGTGGGTACCACATCACCAATGCACTTGCTAATAAACTCGCTCACCGAATCAGCGTATACATCAATGTTATTGTCCGATGCTATCCGGAACATATCCCAGTCCACGTGATCGAAGCAATCTTGTCGCGTGGAATCAGATTGGTCGGACAAGCGTTGAACAGACCTGAGCACGGGCATTTCCTGTTTTAGTTTCTGTCTATAGGCTGGGAGCAACAAAATGGAGTCGTGGTCAGATTTGCCGAAAGGAGGGCGAGGGAGGGCTTTGTATGCGTCACGGAAATTAGAGTAACATTGATCCAGAGTTTTACCAGCCCGGATCGCGCATTCGATGTGCTGATAAAATTTAGGGAGCCTTGTTTTCAGATTAGCCTTGTTACAATAAATGCAGCCTCAGGATATGTCGTTTCGAGTTTACATTGAGTCCAATGAAGTTCTTTCAGGGCCATCGAGGTGGCTGCTTGGGGGATATACACGGCTGTGATTATAATCGAAGAGATTTCTCTTGGTAGATAATGCGGTCTACATTTGATCGTAAGGAATTCTAGGTCAGGTGAACTAAAGCAGTGGTTCCCAACCTTTTTCCTTGGGGCCCCCCCTATGTACATATTTAAAAATCCGTGCCCCCCATCTATCTATATCTATCTATCTATTTATATATATATATATATATATATATATATATATATATATATATATATATAATATTAATGCTATGCACACACACACACACACACACACACACTGTATATAGTAACTAAATTTAGTTTTAAGTTTTAATGACATTTTATTACATGAATACACAGGAAATGTTCCTTCCAACTTCAAATGTTTCCAACTTCAAATGTTTCCTTTTAGCCTAATATTTTCATTTTTACACAACTAGTAAAACGCAGTTGTTTCTTTTTTTTCAGGATTTTGTGTATAAACATAGAATACTGAATGTTATGAACGTAATGTTAAATATGAACGGTAGAATGCTGTATGTACTTACATGCATGCATGCACAGATCCTTATTTTTTTACAAGGCTAATCATAACGTCAGCGTAAACACATAACGCTAATTTCCACCTTGGGCTTGCATGCCTTTGACTAGTGATGGAATGTCAGGTGTAATGCCAGTGACAGCCAGTCTAAAATCGCTGTGGACTTCCAGTCTGTTGCGTGACTTTGTTTTTATAGCCACAAGTGCACTGAAGGCTGTCTCAGAGAGGTAGGTGGTACTGAAAGGAAGAATGATCTTTGTAATGGCATAGTTTGCGAGTTTAGGTGCGACAACAGGTCCCCTGGCTATCCAAAGCCTTTTGAATCCATTCTCCTGGAAGTACTTTTTGACAGTGAATCAGTTTGTAGTTCAGCGAGCTCATCTTCACAGCCAAGGTATTCCACATCTTCAAGCCTGGATGTGAAGGGATCCATAACCCACGACTCCTTGGATAATGCGTCAACATCCGCAAAGCGGACTTTAATTCCTCCTGTAGCGAAGTCATGTGACGGCAAAACTCGGCGCCAAAAAGATGCACTCACCGTACCCCAGAATGTTGAAGCAGCAGTGGAAAGTGTTGTAAATGCCCCTGTGACATTTTTCCAGCCCTGTACTCCAGCTTGCGCATAAAAGCATCGATTGCTTCTTTGCACTTCAAGATGTTTGACTCAGAGCCCTGCAGTCTCTTGTTGGTCTCATTATAAAGAGTGAATATGTCAGCAAGGTATGCGGTTTTGATCCAGAACACATCAGTCAGCTGCTCCAACAGTGTGTTTTGATTTCGCAGAAATTCCAGGATTTTATCCTGCAGTTCTAGAAAGCGCACAAGCACTTTGCCACGAAAGCCAGCGCACCTCTGTGTGTAGCAGTAGAGTTTGGTGCGCTTCATCCTCACACAGTTGTGCAAATAATCTCTGGTTGGTAGGGCGAGCTTTAATGAAGTTGACGACTTTTACAACTGTTGCCAGTGTGTCACCAAGGTCTCTGGACAGTTTTTACTGGCGAGTGCCTGGCGATGTATCATACAGTGGAAAATTACACAGTCTGGAGCCTTTTCCATCAAACGGCTGTTAAATCCCTTATTTCTACCCATCATCGCCGCAGCTCCATCCGTGCAGCAAGCGGCGATATTTGTGTAGGGCAAATTGTACGATGTGAGGTAAGAATCAACAGCCATAAAAATATCCTGACCTGTAGTTGTTGTTGGTAAATTGGTAGACATAAGTATGTCCCGTTTCAACTCATCTCCGTCCACATACTGTACATATACGATAAGCACAGACTCTCCCGCTACTGTGGTCGTTTCATCCAGCTGTATAGCAAATTGGACTTCTCTAAGCTTTTCATGCAACTGTTTTTGCAGTTTTCTGCCATTTTATCAATTCTGTCTTTAACAGTGTTGTTAGAAAGTGGGACAGATTTAACCTTTTCAGCTGCTTGCGGGCCACATAGTCCCTCCACTATTTTAATGCAGGCGCGGTTTGATTAACTCCTCTCCGATATTATGCGGCTTTTTGCCTTGGCAATCAACAGCGAACACTCAAAGGAAACTTTAGTGGCCTTCTGTAAATCACTACCTGCTCTTTCGAATACTGTTCTGATGTCTGTCGATCTTTTGACAGAGCCATCTCTTTTCTCTCTAAGAATTCCTTATCTTTGCCGATTGTCTCTGGATGCTTCGTTTCCTGGTGTCTTTTCATTTTGCTTGGTTTCATGCTGTCGTTTGCCAGTTTTCACCACAAAGACACATTCTGGCCGAGACTTGTCTTGGCCTTCAATAAAACCAAAATGTATGTAGGTTTTGTCATAGTGTCTTAACTTTTTCTTCGCCTCTGATGAAGAATCACCGCATTTACGTTTCTCTGCCATTTTCCTTTTGATTTTGCCGTTATGATGACAACAAGCACATTGAGCAAGTGACCGTGTCTTGCAAAATTTAAATAATTATTTTATATAAGAGATCATTTTTGACTGCCTTATCTTGGCATTGTAAGCATATGATTTTTAAACTTTGAAAAAAATGTTTTATATAAAATTATTAGTGGAACATTTTATGCATCTTTATTCACCTCAAAGCATATCCGCTCTCGCGCCCCCCCTGTGAACTCTGGCGCCCCCCTGAGGGGGGCGCGGACCCCAGGTTGGGAACCAATGAACTAAAGGACTTGAGTTCCTGTATGTTGTTATGATCACACCACGACTCGTTAATCATAAGGCATACACCCCCGCCCTTCTTCTTACCTGAGAGATGTTTGTTTCTGTCGGCGCGATGTGTGACGACACCAGGTGGCTTTACCGACTCTGATAACGTATCCCGAGTGAGCCATGTTTCCGTGAAACAGAGAATGTTACAATCTCTGATGTCTCTCTGGAAGGCAACCCTTGCTCGAATTTCATCTACCTTGTTGTCAAGAGACTGGACATTGGCGAGTAGTATACTCTGGAGCGGTGGGCGATGTGCCCGTCTACGGAGCCTGACCAAAATACCGCTCCGTCTGCCCCTTCTGGGGCGCCGTTGTTTTGGGTCACCTACTGGGATCCGATCCACTTTAAACATAGGAATTGGATGTAACAAATGTATCACTAGCCACTTTAAACAATTTTGTATATAATGTTTACGTATCCGACATACTCATATCAAATGTATACACTGTACTCTAAACCATCTACTGTATCTTGCCTATGCCGTTCGGCCATCGACCCAAATCTCTAGCCACTTTAATAATTATAATTGGATGAAATAATGTATCACTAGCCACTTTAAACAATGCCATTTATATAATGTTTACATATCCTACATTACTCATCTCATATATATGTGTATATGCTGTACTCCATACCATCTGCTGCATCTTGCCTATGCCGGTCAGCCATCGCTCATCCATATATTTATATGTACATACTCGTATTCATTCCTTTACTCTTGTGTGTATAAGGTAGTTGTTGTGAATTTGTTAGATTACTTGTTAGATACTACTGCATGGTCGGAACTAGAAGCACAAGCATTTCGCTACACTCGCATTAACATCTGCTAACCATGTGTATGTGACAAATAAAATTTGATTTGATTGTCCTGGGTGGTAGTCCAAACAGAGGATCCGCTTCCGGAAAGTCGTATTCCTGGTCGTAATGTTGGTAAGTTGACGTTGCTCTTATATTCAATAGTTCCTCCCGGCTGTATGTAATAAGACTTAAGATTTCCTGGGGTAACAATGTAAGAAATAATACGTAAAAAAAAAAAATACTGCATAGTTTCCTAAGAACGCGTAGCGAGGCGTCCATCTCTGTTGGCGCCAAACACATGGTATCTCTGTGCATTCAAATTGTCATCGGTAAAATTTTATTGTGTTCGTTGTCCGTATTTATGCCTGCCTATACTATAACGCCATTGCCGCCATGGGGCGCTCTGTTGACAACATTGACATCAGCAAACCGCTCGCCCCCACACCACCATACACACTGTCTGCCAACTGCACGGTTCAGTTGAAACAGTTGTTTTTGACAGTGAGTGCCTGTGTGACTGGCGCACGTTGTCTCTCTCTCCTCCTGACTGCAGTGAAAAGGCACCACAGCACAGCAAGTGTTTATTGCGCTGTCCATGCTGAAGCTGCAACATAATTTCAGCCATTTACTTTCTTTCTGGAAAGTTATGTTACCGAAATCCCTAATTTGTTAAGGAAAAACATTCCCTATTCCCTCAACCCTTGCTCTCTTTACGTGAAACATGTATTCATCGCATGCAAGTGACCAATAGGGCCTGACCTATAGCATATCATAATCACATCAATAAATTGGTTATAACAAACTCCAAACACAGTAATGTCAACAGCAAAATGGATGTGGAGGAAGTGAAAAATAAACTCAAAATGGGCGAATGTTTACTGGTTGCTCAGGAGGGAAAGAGGAAGTCAGATCTGTGGAAAACATTTGACTAGTTGTGGAAACCACTGGAGAGCAAGAGAAGGTATAGATGCAAGGGTTGCATGAGTATTATGTATGCCAAACAGTTGCTGTTAGATTACAATATACACATATTGTCTGATCATTTGGAACTGTGTGAACAACACTAAATAAATAAGTGTACCAGAGTCTGTTCTAACAAGATTTATTTTTAAATAAAGCCTTTATTACTGCAGACTAAAAACATTTGCATGCATTTGTGAATTGCGGTTTATTTATTGTTTAGGCTAATGTTTCAAAACTCCCTTTTGTTATTAAAATATTTTTTTTATTTGTTCCCTCATCAGTCTCCACACAATACCCCATAATGACAAAGCAAAAACTGTTTTTTAGACATTTTTTCAAATGTATTACAAATAAAAAAACTGAATTATCACATTTACCTAAGTATTCAGACCCTTTACTCAGTACTTTGTTGAAGCACCTTTGGCAGCGATTACAGCCTTGAGTCTACTTGGGTATGACGCTACAAGCTTGGCACATCTTTATTTGGGGAGTTTCTACCATTCTTCTTTGCAGATCCTCTCAAGCTCTGTCAGGTTGGATGGGGAGAGTTGCTGCTGCTATTTTCAGATCTCTCCAGAGATGTTCAATCGGCTTCAATTCTGGGCTCTGGCTGGGCCACTCAAGGACATTCAGAGACTTGTCCCGAAGCCTCTCCTGTGTTGTCTTGGCTGTATGCTTAGGGTCGTTGTCCTGTTGGAAGGTGAACCTTCACCCCAGTCTGAGGTCCTGAGCGCTCTGGAGCAGGTTTTCATCAAGGATCTCTCTGTACTTTGCTCCGTTCAGCTTTCCCTCGATCCTGACTAGTCTCCCAGTCCCTGCCGCTGAAAAACATTCCCACAGCATGATGCTGCCACCACCATGCTTCACCGTAGGGGTGGTGCCAGGTTCCTCCAGACGTGATGCTTGGCATTCAGGCCAAAGACTTCAATCTTGGTTTCATCAGACCAGAGAATCGTGCTTCTCATGGCCTGCAAGTTTTTAGGTGCCTTTTGTCAAACCCCAAGCCAGCTGTCATGTGCCTTTTACTGAGGAGTGGCTTCCGTCTGGCCACTCTACTATAAAGGCCTGATTGGTGGAGTGCTGCAGAGATGGTTGTCCTTCTGGAAGGTTTTCCCATCTCCACAGAGGAACTTTGGAGCTCTGTCAGAGTGACCATTAGGTTCTGACCAAGGCCCTTCTCCCCCGATTGCTCAGTTTGGCCAGGCGGCCAGCTCTAGGAAGAGTCTTGGTGGTTCCAAACATTTTCCATTTAAGAGTGTGGAAGGCCACTGTTCTTGGGGACCTTCTATGCTGCAGAAATATTTTGGTACCCTTCCCCAGATCTGTGCTTCGACACAGTCCTGTCTCTGAGATCTATGGACAATTCCTTCGAACTCATGGCTTGGTTTTTGCTCTGACATGCACTGTCAACTGTGGGACCTTATATAGACAGGTGTGTGCCTTTCCAAATCATGGACTCCAATCAAGTTGTAGAAACATCTGAAGGATGATCAATGGAAAAAAGGATGCACCTGAACTCAGTTTCGAGTCTCATTGCAAAGGGGCTGAATACTTATGTAAATAAGGTGTTTACATTTTTTTATTTTAATAAATTAGCAAAAATGTCTACACCTGTTTTCTCTTTGTCATTATCAGGTATTGTGTGTAGATTGTTGAGGAAATTATTTGATTTAATCCATTTTAGAATAAGGCTGTAACGTAACAAAATGTGGATAAAGTCAAGGGGTCTGAATACATTCCGAAGGCACTGTATATATGGATGATTTATAAAGCCAGGCACGTTTAACAGTTATTGATTATAGACCTAATTAGGTTGGGGTTTGCTCCCTCCTCAAAATGGTTGTGTTTTTACCCCTTTTTCGCCGTGATATCCAATTGGTAGTTATAGTCTTGTCCCATCGCTGCAACTACCGTACAGACTCGGGAGAAGCGAAGGTCGAGAGCCATGCGTCCTCCAAAACACAACCCAGTTCGCTTGCAGGCGCCCGGCCCGCCACAAGGAGTCGCTAGAGCGCGATGGAACAAGAAAATCCCTGCCGGCCAAACCCTCCCCTAACCCGGACGATGCTGGGCCAATTGTGCGCCGCCTCGAGGGTCTCCCAGTCACGGCCAGCTGTGACACAGCCTGGAATTGAACCTGGGTCTGTAGTGGCACCTCAAACACAGTGCCTTAGACCGCTGTGCTACTCGGGAGGCTCTCTCCTCAATTTCCTTAGACAATTAGGCTAAGCTCTATTTGCACGGGACTAGTATTACTAGAGAACGTTAGTTACATAATTATTACCCCAAAATATATTTTATTCCAGAGGACGATTTGGACGGAATACATTTTTTACAAATTGGCCCCAGTAATTCTATATTTTCTTTCCAATAAATTGACAGTTATGGCTGAAGCCTGGAGTTTTTTTCTACGGGTGAAGACCTGGCACTAACAGGGCTACACTGATAACTTGAGCTTGGTTCTCAAGTTTCTAAACCGTACCAAACCGTCTTTGGTATAGTGTCGCATAATATCCTAATGATCATAATCATTAGGATATTTTAGCGATCCACAGTAGACGTCCTAAATGCCCCCCAGCCTTCAAATGTGAGCTAAACAGTGCACTTGAGATGCATTTTAAGGTCAGTTGTGTGCTGCTTTACAATCTATTAACAGCAAGGGTTACATTAAATAGGTACAATATTTTTTACTGATGCATTTGGCAATATTAAATTCATACACACAAAACATATGAACTAAAGCATTCATTGTGAAAGTTCATACATGTAGGCCCTTCATATATAGGCTATGCACAGCACTTTGTTAAATTTATCCAATCAGTTATTGTTTTCATGCTAAAACCCTGAGTAACACCTGTCAAACTCAGACATTTCTCTCAAAACACAGGGATGTCGTTTCGCACGGGACCAGTATTATCAGAGGACCTTGGAGTTTGCCAAAAAACAGCAGGTTATTCTGACTGGAATTGTTAACCTACTGCCAAATTACTGACATGGCAGATTCAGACGGGACTAAAATTACAGATATGGTGTTTTGTGCTTGTGCACATAATTACATTACACGACCATCCCCAGTAAAACTAACCCCGTCCAAGTAGGGTTTAAGGCCAGGGCTGTTTCCTCATCTCTGCTGCTGCCTCTGCCGCATTGTTGTCAGTCCCAGTATGCTGATTAATTTTGCTATTATGCACATAGCAACTTAGGGAAAAGCACCAATTCTACTGTGCATCGAATATTTTGTTTCAGAACCGCGGACAGCAACATATCCAACGCGGGAGAAAGCGCATTTGTTATAAAATAATATTAGATTTATTAGTGTTGCACCAATATTTTTGTAAAATATAACCATTTACAATTTCAGTATCAGGTCTTAGAGTGATGGTCTGTGCCATCCCCGGTGCCTCCGCAATGGATTAGTCCACTGAGACAGGCGTGAATCAGGTGTTTTGTGCACCATGAAAATGTTTTTTTTATACTGCTCCTCTAAAGAAATCTAGGTCGACCAACAGCCTATCAAACCAAATAACCGACCAGTCGACTAAATTGGGTCAGCCCTATGGTAGAGAAATGAAAATTACATTTGCTGGTAACAGCTGTGGTGGACATTCCTGCAGTCAGTATGCCAATTTGCATGCTCCCTCAAAACCTGAGACATAACATTGTGTGTTGTGTGACATAACTGCACATTTTAGAGCGGCCTTTTATTGTCCCCAGCACAAAGTGCACTGGTGTAATGATCATGTTTGATATGCCACACCTGGATTATCTTGGCAAATGAGAAATGCTCATTAACAGGGATGTAATATTTGAAAGGAATAAGCTATATGTGCATATGGAACATTTCTGGGATCTTTTATTTCAGCTCATGAAACATGGGCCCAACATGTTGCATTCATATTTTTGTTCAATATACATGCGATATAGAAATTCCTTGAATTTCCATAAAGAGTTAAGGATTTCCAATAATAGCCTTGGTGATATCTACCAGAAGGTTGAGGTCTTTGAAATGGGAGTGGATTCCCTGTAATATTAAGACCATGACCTTTCAACTCCCACAGAAGGAGATTTAGATCAACCCTGTGCTGCTGAGAAATACCAGGGAAGGGTTGGTTCTCCTAGTATCTGGCAGCTCACTGTTTCCTCAAGACTGTCCAGCTGGACTTCAGGCTAAATGGGCCAGATGGCTGGGTGCTCCTGATGCCTGACTTCCAAAGCCTCTTAAGTCTCCACCCCCTCTACAAGAGAGGACTGAAAATAGCCCCGGAACTCTCTATCAGCAAAGTATAACTTCTCAGAATGTATTTGTTCACTTTGATAACCCCTTACTTGCTGGATCATTTGTAGGAATTCCTTGCGTACTGTACCTTGACTGACTTTGTCATTTTGCTAGTTTGGTATCAAATCTATGAAAGCATCACATGAAAATCTCTACGGGACAGATTACATTTTCTCTGTCACACCTATTGAAGATTGATTTGTATGAGCTATGGTTCTAATACAACTGCTTTGTAAAAGGATGACCTTGGTGGACATGGTAAAAACACAGCTGGAGAAGATCTAAGGATATCTACTGAACCACACAGTATGTGAATGCTTGTCATAATGCTGATGGAACAGATTGAGAGAGACAGACCGCTCTTTGATACATCTGTGGTACTGTAATGAACACGATGGGAGACAGAGAGCTGGTTTCAAGCGCAGGGTGCAGCAGGTGTTTATTGTAAGGGACCACAGGAGGAGGCAGGTAGCTGGGTCCAGGGGCAGGCAGAAGGTCATACACAGGGGGTCCAAAAAGGCAACAGTACAGGCAGGGAAAAGGCTAGTAACGTAGTCCGGGAAATCAGGCAATAGGTTGATAACAGGAAATCCGATAGGCTAAAGTACAGGCAGGGAATAGGCAAAAGGCATCATTAGTGAGGCAGGCAAAAACGATCATACACGGGAGGATTAATTACGGGGAAACCCAGCGCTACGAATAGACGTGTGTCACAAAACAAACAATACATCACAATGATGGGGTGCGAAGAACTGAACTAAATAGTGTGTGATAATGACATACAGGTGTGTGAACAGGTGATCAAAATTCAGGTGATTGGGATCTGGAGAGTGAGCTGCGTTCAGGGGATCTACGTGTTTGAGAGTGAGCTGCGTTCAGGGGATCTACGTGTTTGAGAGTGAGCTGCGTTCAGGGGATCTACGTGTTTGAGAGTGAGCTGCGTTCAGGGGATCTACGTGTTTGAGAGTGTGAATTGGAAGCGTTCTACAGTGCTTTGATAGCTGTTTGGACCACGTGTGTCAGAAGCAGATGTTTTGTCAGAAATCTATACTGTTAATCCTATTCTGCCATATTTAATACTTTGTACCGTATTACAGTAAAGTCAGCCATTCTTACCACTGGAGAAAAGCCTATCAGTCTATTAGCCCCTGATGCTACTGTGGGCCCTGTGTCTGTTTGTGTTACTATGGTGGTGGGCCCTGTGTCTGTTTGTGTTACTATGGTGGTGGGCCCTGTGTCTGTTTGTGTTACTATGGTGGTGGGCCCTGTGTCTGTTTGTGTTACTATGGTGGTGGGCCCTGTGTCTGTTTGTGTTACTATGGTGGTGGGCTCTGTGTCTGTTTGTGTTACTATGGTGGTGGGCCCTGTGTCTGTTTGTGTTACTATGGTGGTGGGCTCTGTGTCTGTTTGTGTTACTATGGTGGTGGGCTCTGTGTCTGTTTGTGTTACTATGGTGGTGGGCTCTGTGTCTGTTTGTGTTACTATGGTGGTGGGCCCTGTGTCTGTTTGTGTTACTATGGTGGTGGGCTCTGTGTCTGTTTGTGTTACTATGGTGGTGGGGCCTGTGTCTGTTTGTGTTACTATGGTGGTGGGCCCTGTGTCTGTTTGTGTTACTATGGTGGTGGGCCCTGTGTCTGTTTGTGTTACTATGGTGGTGGGCCCTGTGTGTCAGTGCCATTGATCGGTGCGGTTCAGTAGCGGTAATGGAGCGCTGTGCTGGGTTAACCGTGTGTATTAGAGCAAGGCCCTGTGGGAGCTGGGGCTGAGTGGCTCTGTGGCTCTGCTCTGTTAGCCTGTAGCCTGGGGACAGTGTAATGAGAACTGCAGGAAAGATCCCAATGAGCCAGGAGCCGGGAGGTCCCTCCCAGTAGATTAGGTGATCACACAACACCCTAAAGAGCTGACTCAGTCTGCACAGCCACCAGAGAGGAGGGGGGAGGAAGAGAGAGGAGGGATGGAGAAATAGAAGGAGGAGGTAGGAGATTTAGAGAGAGGCGGAGAGAAGGAGATGGATAGTGGGAGTAAGAAATTGCTCCTCTTGATGTTGATGCGCAGTCATAAAAATCTGTGTACGTTTTCATTCTATGTCCTGGGGACTCTGAGGGGATGTTATACACACACAGCCAAGCCAACGTGGAGGTAAAAACAACCCTCACTGCCGCATTAAACATTACATCAGAGTTGTGTGAAGAAGACCTCTGCCTCGGTCACAGGCCCATACTCATCAAACTTCCTCAGGGAATCGCTCCTCAGTGGCACAATTACCGCAGACTAATCAAGTTTCTCTCCCAGTATGTGTGTTTTTGCCTCAGCATGATTCATAAAGGACTTAATTCCAGAGCGACTTACAGCAGTGAGTGCATACATTTTCATTTTATTTTCTTTGTACTGGTCCCCTGTGGAAACCCTGGCGTTGCGAGTGGCATGCTCTACCAACTGAGCCTCACAGGACCACGTAATGCATAACGCATGGTATATCTAATGAAACTTCATGGTGAATATGGAATGAAGGTAATAATAATAATAATTAATTTAATAATAATAATTTATTTAACTTGTGTAGCGCTTTTCATTACAGAAAATCATCTAAATGCGCATATAAGCAAAACAAACAACACATTTAAAATGAGATGGTAGAGATGGAGATTGAATCTCTATTTGGCTTGGGATGAAAGGCTGGGAGTTGAGGCAGTTTGGATTGGAAAGGCAGTGTGGCTTCAGCAGAGGGGGCATCGATGGTACAGCCAGAGAGAAACAAAGACTGCCAAACAGGCCTGGAGCTCTTCATCAGAGCACTACATCTTCTCCGACGGTCAGTTCCTCCAAAGGGCCCGCTCCTCTGTAGGTACTGGTCCTCCATTGCTGAACATGTAGCACCCACCTGGGTGATGCCATGGCTGCTGTTAAGAACAGTCCCTGAGCCTCTTCTGCCATCGCTAGACACAGAATGCAGTGCTTGTTGTAATTCTTCCCTACAGATGAAACTATAAAGCAGGGGATTCATTATTTGAATCCAAACAGCTAGCTAGAAGATGGTAGAAGATATAGACTTTTCATCCCAATTCTGCAACTCTGAGCGTCAAGACCATGAGACGTAATTGATCAACCCCTAGAGCAGTCAAATCCCAGAAATGTATCCAAAACAAACAAAAATTACAAAATGATGTACAATATTCTCTCTCCGCCCCTAGACGACCTCACGGTGGCATGGTAACCATGGAACTCATGAACACATCTGTAGGTTATCTAACAGAGTATCGTTCATATCTTATCCTCATACAACACCCATAAACACATTACATCTCTTATCTCTGCACTGTGAAACAGCAACATTTCCACCTGTCCTGTGCACAGTGCAATGTTAGCCTATGTTGGGCTGAGGTATTATAGGGTGAGAACAGATTTATTTAAAGCGTGTCAATACATTCTGCAATAATTACCATGCTATAATTACTAGCTAGATCCCTAATAGATTTGACACCATCATAAATGGATTGTGTGTGTGTGTATGTGTACGTACGTGCCATTGTGTGTCATCTCTGGATGCGAGTGTGTGTGTTTGTGTGGATAAAAGCTGTGTGGGTGTGTGTGAGGATAAAAGCTGTGTGTGTGTGTGTGTGTGTGTGTGTGTGTGTGTGTGTGTGAGGATAAAAGCTGTGTGTGTGTGTGTGTGTGTGTGTGAGGATAAAAGCTGTGTGTGTGTGTGTGTGTGTGTGTGTGAGGATAAAAGCTGTGTGTGTGTGTGTGTGTGTGTGTGTGTGTGTGTGTGTGTGAGGATAAAAGCTGTGTGTGTGTGTGTGTGTGTGTGTGTGTGTGTGTGTGTGTGTGTGTGTGTGTGTGTGTGTGTGTGTGTGTGTGAGAGGATAAAAGCTGTGTGTGTGTGTGTGTGTGTGAGAGGATAAAAGCTGTGTGTGTGTGGTACTGTAAGGGGATTGGACGTGTTCCACAGCATGAGGGGAGCTGAATCCGATTGTCACATGATCCCTCTTTATGTCCCCTCCCTCAGCTCTGGGACAGGATCACTGTCTGTTTACATGGCAGCCATGAAATGCTATTGGAATAAGAGGGATTAGCTCAGATACAGATAACCTAATTCCCTACTCCGAATCCTACAATAGAATACAACCATGATCCTCTTGTCTGGTATCCTTCCACTGTATGAGCCTGAGGTATAGGGGGATAGAGTTAGCCTGTTAAAGTGATCCTCGCGTCGCTTTTGATATTTCAAACCCTCTCGCCGGAGATGTGGTGACAAGTGCTTTATGTCCTTGAGAGTTACTACTCAGCGGAGCCAAGATGAAATGTTTTCTAAACGACGTGGAGAAATGACAATGACACCTTGGGCGGGCGGTGCTGCCCCTTCTTGACATGATGGATGTGTGTGATGGTGTGGAGCAGTGTGATGGTGTGTGGAGCTCCGTTCCAGAGGTGCAGTGCCCTTCATCACTGTCTCCCCCAGGCCCAGGCTCAGCCCACGGAGGGAGAACAACAGAACAACCCACTCCGCTCCTCCCGTGCAGGGCTGTGTGTGCCCTCATTAAACAACGCACCTCCTGCCTTTACATCTCACTCTCTCCCTGACAGGAGACTCTGAATGACTGGTGTTGTCAGTGAGACATCATAGACCTGCTCTGGCCGTACCCAGCCAAGCTGAGGAGTGTCTCTATTCGCTCTGTGACAGAGGCAAATAACCCCAGTGATGGGATGAAGGTTATATGCTTGATGTGGCTGTAGCTTTCTTTTATCTATTGTGATTGCTTTTCACTGGTGAGATTCGACCAGACCTAGACCAGAGCAGACTCCCCTCTCCCGTCTTGCTCCTGTGCTGCAGGCTGCAGTGCTGTGGCCAGTGGAATTGGATTGTGCATGGCTGTGGAGGACATCGATTATTTTCAATTTACACAGCTACCGCTTCCATATGTCTCTGAAGACCTTTATTGACCAACCACAGAAGCTGAAAAGGAGCAGCTTCCACACAAACTATTTTTAGTTAATCTTGCACAGCAAATTGTGACTTCCACTTTCATTCTATTTTTGTTGTTGTAAACACACATTTTGTTCACACAACACACTGTTGGAGTCCAGCAAAGAGGTTACCAAGCCATACACGTTTGACGTGACTCACATTTAGCCGTAATGATGTTTGATTTATTCTTGATGTCAGAGGATTAAGAGGATCAGATCAGACTGATTGTCTAGATGTGAACATATGCAATTTAGTGTGTGTGTGCGTGTGTATATGAGCGTGTGTTCGCTCGAGTGTGTGTGTTGGATTTGCCAGTCACCCTCCTATCCTCTTGAGGCAGATTGCAGACCGGTACATTGACACAGAGAGGAATAACAGATTCATTTTGTCCTGGAGACCCTTGGAGAGAAGATTATTATTTAAAAGACTGTTGAGAACTGAAATCAAGCTCAACGTCAATATGGAAACCGATAACTGTTCCTGTATGGGAATGCTGAAAGCCTGCAGGTAGGAACCGTTTGTTTTGATGTAATTATGTGTTCTACATGACACTGTTTGTCATAAGATTGATAGACACATTTGAATAATGTGAAGGCCAGCGCATGCTGCCGTGTGTCGGTTTATGGATTGTAGCTGACTGCTAGTTTGAGAAACAACAGAACAAAGCGCTGGTAGTTTCCCAGCTGTTCTGTTGAACGTTACTCAGATCAACTGATTCCCCGTGTCTGCTTCTAATGACCCGTTCTGTCAGTCTCCTGATACTGCGCTGTGGGACATTAGACTGCATGTTTGATCAAAAGTCAACGCTGACTTCTCAATGTAGAACAGCGTTTTTCACTTCTGTTTCAGCTCTTTTTCAGACGTTCAGACAGTCAAGGACTTTTGTCATGTTCTCTCAGCAGGGGGGGGGTGACTTATTGTTCTTTTGACGGGGATAGAGGTGTGTATTTCTCACCTGGCCTCATAGAGACAGATTCTCCCTGTGCTGTTCTGTACTGTTCTACTGGGCTGTGAGACAGGACAGTGGAATGCCGTCCCCATTAGCGATGCATGGTACCTGCTGTAAATCTGCTCATGTTGTGACAGCCCTGCCAGTGTTTTGTGTAGGAACTTCAATGATGAATGCAGTTAAGTGTAGAGATGAGTGAGAGCCTCCTCCATGCCCACCACTCCTCTCCTCTCCTCTCCCAGTCACCAGCTCCATATACGGCTGACTTTGCTTTGGGGCTCATCTCACAAGTGGAGGGAAACATATTTAATCTGATGAGATGAGCACAAAACTGCTCTGAGTGCTTGTAACAGCAGAAGTTTGCGTGTATGTTTGTGTGTGTGCGTGTGTGTAATAATCCTGTACTGCAGTAAACACAGATGACCAATGGCCTTCACATGAGAACAGCAGTGAGTGAAAAGGAGAGTGGAGCTAGGGGGAGTAGTGAGTAGTGTAAATAGGATTGCTAGTTCCTTTAGCCACTGGCCATTCGCTCCACACAGACCTCCATATTCCAGAAGAACCATGCTACTGCTACTCTCTGTTCATCATATATGCATAGTCACTTTAACCATAGCTACATGTACATACTACCTCAATCAGCCTGACTAACCGGTGTCTGTATGTAGCCTCGCTACTTTTATAGCCTCGCTACTTTTATAGCCTCGCTACTGTATAGCTTGTCTTTTTACTGTTGTTTTATATCTTTACTTACCTATTGTTCACCTAATACCTTTTTTGCACTATTGGTTAGAGCCTGTAAGTAAGCATTTCACTGTAAGGTCTACACCTGTTGTATTTGGTGCACGTGACAAATACACTTTGATTTGATTGTTCTCAGGACTCTCCCCTAAAAGGAGACAATTGAATTGTGCTGCGTTCTCCCTGCTCCACAGTTTATTTATTGAAATTACCTCCAAGTATGAGTCCGGAGTTTGCTTTAATAAGACAATTTAATTCCAATCCAAAATTTATTGAGCATGGCTTGATTTCAGAAAGGTCTGGGAGATAAAAGCAAATAACAGACAGGTTTATTTTGGCAAACGAGGACATAGCCCTCTCTCATCTCAGTCCAGAACACTTGTCAACTTCAACTTTTAGTGAATTCATCAAGGTTAATTTATGTGTCTTTTCTTGTAATTTTGCTGTAACCTTCTGTCTGAGAAAGGCTATTGAATTAATCCACAGCTTAATGAGCTTTATTTGATTTATTAGGTTGACTTAACCCTTATTACCCAGACATCATGAAAACAACCACAGTCTCGTTAGCTTGAAATGATCTGATTAAATCACTACTGCATCACTTCAGCACGTTGGCCTGTAAAGAGAGATGACCCGAGATCTCCCAGCATTCCTGTTGTCGAAGGATGAGATGGATGAGACCAGATGGTGTTGCTGAGTACAGAGTAGTACAGGATGTCTGTGACCTGAGAGGAATGTCATTCAATGTACAGTATGTCTTTCTATATGATCATCCTGTCTGTGTCCTTGTTCCAGCCATGACACAGTTGTCCTTTGATCCTGTGTCTGTGTTGGACAGCGACTTCCAGATCACGTAGAATTTTAACACATTGAAATGCCTTCTCTTGGCAATGTCTTCTCTTGGCATAGCTATGTCAAACTCTTCAGAATCTGCGAAATCTGGAGCTGCTGAACTGGTGCTAAAGAGGTAGGCTAACGGCTACAGCTTCTAGGAGATGTCAGTGTTTACTCGCGATTTCTGTCAGTGAGCACATTTCTTAGTATACAGTATGTATTTGGTCTGTAGTTGGTATTTCAGTGTACAGTCGTGGCCAAAGTTTTGAGAATGACACAAATATTAATTTTCATAAAGTCTGCTAATTAATTGCAAAGTCCTTCTTTGCCATGCAAATGAACTGAATCCCCAAAAACATTTCCACTGCATTTCAGCCCTGCCACAAAAGAACCAGCTGATAACATGTCAGTGATTCTCTCGTTAACACAGGTGTGAGTGTTGACGAGGACAAGGCTGGAGATCACTCTGTCATGCTGATTGAGTTCGAATAACAGACTGGAAGCTTCGAAAGGAGGGTGGTGCTTGGAATCATTGTTCTTCCTCTGTCAACCATGGTTACCTGCAAAGAAACACGTGCCGTCATCATTGCTTTGCACAAAAAGGGCTTCACAGGCAAGGATATTGCTGCCAGTAAGATTGCACCTAAATCAACCATTTATCGGATCATCAAGAACTTCAAGGAGAGCGGTTCAATTGTTGTGAAGAAGGCTTCAGAGTGCCCAAGAAAGTCCAGCAAGCGCCAGGACCGTCTCCTAAAGTTGATTCAGCTGTGGGATCGGGGCACCACCAGTACAGAGCTTGCTCAGGAAAGGCAGCAGGCAAGTGTGAGTGCATCTGCATGCGCAGTGAGGCGAATACTTTTGGAGGATGGCCTAGTGTCAAGAAGGGCAGCAAAGAAGCCACTTCTCTCCAGGAAAAACATCAGGGACAGACTGATATTCTGCAAAAGGTACAGGGATTGGACTGCTGAGGACTGGGGTAAAGTCCTTTTCTCTGATGAATCCCCTTTCCGATTGTTTGGGGCATCCGTAAAAAAGCTTGTCCGGAGAAGACAAGATGAGCGCTACCATCAGTCCTGTGTCATGCCAACAGTAAAGCATCCTGAGACCATTCATGTGTGGGGTTGCTTCTCAGCCAAGTGAGTGGGCTCACTCACAATTTTGCCTAAGAACACAGCCATGAATAAAGAATGGTCCCAACACATCCTCCAAGAGCAACTTCTCCCAACCATCCAGGAACAGTTTGGTGACGAACAATGCCTTTTCCAGCATGATGGAGCACCTTGCCATAAGGCAAACGTGATAACTAAGTGGCTCGGGGAACAAAACATCATTATTTTGGGTACATGGCCAAGAAACTCCCCAGACCTTAATCCCATTGAGAACTTCTGGTCAATCCTCAAGAGGCGGGTGGACAAACAAAATCCCACAAATTCTGACAAACTCCAAGCATTGATTATGCAAGAATGGGCTGCCATCAGTCAGGATGTGGCCCAGAAGTTAACTGACAGCATGCCAGGGCGGATTGCAGAGCTATTGAAAAAGAAGGGTCAACACTGCAAATATTGACTCTTTGCATCAACTTCATTTAATTGTCAATAAAAGCCTTTGACACTTATGAAATGCTTGTAATTATACTTCAGTATTCCATAGTAACATCTGAATATCTAAAGACACTGAAGCAGCAAACTTTGGAAATTAATATTTGTGTCATTCTCAAAACTTTTGGCCACGACTGTAGTCTTAAAGGCCTCTTGACGGCTTTGTCTTGTCTGGCTGCGGATGACTGCACTCGCCTGACTCTACCAGACTCCTCCCTCCCCTCCCCTCTACTCCCCTAAACTCTCCTACTCTTCCCTCTCCTCCCCTCTACTCCCCTAAACTCTCCTACTCTTCCCTCTCCTCCCCTACCCTAAACTACCCTACTCTTCCCTCTCCTCCCCTTTACTCCCCTAAACTCTCCTACCCTTCCCTCTCCTCCCCTCTACTCCCCTAAACTACCCTACTCTTCCCTCTCCTCCCCTCTCCTCCCCTAAACTACTCTCCTCTCCTCTCCTCTACTCCCCTAAACTTCTCCTCTCTTCCCTCTCTTCTCCTCTACTCCCCTAAACTACCCTACTCTTCCCTCCCCTCTACTTCTCTACTCTTCCCTCTCCTCTCCTCTACTCCCCTAAACTACCCTACTCTTCCCTCCCCTCTACTTCTCTACTCTTCCCTCTCCTCCCCTCTACTCCCCTAAACTCCCCTCTCTTCCCTCTCCTCTCTCTCCTCCCCTCTACTTCCCAACTCATTCCTCTCCTCCCCACCCCACCCCTCTACTCCCCTAAACTCTCCTACTCTTCCCTCTCCTCCCCTCTACTCCCCTAAACTCCCCTACTCTTCCCTCTACTTCCCTACTCTTCCATCTCCTCCCCTAAACTACTCTCCTCTCCTCTCCTCCCCTAAACTCTCCTACTCTTCCCTCTCCTCCCCTCTACTCCCCTAAACTACCCTACTCTTCCCTCTCCTCCCCACCCCTCCCATCCCCTCTACTCCCCTAAACTCTCCTACTCTTCCCTCTCCTCCCCTCTCCTCCCCCTCCTCCCCTCTACTTCCCTCTCCTCTCTCCCCTTCCCTCTACTTCCCTCTACTCCCCTACTCGTCCCTCTCCTCCCCTCCCCTTCCCTAAACTCTCCTACTCTTGGCTCTCCTCCCCACCCCTGCCCTCTACTGCCCTAAACTATCCTACTCTTCGCCCTCCTCCCCTCTACTCCCCTAAACTTCCCTACTCTTCCCTCTCTTCCCTCTCCTCCCCTCTACTCCCCTAAACTACCCTACTCTTCCCTCCCCTTCCCTCTCCTCCCCTCTACTCCCCTAAACTCTCCTACTCTTCCCTTTCCTCCCCTCTACTCCCCTAAACTTCCCTACTCTTCCCTCTCCTCCCTCTCCTCTCCCCTACTCCCCTAAACTAGCCTACTCTTCCCTCCCCTCTACTTCTCTACTCTTCCCTCTCCTCCCCTCTCCTCCCATCTCCTCCCCCTCCTCCCCTCTCCTTCCCCTCCTCCCCACCACTTCCCTACTCTTCCCTCTCCTCTCTCCCCTCCCTTATACTTCCCTACCCTTCCCTCTCTTCCCCTCTACTCCCCTAAACTCCCCTACTCTTCCCTCTACTTCCCTACTCTTCCCTCTCCTCCCCACCCCTTCCCTCTACTCTCATAAACTCCCTACTCTTCCCTCTCCTCCCTCTCCTCCCCTAAACTACTCTCCTCTCCTCTCCTCCCCTCTCCTCCCCTACTCTTCCCTCTCCTCCCTAAACTACTCCCCTAAACTACCCTACTCTTCCCTCTCCTCCCTCTCCTCTCCTCTACTCCCCTAAACTAGCCTACTCTTCCCACCCCTCTACTTCTCTACTCTTCCCTCTCCTCCACTCTCCTCCCATCTCCTCCCCCTCCTCCCCTCTCCTTCCCCCCCTTCCCTCTACTGTCCTAAACTCCCCTACTCTTCCCTCTACTTCCCCACTCTTCCCTCTCCTCCCCTCTCCTCTCCTCCCCTTCCCTAAACTACTCTCCTCTCCTCTCCTCTCCTCCCCTACTCTTCCCTCTCCTCTCCCCTACTCCCCTAAACTAGCCTACTCTTCCCTCCCCTCTACTTCTCTACTCTTCCCTCTCCTCCCCTCTCCTCCCCTAAACTACTCTCCTCTCCTCCCCTAAACTCCCCTACTCTTCCCTCTCCTCTCCTCTCCTCTACTCCCCTAAACTATCCTACTCTTCGCCCTCCTCCCCTCTACTCCCCTAAACTTTCCTACTCTTCCCTCTCTTCCCTCTCCTCCCCTAAACTACTCTCTCTCCTCTCCTCTCCTCCCTACTCTTCCCTCTCCTCTCCCTACTCCCTAAACTAGCCTACTCTTCCCTCCCTCTACTTCTCTACTCTTCCTCTCTCTCTCCTCTCCCTAAACTACTCTCTCTCCTCTCCTCCCCTAAACTCCTACTCTTCTCTCCTCTCTCCTCCTCTGCTCCCTAAACTCTCCTACCTTCCCTCTCTCCTCCTCTCCCCTAAACTTCCCTACTCTTCCTCTCCTCCCTCTCCTCTCCTCTCCTCCCTAAACTCTCCTACTCTTCCTCTCCTCCCTAAACTACTCCCTAAACTACCCTACTCTTCTCTCCTCCCTCTCCTCCCTCTCCTCCCCTCCTCCCTCTACTTCCCTCTCCTCTCTCCCCTTCCCTCTACTTCCCTCTACTCCCCTACTCGTTCCTCTCCTCCCCTCCCCTTCCCTAAACTCTCCTACTCTTGCCTCTCCTCCCCACCCCTGCCCTCTACTGCCCTAAACTTTCCTACTCTTCGCCCTCCTCCCCTCTACTCCCCTAAACCCTCCTCTCCTCTCCCTCTCCTCTCCTCTACTCCCTAAACTAGCCTACTCTTGCCCTCCTCTACTTCCTCTACTGCCCTAAACTTTCCCTCTCTCTCCTCCCTCTACTCCCCTAAACCCTCCTCTCCTCTCCTCCCTCTCCTCTCCTCTACTCCCTTAAACTAGCCTACTCTTCCCTCCCCTCTACTTCCCTACTCTTCCCTCTCCTCTCTCTCCTCCCCTCTACTTCCCTACTCTTCCCTCTCCTCTATCTCCTCTCCTCTACTCCCCTAAACTAGCCTACTCTTCCCTCCCCTCTACTCCCCTAAACTCCCCTACTCTTCCCTCTCCTCTCTCTCCTCCCCTCTACTTCCCTACTCGTTCCATGGTCAGTTGGGTTAGCTAACATGCTAAGTAGTTGCAAGTAGCTAAAAAGTAGTAAGTAGTTGAAAAGTTGCTAATTAGCTACAATGCTAATGAGATTCAAACTCGCAACCTTTGGGTCGCTAGACATTCGCGTTATACACCCTGACCAACCACGCTACTTTAGCTAAAATGCTGAAGTTGTCCTTTATAAGATTTATAGGGGTTGTTAGGCCAAATCAAGTCTGACATTTTAAAGTTGAAATTACAAACATTAGAAGCATTTTTAAACCTTGAATACATTATAAGTTTGCATTTCCTGTTGTGCAGGAAAATTCTCAGCAACAAAATAATGATCAAATTAAGATCTTACATCTGTACTCTTCCCTCTCCTCCCCTCCCCTCTACTCCCCTACCTTCTACTACCCTCTCCTCCCTTCCGCTCTAGTCTCCTTCCCTTCACTCCCCTCTCCTCCTGTCTCTAACCCCTGAACTCCCCTCCACTCCCTCTCCACTCTGAGCTGAACAGGATTATTGGCAGGCCAGGCAGGGAGGCAGGGAGCCCTCAGCCAGCCCAGAGCCTAGCAACCATGGGATACTCCCTAACAGGCCTGGGTCTGGGCAGACCAGAGTTTTGTGCTGATAGCAGTCCAGACAAAAAGGCTTTTAGATGATCTGTTTGCCTGTAATGTATTTTTGTGCTGATATCAGATTGAGATAAGGATGAAGGAATCCAGCACCTCAGGGTATGAGGAAACCAAGGGCTCTCTCTCTCTCTGTTACTCATCTGTCATCACATTTTCTGTAGAATTTCCACCATCCCACCACAGATGACAATTCCTAATTTTCCTCATCAATCATTATTCATGTTTATAGCTCTCGTAGATACAGAATGACAATATCATCAGTGTGGTGTGGTGGGGACTCATTACTCTGGCAAATGAAGCCCTGGCTGGAGCCCTTCTGATTGGCTGGCTGCATAAGATCAAGGCATCATGTCACATCTCCCAATTACAGCTTGCAAATAGTCCTCAATCAAGATGGAGAGGCTCATCTGAGCGTGAGAATTGAATTCTGGGCCCTGGACTGAGCTTCCTCCCAGTCTGCCTGCTCTGAGCCTCTTTGAGTCTAGAGAGGAGCGAGCAGGGTGGGCCTTAGAGACCTGGCCCACCCTACCATACCTCCTTACCCGTCCAAATAAAGTATTGAAATACTGATCATTTACTTGAACGAGACGCACGCCGACAGAAAGACGAATCAATCTCAGATAAAGCATCTGAGCAATCGGAACAGCGCCCCTCTGTCTCAGTATGAGTAGACCATGTATCTGATGCTGTCTGGACCAAAAGAGTATGGCATGTCGACTATTTCTGGCCATTTTTCCTTTCAGTTAAGACCTAGACAACCAGGTGGAGTTCTTTACTAAATAGTGACCTTAATTCATCAATCAAGTACAGAGGAGGAGCGAAATCCCACAGACACTCGGCCTTCCGCGGAATGAGTTTGACATTCAGTATGTGTTCTAAAGTAAATTGATGTTTTGCCAAAATTATATAATTACTCCTAAATAAAATCATTCGTAAATACTTCACCAGAGAGCATGACTTAGCCACAGAGGATGATTAGCTTCTTTAAGAACATAGCTGTGTATTGTTTCAAGGTGCATAGGTCTATGCCTATTTGGGAAGCCCCCCAATGTGGGCAGAGAGCGTGGCAATAGGCCTAGCTGATTATTGAGTTGCTGCTGTCAGTGAAAAGGGTCTCAAATATGCATGAAGATAATGTGTCTTGAGTAGAATTGAATATGTTGAGACAAGAAGAAGTGGAGGGTGTTGGGCGAAGATATGGTGCGTCTCTGTCCATGCATTGACTCAGTTCTCCAGAATGCTCTCAGCTGGCCTCCCGAGTGGCGCAGTGGTCTAAGGCACTGGTCGGCAGGGATGTTCTTGTCCCATCGCGCAGTAGCAACTCCTGTGGCGGGCCGGGCGCTGTGCACGCTGACGGTCGCCAGGTGTACGGTGTTTCCTCCGACACATTGGTGCGGCTGGCTTCCGGATTAAGCGGGCAGTGTGTCAAGAAGCAGTGCGGCTTGGCAGGTCGTGTTTTGGAGGACGCATGGCTCTCGACCTTCGCCTCTCCCAAGTCCATACGGGAGTTGCAGCGATGGGACAAGACTGTAACTACCAAATGGAAACCACGAAAAGGGGGAGAAAAAGATAATAATAAAAATAAAAAAAGAATGCTCTCAGCTGTCTTCTGCCAATTCTTCTGCATTCATTGTTTCATTGTGTGAATTGTTTGCCCTTTAATTGTTTATTTTGATCAATTCCCCATTATATCACGAGTAGCCCTAGTAAATGTACCATTAATCCCCATCATTTGGTTGAATTCATTTCTGTTAATAAATGTATTAATTACAGTAATTTATCGTTCTCATTCTCTGAGTGGAAACGTTGTTTGCAGAGTTCACAACCTGCTATACTAGTGTTCTTTCATAACCATCATTTACGAGTTTTGTATTTTATTGTATTTTGTTTGGAGTGCTCTATGAGCATGTGTCTGGGTTCTCTGTTCTGATCACTTAGAGGTAGCACGCGCGCGCCTGAGCGTAGAGCTACCTGGCCTGCTGCATGCAAATGTAGGAACGTGTCCATTTGGGAATGTCTGATTTCTGACTGTCTTCTGAACACGCCCATCACTAATAAGCTGAGCTTCACAGTACATTTATCTTCACCTTACACAGTAAGTCAATTATGTCTGCTTTTTTAACATCCATTGCAAATGATGTTAGTTCCTCACAATATTTGAAAAAAAATCCAACACTCTTGATAATCACCAAGCCTCAGTGTGAATGAGCAAAATATCATGATCTGATGATCCGATAATCCAGTGTAAAAATATTATGATCTGATGATCCCATATATCCAGTGTAAACATCAGCTGTCTGGAAACTCTGAGAGTCCGGAATAGGCTAGTTGATACAACTTTGCAAGTTCGCTAGTGCCAGATAAAATTAATTGATTTTATACAATATTGCACTACACTAGCGATAGCTGAAGCCAAGACAGATAGATAGGGAGGCAGACAGGTGGAGTAGAGAGATGAATGCGATTGAAAGAACCAGAATCTTCATAGGGATATTTTCTACTGTTTTTATTTGTCAGCTTTAGGCCTATGCAGTCGTTGCAGTATAGGACTACTGCTGCATTGGCCTATGGGCTACCTCTGAGTACCATGCACTCATTTCTTTAGCCGCCAATGGGCCACAACTTATGAATGTGTCCAGGATAAGTTGTAAATTGCTTCCCCAAACTTGAAACTCACGAGCTGTCTATGGTCTTTACTATAACACCCAAAAATTGTACGCCTATGGAAATCACATGCCTGTCCAACTGATTTGTTCTGGCGCCGGCCCTGGGAGCGAGGAGAGGAGACTGTGTCATCTTGAGGACAATGAAGAGAAGGACTAGAGGAGCATCCCTCTGCCACTGTTAACACCGTGTGTTTACAGCAGTCCATGGTCAGTTGGGGAACTGAATGTGTCTCTGTAGGTTATGATCAATTCAATCAATATTTTCTTGCCAATATGCACCAATCATCATTATCATCCTCTTCTTTTCAATTATCATCATTTCTCATCGTCATTCCTTGTCAATCTTTACTATCATCAGTCGTTGTCCTCCTCTATGCAGATCCCAGGGCATCGACAATCAGCATCCAGGATCAGACCTACCCATTGTACAACCCCCAGTAGAGCTCATCCCCCCTCTATTCCCTCTGTGGTACAGGCTGGGCTCCGTGCTCAGGTCTCCCTGGAGATTGTCTCTCCTCCGGGGCTGCTACCGCGGTCGAGAGGGCTCATTAACATGGGATTGGCTGATGCAGGCTGTGATGGAGTGTGACGGTTATCAGGCTCATTAGAGCTTCTGAGCCGAGGGGGATGCGGGGGATGTGGGGGAGGCAGGACTCTCTGAACCCCTGGCCCTGTACTGAGCAGCGGTATCGACCTTTGGGTAGGGGGTCAGCCAGATAAGAGAGGGGGGCTGTTTACATTTAGATTTGCCTTCATAGAGATAGTTTGCTGAACTCCTGTGTTACTGATGGAGCAGAGCGATATGTTCAAGATACTGAAAGCCAACATTTCAATTCAAGTGTGGCTCTTATTCAAAGGTTTATTATCTGGGTAAGAAACATTATAGCCTATTAATTTCAAACAGTTTCTGACTCAAGATGTTTATCATTAACATTCATGAGCTTTTGTCACTCTCGCTCTCTCTCTCTCTCTCTCTCTCTCTCTCTCTCTCTCTCTCTCTCTCTCTCTCTCTCTCTCTCTCTCTCTCTCTCTCTCTCCCTTTCTCTCTCTCTCCCTTTCTCTCTCTCTCTAGGTCTCTCTCTTTGTGGTAAAAGAGAGAGAAGTGTTTTTGTGTGTCATAGTATTCCAAGTGCATGCAAGGAGAACACAGCACCGTCACAGGCTTGCCATCTAGTCATCTCCTCCAGATGAGGACTGAAGTGTGCTTCTGTCCCAGAGTTCCAGAGACAGTTTTCCAATAAATATTGAGGCAAAGCTCATTAGAGGATGTTAACAAACCATATGTTGGATCTGACATATTCAGAGGTGCATTTTACTCTTGCTGATGTTGTCCTTGAGCGTGACTGCTTTACTAAATGCACCCAGTTGAAATGGATGGTGGATAAAAGTGTGAGTGAGTTCAGGCGGACAAAGGGGGCAACAGGACAGAACATTGTGTGTTGTGCTGGAAGTGTCAAGTTCTGTTTTCCAGGCAGCTGAAGGGTACTTGTGCCAAGCTAGTGCAAGGGTCATGGCACTCCAGCAAACTCAACTCCTCTGATCCTGGGGTAAGTGACGGAGGGGACTGCTTGTCACCAGTGTCTATGGGCCTGGTCGTACATTTACATTGTCTACTCATTCCTTTCAGCAGGCGCTGGAGACTATTGTTGTTAGTCAGTGACTAACAAGTCGTTGACAAGATCATTTGGTGTACATACTGTCATTGGAAGAAGTTGTGGTTGAAGTAGCAAGCGATTCATCTGAACAAGGAGGTGACAGTGTTGAACATCAAGTGTGTTGTAGTCTATTGATGGAGATAAAGAGCAGAGAAAAACAGGAGGGGAGGATAGTCAGTTCCCCTCTCCTCTCCTAGCAGCACACTGTTTGTGTATGCAGTTGACAGGGAGGTGACCCCTGATTGCTTTGGATGGCAGTCAGGTAGTGAGCGATTGGGATACGACATGCAGAGGCTGGATCTATGGGCATTAAATATTTCCCCTGAAGTTGCAGGACTCCTCATTGATTCTCCCTCCGATCCTCATCCCCTTGTTCCAGATAACTTCCAACTTTTTATTTTGCCACAGCAAATCTCTGTCTCTATTGATCCCAAGATAAGTGTCTTTGAAAGTTATTTCATTGGGATGGTTGGAGGGCCATAAAACCAAAATTTCTTTGATGAATTACATCAAATCATCCTTTTATAAATATTTATTTGTCGGCTAATTCTGTGCCATTGGAGTAATGGAAGTGCTGATGTGGACACTCAAATGGCTCCCTCCTCTTCCTCCTCTCCCCAGGCCTCTTACTGTTTGGACTGCTGTTGGCACTGCCTGGAACAATGACAAACAGGAGTGAGAGTGTTGATGAGTGTTTATCGCACCGTAACCAAGAGCAACGTTTCTACTATACAAACTATTAATGCCTGGCCATAAAAAGGAGCAACAGAGGAGAGTTATGAGAGGAGAGTTGCTGAGATGGCCATTCTGTAAAGGGCCTGCATGGATACCAGGAAACTTTAGTTGGATTAGATGGCTGAAGACCAAGCATCTCATTTTGTTTACATGCAATTTGGCCCGGTTTTTGGTCTGTGTCTGGCATTGCATGTCTCCCCTCCCACTGGGCACAGATGTAAATGAACGTCTATTCCACGTTGATTCAACCGGTGTGTGCCCAGTGGCCTGATGCTACAGTCTCTTCTTAGGAACAGCATCAACATTCTCTATCAGAGGAGTGATTCCTTTTCAGAATGTCTTCTAAGCCTGGAGAACAAAGCGTGTGAGAGAGTGGGCCTCTCTTCCAGCTAAACCCCTCATTATAGTCCCAGGGCCCCTCTCCTTCCAGGCCTCTCTAATTAGCTGTTGGCTAGCCTCTGCTTTGGAGCAGCGCGACCTTGTGGCTGGAGGTGTGTGGTACAACACTGCATTTTAATGTGCTGTGTCAGAAGAAGCATCGTGCCTTGGCTGTTGTATGCTGCTCAGTCTCTCTGTGTCCTCAAGCGTCTCCCCCCTGCCAGGGTGACACAGTGCCAAGGTTCAGGCCTTGTGTTTACTTCCCATGGAGCGTGTTGGGACCTGCCAGTGCCCAGCAGTGTCTCAGGGCTTTAGAGCTGGTCATCTGTGGTGTAGGCCTGGGTGAGGAGAGAAGAGGGTCTGATTGTTCCCACAGGAGCAAGCTAGGCAGAGTTGATCTACCTGTAAAAAAGTCCCTGGCTGGGTGGTTGAGATATGTTTCAGTCCGGCCATAATAACAGCCTAATGAGGTAAACTCAGCCTGTCAGACAGACAGTTACTCTGCTAAAGGAGATTGGAGAGAATGTATAAAGTACAGAGAAGAGGAGTGTCTTCTTCACTGAAGTAAGGCATGCCAGTCAGCGATGAGATGGGAGGGCTCAGGGCTGGGTAGCCAGGCGGTACCCTGCAGGTTTTCCCATTTTCTCGTTGAATGACTAGAAGCTTTTCAGTGCTCCAAATGCTTTTTGTAGCTCTGCATGGATAATTTCCCACAAAATGGTTTGAATTGAAGCTGGCATGGCTGCAGTGCTTAGTTGAGGGAACTGATAAAGGCAAATGGACATGTGTAAATCCTCATGCAGAATGATTATCTTCTTAATGGACTTAACTCATTTTGCTGGGATAATAACCACCGCTAAAATAATTCACTCTGCTAGGCCTGACCGGACTTATTAGATTCTGGATGTCCCTGATTCTGTTGCCTTACTCTGTACCTTCCCTTTCACATTGGTAATGGCATTTTACATCTCTGGAAATGATTGTGATGAAAGGGCTCTATGACTCTCTATGCTAACTCTGTCTCATCATTTAGTCTTGTATTAGATCCACTCGTTTTTATGTAGTTGGAAAAACAAGCCTAATTTATTGTGCCACACAGCTGCCAATATGAATCTGGTGTTTGTTGCAGATAACTGGATTAGATTTCCAATAAAAGTCATTAACCCCCTGCGTCAAATGAATGCTACATGCCATGGTGCTCACTGGTGATTAGTAGAAACGCAGACACTGATGAGAAATCAGACACAGTCAGTGGTACTTGGTGTCCTGACCTGCATAGCTCTGAAGTAGTACCACATTAGTTACATCACAATAGATTCAGATTCAACATTCCTCTGCTGAATCTCTCACTGACTAGGCCTATCTGGGATGGATCAGTCTATACCACAGCTTAATGATCAACCCAATGTTTATTGTCTCTTTTGAATTAGCTAAGGAATGTTGTCTAAGTTCTAAATGTGTTATAAAATCAATTGTATACTAGCAAACTTTCCTTTCAAGAAGATCAACTATTTTTATTTTAATAAAGAAAGGGCTAGCTGCTAGCAGTTTATTTCTAGTTCTTAAGCTATTCATTTTGGGCACATGAACCATGGTTGTTTATCATTTACAATATTGACCATGGGGCAGTGTCAATAGCACCTGCTCTCCTGGCCTGGCCTGCATACCTCTGGATCAGTTTCACTTCCTTCACCATCCCCAAGAGGTCACAGCACACTATTGTCTTTAGCCATTCTGCTGGCCCACAGCAGGGCTTATACAAGAGGTACTATACCTTCCGAAAGTATGTGTGAGAAGCAGACAAACTTATTAAAGTGTCTTACCTCAGACAGTGGTTTCTGTTAACAAGGAGAATATAGATTCCTCTGCCTCCTGTCACAATGTGTGATACGGAGTGTGGAGCAACTGATTGACTATTGCATGCCCAAATTTGGGAAAATCAACCACTGAAAAGCAGTGAGGTTTCCGTGTTAGGAGAACTCCATGTCAATGTCCCCTCCCACCTTCCCCTACCCCTAGCTCCAAGGCTGCCACTCAGAGAAAAGACAAGGTACTCTGCTGACAATAAAAGTGCCAGATATGTGGGTCAGGATGAAGTGATTAATAGTAACAAAAGTGCGAATCTGACCTGACTGTGAAAAACCGAGGTTGTGTACATGTTAGAAAGTGTGAATGCTGAGGACTTGCCAGGAGAGAGAGAGAGAGAGAGAGAGAGAGAGAGAGAGAGAGAGAGAGAGAGAGAGAGAGAGAGAGAGAGAGAGAGAGAGAGAGAGAGAGAGAGAGAGAGAGAGAGAGAGAGAGAGAGAGAGAGAGAGAGAGAGAGAGAGAGAGAGAGCTGTTAGGAGAGAGGAAGAAGGAGGATGTGATAAACGAGGTATTCCTCCTGAGCAGAGAGAGAGAGCCCTTCTCCCCCTTGCCACCACCATGAGGATCACCACCACCAGCCAGTCTGGAGGAAGTAGAGAATCCACTGGGACGCGCCAGGTGAGACTGCTCTGCTCCTTCACTTTGTGCAGAGAGAACAAAAGAGAGAGAGAATAATAGGACAGATCCAGTAGAAGATAAAAGAACAGAGACATCTGATCGGAGGTTACACAAGGAAATGTGTTTAATAACATTTCACTTTTGGTTAAGGAGGAGAGAGAGAATGTGTGGCAAGCAAAGTAGTGGGAGGTGAGCAAGAGAGAGTGGACTGTGGAGTTGTAAGAGAATAGTGTGTTCCTGGTATTTGACGGAGGATCTGGTCTGTGTGCAGCATGGCAGCATGGCGCTAGCTGGTGTGTGAGGGTGAGGTGAAAAGCCCCTGGGCCATGCCCCTCTGTGCCACGCTGCTGCCAGCCTGGGTTTAGCCCTTCTATTGGAGAAGGGATTACCCTGAGCCTGTTGTTTTGCTGTGAAATTTGATACGGCGTGCCATGCCGGGCTGAACCTTGGACTCCAAATTTGTGCGTTTGTTCAGCGCAGCAGGAGGTGGGGGAGATTGGAGCTATGTCAACCCTGAGTGTAACTGTGTCTGTCTGGGCTCTGTGAGGAATTAATTCCTCAGCTGACAAAATACTCTAAAGTAAAATGTGTTGAGGAGAGAAAAAGCTCTGGGCTGAAATTAAAGCCTCGGGTTGTACTCTATTCAGTTCGCTCTCAAATCAAATCAAATTGTATTGGTGACATGCATGGTAAACAACAGGTGTAGACTAACAGTGAAATGCTTACTTACTGGCCCTTCCCAACAATGCAGAGAGAAAATAATAGAGACAAATAGAAAGAGAATAGAAAAAGAATAATAACATGAGGAATAAAGACACAATAAGCAATGATAGCTTGGCTATATACATGGGGTGTCAGTACCGAGTCCATGTGCAGGGGTATGAGGAAAGTGAGGTAGATACATATAGGTAGGGGTAAAGTGACCAGGCAACAGGATAGATAATAGACAGTAGCAGCAGTGTACTGTATGTGATGAGTGTGGCAGTGTGTGTGTGTGTGTGGCGAATGTGTGCCTGAGTGTGTGTATGTATGTGTTGGAGTGTCAGTGTAAGTATGTGTGAGTGTTTTTGTAGAGTCCTGTGTGTGTGTGCATAGATCTAGAGTTAGTGAAAAAAAGTGTCAATGCACACAGTCTGGGTAGCTATTTGGTGAACTATTTAGCAGTCTTGTGGCTTGGGGTAGAAACTGTTCAGGAGCCTTTTGGTCCCAGACTTAGAGCTCCCGGTACCGTTTGCCGTGCGGTAGCAGAGAGAACAGTGGGTGGCTGGAGTCTTTGACAATTGTTAGGGCTTCCTCTGACACCGCCTCGTATAGAGGACCTGGATGGCAGGGAGATTGACCCCAGTGATGTACTGTGCCGTACTCACTACCCTCTGTAACGCCTTGTGGTCGGATGCCGAGCAATTGCCATACTAAGCAGTGATGCAGTCAGTCAAGATGCTGTCAATGGGTGCAGCTGTAGAACGTTTTGAGGATCTGAGGGCCCATGCCAAATCTTTTCAGCCTCCTGAGGGAAGGGGTGTGAGGGGGAAGAAGCTCTGTATAGTGTGTTTTACTGTAGCTCAAACGGTGTTTGTGTGTTGCAGAATATGTCCAGTCAACTGAACTTCTTTGCCATGTATTGCATCTTTCTCGCTCAACATGAAATAGAACATTTCAAATGCTTCTCTGAGAAAAATCTCATTTTTATTTAATCTGCTCTGTGGAAAATACTCCCATCCTTTAAACAGTGTCTAAACAGACACTCCTCCCTCCTATATCCTGTAGCTGCGCCTGAAAGATTTTACATGGAAGGTAGACCTGCTATTAGACCTGTCAGTCATGCTAGCTGCTCCCTATCAGGACCACATGGAAACATAAACTCCACTTAAGTGTTTTGGTTCCAACTGACATGCTGTTGAATATAAATATTTCCTGTGAGCTGAATGTTTAGCAATTCAAGGCATGTATTTCCTATAATATTGCAACATCAACATCTTGTAAAGCCAGCTGAGACACCTAGACATGTTCTATGTTTTTAAGTGTAGATTCCACGTTGTCAACATGACCTTTAGTCTATTTCTTAAAATATCCCTGGTTTATACCTCTGGACATTTCAATCAGTGTGATATTATTATACTATGATATTAACAGTATAATAATCTTCATAAAGACATGATGTAATTATAAATCTGTTGTAAAAATGCACAATAATGTTGATGTTAACATGTAACCTGTGATTTAACCACAGGTTACAGTGAGGATGTTAGGAAGGGTCTTATCTCTGAGTGGTACCCAGGCTGATAAGGCCTGAGCCATGAGAGTGCTGCATGGGGAGAAAGACTTATGGAGGAGGAAGCACAGGGAGACATGTAATCACATCACAGCCATGATGACTACTGGCTAATGAGCACGTGACCTAGCCTGCTCCTCGCAGCAGGTGGGGTCTGTCAGTGTGTAGAAGGTGATTGTGTGGAGTGTGTGTGTGATTCTCAGTGTGTGTGGGGGGGTGTGTCTCAGTGTGTTTGGGGTGTCTGTGTGACCCTGATAATGGAAGGCATCATGTTTTTATAACCCAACCTTTTCCTGTCAATCCTAGAGGTAAATGGAATTCTGCGCAAGGGATTAGTTTTGATCTCATTGAAGTTTAGCTGTGATGCTGATCGTTTGGTTCTGTCTTTGAAAACGGTGCATGATTTGGAAGGGCATTGGGATGACCATTTCACCTCCATTTCCTCCCTTGTGATAAACCTTGTTATAAAAGGTTTGTCTATTTTTTTTATTTATTTAACCAGGCAAGTCAGTTAAGAACAAATTCTTATTTACCATGATGGCCTAGGAACAGTGGGTTAACTGCCTTGTTCAGGGGCAGAACAACATATTTTTACCTTGTCAGCTCAGGGATTCAAACTAGCAACCTTTCGGTTACTGGCCCAATGCTCTAACCACTAGGCTACCTGCCGTATGAAGTTGTTAGCCTATTTGCAGAGTAGCACTGGCAGTACGATGGAAATGTTTCATGCAGCTCTATTCATCCCGGGTGCTGCACCAAAACTCAGACGCCAGATAAGAGGTAGATGGAGTGGGGCCCTAGTCAGACTCTCAGGTGGCATGCATACCGTCCACCTAGTATGTTACTCGCTAACGTTCAGACCCTGTTCAATATTGGTCTGACCGATTGGAATCTATGCTTCAAGATTGTTTTGATCACGCGGACTGGGAAATGTTCTGTGTCGCCTCTGAAAATAGTATTGACGTATACACTGACTCAGTGTCTGGGCTCATCAGGAAGTGCATAGAGGATGTTGTTCCCAATGTGACGATTACAACATATCCAAACCAAAAAAACGTGGATAGATGGCAGCATTCACACAAAACTGAAAGCACAAACCACAGCATTTAACCATTGCAAGGTGACTGGGAACATGGACGTGTAGAAACAGGCAGGGGTGTAAAAAGTACCCAATTGTCATACTTGAATAAAATAAAAAGATTGAAAATGACTCAAGTGCAAGTCTCCCAATAAAATACTACTTGAGTAAAAGTATAAAAGTATTTGGTTTTAAATATACTTAAGTATCAAAGTAAATGTAATTGCAAAAATATACTTAAGTATCAAAAGTAAAAGTATAAATCTATCACGTTTCAGGGAAGACCCAGATGCAGACAGTGTCAAGTGACAAAAGTTTATTACTAGAACAGGGGGCAGGCAGTCTCAGGGTCAGGGCAGGCAGAGGTCAATAATCCAGCGTGGTGTGACAAGGTACAGAACGGCAGGCAGGCTCAGGGTCAGGGCAGGGAGAATGGTCGAAACCGGGAAACCAGGAACTAGAAACAGACAGGAGCAAGGGGGAAACCACTGGTAGGCTTGACGAACAAAACGAACTGGCAACAGACAAACAGAGAACCCAGATATAAGTACACTGGGGAGAATGGGGAAGATGGGCGACACCTGGAGGGAGGTGGAGACAAGCACAAAGACCGGTGAAACAGATCAGGGTGTGTCAAAATCATTTCAAATGATTTCTATTAGGCAATCCAAACAATTTTCTTATTTACGGATAGTCAAGGGCACACTCCAACACCCAGACATCATTTACAAATAAAGCATTTGTGTTTAGTGTGTGTGAGGGAAAAATTACATATTTACCTGATTTATTTGATATTAATGGTTAACAATTCATATTTAACTAATCGTAAGTCATTTCTGACCTACTAGTGTCTGTGTTTTTATGGTCTCCACTCTAGTTCCCTGCAGCTAATATCGGCATATGGTCACCAGAGATGGCTTGAGCTGAAAAATGAGTTAAAGACTGCATTACATAGACAAGAATGTGTTTTACTAGGGATAGTTTAGGAGTAGAACAATCCCTCATTGTCTCAAAATCAACCTTGCATTGGGAAACTAAACTAGGGTGGGGTTAAGACAACAACCCCGTGCAGATAATGACCGGATGAACCTAGAGTGGCTTATGATGCCCAATCTGCATGGGATGGGTGGAACCAATCATGACTAAGCATTTTTAGTGTCAGCTATATATAGTACTCTGCGAAATACGTAATTTATGTAAAGGTTAGGTTACTTGGTCCAACACTCAAGGGTGTGAGGTCGACCAGCCTCATTATGGCAATAATTATATTGAATATATTGAATAAAGATCCGGCGCCGACAGAGATGGACGCCTCGCTTCTCGTTCTTAGGAAACTATGCAGTATTTTTTATTTTTTAAATTTTATTTCTTACACTGTTACCCCAGGAAATCTTAAGTTTTATTACATACAGCCGGGAGGAACTATTGGATATAGAGCAACGTTAACTTACCAACATTATGACCAGGAATACGACTTTCCCAAAGCGGATCCTCTGTTTGGTCCACCACCCAGGACAATGGATCGGATCCCAGCAGGCGAACCAAAACAACGGCGCCGCAGAAGGGGCAGACGGAGCGGTCTTCTGGTCAAGCTCCGTAGACGGGCACATTGCGCACCGCTCCCAAGTATACTACTCGCCAATGTCCAGTCTCTTGACAACAAGGTAGACGAAATCCGAGCCAGGGTTGCCTTCCGGAGAGATATTAGAGATTGTAAAATTCTGTGTTTCACGGAAACACGACTCACTCGGGATACGTTATCAGAGTCGGTACAGCCACCTGGTTTCATCGCGCAGACAGAAACAAACATCTCTCTGGTAAGAAGAAGGGCGGGGGTGTATGCCTTATGATTAACGAGTCGTGGTGTGATCATAACAACATACAGGAACTCAAGTCCTTTTGTTCACCTGACCTAGAATTCCTTACGATCAAATGCCGACCGCATTATCTACCAAGAGAATCCTCTTCGATTATAATCACAGTCGTGTATATCCCCCCCAATCAGACACCAGACACCACCTATTGTAGCTGGGGATTTTAACAAGGCTAATCTGAAAACAAGGCTCCCTAAATTTTATCAGCATATCGAATGCGCAACCCGGGCTGGCAAAATTCTTGATCATTGTTACTCTAACTTCCGCAACGCATACGAAGCCCTCCCTCTCCCTCCTTTCGGCAAATCTGACCACGACTCCATTTTGTTTCTCCCAGCCTATAGACAGAAACTAAAACGTGAAACGCCCGTGCTCAGGTCTGTTCAACACTGGTCCGACCAATCGTATTCCACGCTTCAAGATTGCTTCGATCACGTGGACTGGGATATGTTCCTGGATAGCGTCGGACAATAACATTGATGTATACGCTGATTCGGTGAGTGAGTTTATTAGCAAGTACATCGGTGATGCTGTACCCACAGCGACTATTAAAACCTTCCCCAACCAGAAACTGTGGATTTATGGCAGCATTCGCGCAAAACCACTGCTTTTAATCAGGGCAAGGCGACCGGAAACATGACCGAATACAAACAGTGTAGCTATTCCCTCCGCAAGGTAATCAAACAAGCTATAGTGTCAGTATAGAGACAAAGTAGAGTCGCAATTCAACAGCTCGGACACGAGACGTATGTGGCAGGGTCTACAGTCAATCACGGACTACCAAAAGAAAACCATCCCCGTCGCGGAGCCCGATGTCTTGCTCCCAGACAAACTAAACAACTTCTTTGCTCGCTTTGAGGACAATCCTTCACCGCAGCGAACGTGAGTAAAACATTTAAACGTGTTAACCCTCGCAAGGTTGCCGGCCCAGACGGCATCCCTAGCCGCGTCCTCAGAGCATGCGCAGACCAGCTGGCTGGTGTGTTTTTACGGACACATTCAATCAATCCTTATCCCAGTCTGCTGTTCCCACATGCTTCAAGAGGGCCACCGTTGTTCCTGTTCCAAAGAAAGCTAAGATAACTGAGCTAAACGACTATCGCCCCGTTGCACTCACTTCCGTCATCATGAAGTGCTTGAGAGACTAGTCAAGGATCATGTCACCTCCACCCTACCTGACACCCTAAACCCACTCCAATTTGCTTACCTTCCCAATAGGTCCACATACGACGCAATCGCAATCACACAGCACACTGCCCTAACCCATCTGGACAAGAAGAATACCTATGTAAGAATGCTGTTCATCGACTACAGCTCAGCATTTAACACCATAGTACCCTCCAAACTCGTCATTAAGCTTGAGACCCTGGGTCTCGACCCCGCCCTGTGCAACTGGGTCCTGGACTTTCTGACGGGCCGCCCCCAGGTGTTGAGGGTAGGAAACATCATCTCCACCCCGAGGATCCTCAACACTGGGGCCCCAGAAGGGTGTGTTCTCAGCCCTCTCCTGTACTCCCTGCTCACCCATGACTGCGTGGCCATGCACGCCTCCAACTCAATCATCAAGTTTGCAGACGACACTACAGTGGTAGGCTTGATTACCAACAACAACGAGGCGGCCTACAAGGAGGAGGTGAGGGCCCTCGGAGTGTGGTGTCAGGAAAATAACCTCACTCTCAACGTCAACAAAACAAAGGAGATGATCGTGGACTTCAGGAAGCAGCAGAGGGTGCACCCCCCTATCCACATCGACGGGACAGTAGTGTAGAAGGTGTAAAGTTTTAAGTTCCTCGGCATGCACATCACGGACAAACTGAAATGATCCACCCACACAGACAGCGTGGTGAAGAAGGCGCAACAACGCCTATTCAACCTCAGGAGGCTGAAGATATTTAGCTTGTCGCAAAAACACTCACAAACTTTTACAGATGCACAATCGAGAGCATCCTGTCGGGCTGTATCACCGCCTGGTACGGCAACTGCTCCGCCCACAACTGTAAGGCTCTCCAGAGGGTAGTGAGGTCTGCACAACGCATCACCGGTGGCAAACTACCTGCCCTCCAGGACACCTACAACACCCGATGTCACAGGAAGGCCAAAAAGATCATCAAGGACAACAACCACCCGAGCCACTGCCTGTTCACCCCACTATCATCCAGAAGGCGAGGTCAGTACAGGTGTATCAAAGCTGGGACTTAGAGACTGAAAAACAGCTTCAATCTCGAGGCCATCAGACTGATAAACAGCCATCACTACATTGAGTGGCTGCTGCCAACATACTGACTCAAATCTCTAGCCACTTTAATAATTAAAAAGTGGATGTAATGTATCATTAGTCACTTTAAACAATGCCACTTTATATAATGTTTACATACCCTACATTACTCATCTCATATGCATATACTGTACTCTATACCATCTACTGCATCTTGCCTATGCCGTTCTGCCATCGCTCATCCATATATTTATATGTACATATTCTTATTCATTCTTTTACACTTGTGTGTATAAGGTAGTTGTTGTGAAATTGTTAGATTACTTGTTAGATATTACTGCATGGTCGGAACTAGAAGCACAAGCATTTCGCTACACTCGCATTAACATCTGCTAACCATGTGTATGTGACCAATAAAATTTTATTTTATTTGAAAACATGATTGTTTGAAGAAATGACAAAGTCTCTCACTAGATTAGAATATTCCACGACATGAGTCCGCCAGACCAGAGGCAGTACAGATGACCAGGGATGTTCTCTTTATTAGTGTGTGAATTAGACCGACGCAATCACAATTGCACTACACACTTCACTATCCCACCTGGACAAGAGAAATACCTATCTAAGAATGCTGTTCATCAACTACAGCTCCATAGTGCCCTCTAAGCTCATGACTAAGCTCAGGGCCCTGGGTCTGAACCCTTCTTGTGCAACAGGGTCCTGGACTTCCTCACGGGCCAACTCCAAGTTGTGAAGATAGGCAACGATAACTCTGCCACGGTGATCCTCAACACGGGGGCCCCACTGGGGTGCGTGCTCAGTCCCCTCCAGTACTCCCTGTTCACCCATGACTGTGTGGCCACGCATGTCTCCAACTCAATCATCAAGTTTGCTGACAACTCAACAGTGGTAGGCCTGATTACCAACAACGATGAGACAGCCTACAGGGGAGGAGTTGAGAGCCCTAGCGGAGTGGTGCCAGGAAAATAATCTCTCCATCAACGTCAACAAAACGAAGGAGCTGATTGTTGACTACAACATACTCAACATTGACGGGGCCTTAGTGGAGAGGGCCAAAAGCTTCAAGTTCTTAGGCATGCACATCAGTGACAACCTGAAATGGTCCCTTCACACAGACAGTGTGGTGAAAAAGGCGCAACCGCGCTTCTTTAACCATTGGAGGCTGAAGAAATTTGGCTTGGCCCCTAAGACCCTCACAAAATTCTACATATGCACCATTGAGAGCATCCTGTCGAGCTGTATCACCTCCTAGTATGGCAATTACACTGTCCGCAACTCCAGGGCTCTCCAGAGGGTGGTGTGGTCAGCCCAACGCATCACCGGGGCACACTGCCTGCCCTCCAGGACATCTACAGCACCCGGTGTCACAGGAAGGCCAAGAAGATAATCAAGAACCTCAGCCACCCGAGCCACGGCTTGTTCACTCCGCTACCACCTAGAAGGCGGAGACAGTACAGGTGCATCAAAGATGGGACTGAGAGACTGAGAAAAAGAGGATGAGTATTTCTGTCTGTAGTAAAGCCCTTTTGTGGGGATTTTGTTTTTCTCATTGGCTGAGCCTTGCTCTCCAGTGGGTCGGCCTGGCTCCCAAGTGGGTGGGCCTATGCCCAGTGATGTGAAATCCATAGATTAGGGCTTAATGAATTTATTTTAATTGATTGATTTTCTTATATGAACAGTAACTCTTGTTGTGTTTGAAAATATTTTTCAGTATACTGTACATAGAGTATACAACACTAGTCCCTTTAATAATGTTTACATACTGTTTCACCCACTTTATATGTATATAATGTAATAAAACAGTTTACTCTTTGTTAGTAAGCACCTCTACAAACATTTTGGGGTGTGCGTCAGCTCATGCGTTTTACTGAAGTGGGTCTGCAACCAGGTCTTTTCCTTGAATACTACACTACGTGGCATTGCAAAACAAACAGGGCCACTGTGCTACCGTTTGTTCACTAAGTAGGAATGCAGTGAATTCCATGACAAGTAGTTCAGAAGTAATGTGGCTGAAACAAAAAGTCCAAAGAATGCAGGTTCCTAATTAACAGTGGAGGGTAGGGTACTACTGCATGGGCCTGGTGTAGTTCAACACACTACATGCTGTTACTGGACATAGCCCAGGCCAGGACCAAACAGAGTAGAACGCTGTGTTGTTGTGTTTGTGTGTGTGTTGTTCTGTGTTTGTGTGGGTTGTAATGTGTTTTCGTGTGTGTTGATTTGTGTGCGTTTTTGTGCTTGTGTGTGCAGAAATGGCTCTGATGCTCAACCACAGCTTCCTGTGAACTTTTGAAAAATGTCAACCCATAAATCTCTCGAAACAACCAGATTTATTTCCTTTACTTTGCTGCATGACCCGCAGTAATACTAACAGGGTTGGTATAACACTATAACACTCAGCTGGTAAAGGCTGTAGTTGTCCTTCAGGAGGCGTTTGCCATATGCTGCTGACACCAGTCTGTTTTCTCACGGTATTACCATGCACACTGTAAACATTAGGATGCCTATTGAGCAAGTGTGATGCTGCCGCTGCAGACTGCCTCTCAGGCTGGTACAGTCCATTACAGTCCAGAGCAGGCTGCCTCTCAGGCTGGTACAGTCCATTACAGTCCAGAGCAGGCTGCCTTTCAGTCTTGTTCAGTCCAGTCTACGGCAGCAAGAGAGGGATATCTCTGCTCTGCTCTGGGAGGACCTTAGCACTTCATATCTGTCCAGTGGCCCCTCAGACAAATGGGCCTGTCTTCTCAGTGGCCACATTTGAGTAAAGAGCCCAGAGAGGGCTGTGGTGCTGGACACCATGATGAGATAGAAGAACATGCAACACAGGACATTAATCTCTGACAGGCCTCTCGCTGATATTTCTGCTCTATTGAGTCGAGGTTAACAGATGTTTTTCCATAGATACACAATGAATCACTACAGTTGTGTGTATATATAGGACTACATTTACAGAATGCATATTCTAATGTGATTATAGATTGTATGAGGATGTTGCGTTCACAATGTTGCTATTGAGAATGGGTTGGAAGAGAGCAGAGAGTACAGTCAGCTGTGCAATTGCCAGTGTTTACATAAAGAATTACAGTAGGGTGAACAATCGTTCACAGTACTTTGATATTTCCCCTCCCCCAGAAGCATCACAATAACGTAACTTTGCGAGAGAGATTGAAACAGTCTCAAAGCAAAATGGCCTCATGTAACAGCCTATTCACCTCCAACATGCTCTGATTTTACACCTCACTCAAGTGTAAGGAAGCATGACATATTTCATTAGAGGTAAAGGCTGATTCATCTCATAATTCAATTAAGACATCAGCAGTCATCTGGATTGAATGACATATGTGACTTTTACTTCTTTCTACTAGACTGATTGCACAGTCAGTGCACCAATAAATTGGCCCACATCATTGCCCTGGTTGTGTTGTCGTTCTTATTGTGATGACTGTTTCCATAGTGACTGGATTGGTGTAGTATTTCTCATTGGCTGTTGAATGTGACAGTGTAGTGTGAGAACAGGAAGCCTAGAGTGTGTTATCATGGTCTATCTGGAGGGCACACAGACACACCGATAGGCTAGCTAGCACAGCTCACCTGGTCCCCTCTGGGAGGCTCTGACCTGCACGGAGGGATCTGCACTATACAGAAGCACACTCACATACAGCAGGTAGCCTAGTGGTTAGAGTGTTGGACTTGTAAGCGGAAGGTTGCAAGGTCAAATCCCCGAGCTGACAAGGTAAAAATCTGTCGTTCTGCCCCTGAACAAGGCAGTTAACCCACTGTTCCCCGGGTGCCGAAGATGTGGATGTTGATTAAGGCAGCCCCCCGTACCTCTCTGATTCAGAGGGGTTGGGTTAAATGTGGAAGACACATTTCAGTTGAAGGCATTCAGTTGTACAACTGACTAGGTACCCCCTTTCCCTTCCGTCACACAGTCTGAACCAGAAGTCCTCAGAGTGATTAACAACCAGGTCAGTCTGACCCAGAAGTCCTCAGTGATTAACAACCAGGTCAGTCTGGGTCAGAAGTCCTCATAGTGATTAACAACCAGGTCAGTCTGACCCAGAAGTCCTCAGTGATTAATGACCAGGTCAGTCTGGGTCAGAAGTCCTCATAGTGATTAATGACCAGGTCAGTCTGGGTCAGAAGACCCCATAGTGATTAATGACCAGGTCAGTCTAGATCAGAAGTTTCCACCTGTGCATGTTCTGGACCTGGATAACCCTAAGTGGAAATGTATGGAACCCTGTCTGCTCCACTGCTCCTAAAGCTAATGTCATTCAGAGACCCGTTCATAGAATGACTCTCTTTTACTGTCCGATGGGCACATCTGCTACGCAACTGCCATCCAAAGTGTGTAAAAAGTAAATCATTGATGCGGACGGTTTAGAGCAAATCACATCATTGTGTAATTTTTCATTCTTTCCACCACCAGCGCTGCCCCCTGTCCATCTCTTATTTTATCCAACGATACAGGGATGCTTTAATGCCCTAGTTAAAGGGATGAATGACCCCATGTAATTGAAATCAAGAAAGCCTGGCGAGCTGGTAGTGCTGAGACTTACACATTGTGTGAAATAATATGAGCCCCTAGCTTGGCCGGCCTTCAGCACTACTGCACATTCTACACATTCTACACTTGGCTGTGAAAGTCATTGGAAGTAGAATGCCCAACAAGCAGCCAGTGACCAATACATCAGTGCACAAAATAGTGGAGCGATCAAGCAGAAATATGATTAATGATGGAATACTAATTGTATTTTCTCCTTCGCTGTTGTTTTCACTCCTTCCCTCTCTTCCCTCCCTGTTCTCTCTCTCTCTCTCTCTGACGCTCTCAGCCATAACCAGAAGAGCACGTCGTTCCGCCACCCTGTGACTGGACAGATATCTCCAGAAAACACTGAATATATGCTCCACGACAAGTGAGTGCCCCTCTACTATTTTTACTCAAGGAAGGTTATAATGTGGGCTTCAGTGTAGCGTCTGGTTGGTCCAAGGTCATGCTGGGAGGAGATGAGAATATAAGAGATGAGAGTGTAATTTAACTCAGATTAGAGTGTGAGATTGTCTGCTGCTTGTCCCAGGGATGAGATGAGTAGGAACAGGAACGGACTGCCTGAGGAATGCTTTCTATTAACTACAGTCATAGAAATGAACAATAATAATAATTATAAAACATTTTTTTAATGGAAATGGATTTCATAACTGCTTGCACTTGTGCAACGGCTGCTCCCAGTCCAATTTTCTGTGTGTATTTTTAAGGTATTATCTTAATTGAATTTATGGTAATGAGCCAACTATGGTTCACATTATGTCTTTGACTGTGGCCATGGCAGGCCTGAAGCCATTCATCTGTCTGAAACATCACAGTTGATGGCTATTATTACCACAGAGGCTATTATTACCACAGAGGTTTTTTTCTTTAGAGAGCAGTATATAGAGTATTTTCTGCAGGTTATAGCTGCAGTCATGAAGTTGATTGTGTTCAATTGTATGAGTGGTACGGCCATGGTTGAATCCCAGGTGGTGTGATGAGGTTGAATAGCATGGGACCTAGTGTTAGCGACAAATGCAGAGATATGGTTTGACCTAGACGTACTGGGACTTATCTTTAAGTTGTAGCGTTGTAGAGCTTGCTTGTAAGTGCCTCTAAAACATGGGAGATGACATGGCATGACATTCCTGACTCTTTTGTTGCTGAGAATTGTCCTGTTTTGTTGCTGTGAATTGCAGATGAGCTTCGCGATTTACATAAATTCACCGAAAACCCACACTAACACAAGGTTATATTAACCTTTCATTAACTTTTCATGTAGCCAACTTTTGGCCAGCTAATAGCCTAACCACCGTTCAAGCAACATTATGGACTGAACATTAAAATCCTGTTGCTGCAGGATGATTTTGTTGTGACAGTGTAGGCCAAATTAAGATCCTACATCTGTACCATTACTTTAATGTTAACTATTCATGATAAATGGCCCTGATGTTATTACACTTTCATTATGACGTATTATAACAATAGCAGGACCACAGTTGAGTCCTTTATCTTTCTGTCATGAATGTGTATGACAGGTGTCACAACATAATTAAGATGGTGTTATGTAGGCTTTAGGATGCATGGCTCGATGTGTTAGTGTAGCAGAGAGGGTCGAGAGTGGTATCTGATCTCCACTGTCGCAGTGTTTGAAAGGTAATTTGTAGGAGTGACATGAAGCTCATTGGGATTCCTCTCTTCTCCACCCCAACCCTCCTATATCCTCACATGGTACTGTTGAGCCAGGGATTTGTACACCATCAGGGGTTTAAAAGTTAAAGTGCCCTGCCTTGCATATTTCCTGCACTGTAGGGGCACAGTAACTGAATTATTATTTTACTATCTAATACCAGATCAAAGCTCAGTAGTCCAGCCATGCTTAGAATAGCATTGTACTCATGCCCTTCCCACACGAATATGTGATGAATCACATGCATTTAAATAGCATGATTAATGTCCTCTGTCCATTGTCATAGTTTACTGTTGATACGTTTCACATTATCATCAGTCCTTAAAATGATGTCATCATCATAATCCCACACTCCTAGTCAACCATAGACTTCTTCCCAGTACAGTGAAAACATGCAGCTATGACAGAAATCATAGATTTGAAAATGCTTGGAGCATTATGGAATATCACAGAGGCCCATCAAGCCCATCTCTCACAAGTAGGAGACAGGCAGCCCAATGCTCTTGGCACAGCCTGATTGATACCCCTCATTAGAGACTGTGTGTGGGGCCTGAGTTACAGCCGGGGCTACATCCCTGTCCCCACTGTATGCTGATGGACTCTACCACCCTACCAAAGCCAGTGAGTAGGGGGTGTATGGTAGGCTATAGAGTTTCTATCTCACAGCCAGTCTGTTAGGAGAAATATCACCCTCTTGGCATTCCTCTTTTTCCTATTTTAAAATGTATTGAATGCCTGTGGTGTGCAGGGGTAGAAGAAGCTAAAGTAGCAGGACTTATGAAGCCCCTTGACTCTTTGCTGGCTGCTATTTATACCACGGCCAACTTGTTTTAGTTCTCTCTATCCCTTCCTCCGAGTCATACTTTAGTTGTGGAAATAGAGCATCGTAACAGCTGGGGTACTGATGCACCCAGGGAGAAGCATGTGTGTTATGCAGTGATGATGCCTTCGCTCTGGCCTGCATAGCCCAAACAGACAGCCAGGGCAGATTGTTGTGGTTGGTTGCTGTGGCAGTCAGGGTATGGATGTCACCCATGCTGAGACCCAGATATGGATGGGGAAGTAGATTCCCTCTCCTGTATTCCCTCTGGGGTGTAGGATGGGTACAGGATGGACAGGCAGGCACACTCAGTGCTGACAGACTCAGTGACAGGATCATAGTATATACAGTTGAAGTCGGAAGTTTACATACACTTAGGTTGAAGTCATATCTCGTTTTCAACCACTCCACAAATGTCTTGTTAACAAACTATAGTTTTGGCAAGTCAGTTAGAACATGACACAAGTAATTTTTCCAACAATTATTTCACTTATAATTGACTGTATCACAATTCCAGTGGGTCAGAAGTTTAGCTTCTGATAGGCTAATTGACATCATTTGAGTCAATTGGAGGTGTACCTGTGGATGTATTTCAAGGTCTACCTTCAAACTCAGTGCCTCTTTGCTTGACATCATGGGAAAATCAAAAGAAATCAGCCAAGACCTCAGAAAAAGAATTGTAGACCTCCACAAGTCTGGTTCATCCTAGCATAATATTGTTTGTACAGATGAACGTGAAGATACCACGTTCATCTGTACAAACATTAGTATGCAAGTATATACACCATGGGACCACGCAGCCATCATACCGCTCAGGAAGGAGACGCGTTCTGTCTCCTAGAGATGAACGTACTTGGTGGTGCAAAAAGGACCTTGTGAAGATGCTGGAGGAAACAGGTACAAAAGTATCTATATCCACAGTAAAACGAGTCCTATATCAACATCGACATAACCTGAAAGGCTGCTCAGAAAGGAAAAAGCCACTGCTCAAAAACCGCCATAAAAAAAAATGACTACAGTTTGCAACTGCACATGTGGACAAAGATCATACTTTTTGGAGAAATGTCCTCTGGTCTGATGAAACAAAAATAGAACTGTTTGGCCATATTGACCATTATGTTTGGAGGAAAAAGAGTGAGACTTGCAAGCCGAAGAACACCATCCCATTCCTGAAGCACGGGGGTGGGAGCATTATGTTGTGGGGGTGCTTTGCTGCAGGAGGGACTGGTGCACTTCACAAAATAGATGGCATCATGAGTATAAATTCTGTGGATATATTGAAGCAACATCTCAAGACATCAGTCAGGAAGTTAAAGCTTGATCGCAAATGGGTCTTCCATTTGGACAATGACACCAATTATACTTCCAAAGTTGTGGCAAAATGGCTTAAGGACAGCAAAGTCAAGGTATTGGACTGGCCATCACAAAGCCCTGACCTCAATCCCATAGAAAATGTGTGGTCAGAACTGAAAAAGCGTGTGCGAGCAAGGAGGCCTACAAACCTGACTCAGTTACACCAGCTCTGTCAGGAAGAATGGGCCAAAATTCACCCAACTTATTGTGGGAAGCTTGTGGAAGGCTACCCGAAACGTTTGACCCAAGTTAAACAATTTAAAGGCAATGCTACCAAATACTTATTGAGTGTATGTAAACTTCTGACCCACTGGGAATGTGATGAAAGAAATAAAAGCTGAAATAAATCATTCTCTCTACTATTATTCTGACATTTCACATTCTTAAAATAAAGTGGTGATACTAACTGACCTAAGACAGGGAATTTTTACTAGGATTAAATGTCAGGAATTGTGAAACACTGAGTTTAAATGTATTTGGCTAAGGTGTATGTAAACTTCTGACTTCAACTGTATATATATAGCCTCATTATTGTTATTTTATTGTGTTACTTTTCATTTTTTCTCTTTTTTAAAAAACTTTTTAACTGCATGTTTGGGAAAGCACTCTTAAGTAAGCATTTCACAATAAAGTCTACACCTGTTGTATTCGACGCATGTGACGAATAACGTTTGATTTGAATATTGCATAGTCATGTTGTGAGAGTTATAGGCTTGATACATTCTGGTGCATTCTCTGGGGACTGAACAAACTGTATCTCTCTCCTGTGAGTTGTGTTGCATAGACGCTTGTGCTTGAAGGATGAAAATATTTATTCAATTGCTCCTCAGTGAATCTCACTTTACTTTTCGCTTAAAAGCCTGTGCTTGAAGTTCAAGGAACAATTTATTAGATTTTCCTCTCAGTGAATGACACTTTTCAAACTTTCTTGAGATGTTGCTGCCTTTCACAGAAAACATTGACTAACTGCAAGCTAAACTCAGATAGCTCCTTATCTGATGTGCTGGTTTGGAATGTAAACACTCTGTTATGCCTTCTGTGATGGGATGGAATCATTAGGCATTGAAATCCTATTAGACTAAACTAGAGGATAAATCCTATTGGACTAGACTAGAGGTGAAATCCTATTATATTAGATGTGAAATCCTATTAGACTAGAAGTGAGTGAAATCCTATTGGACTAGACTAGAGGATACATCCTATTGGACTGGACTAGAGGATAAATCCTATTGGACTGGACTAGAGGTTAAATCCTATTAGACTAGATGTGAAATCCTATTAGACTAGAGGTGGAATCCTATTAGACTAAACTAGATGTGAAATCCTATTAGACTAAACTAGATGTGAAATCCTATTGGACTAGACTAAAGGTGAAATCCTATTGGACTAGAGGTGAAATCCTATTGGACTAGAGGTGAAATCCTATTGGACTAGAGGTGAAATCCTATTGGACTAAAGGTGAAATCCTATTGGACTAGAGGTGAAATCCTATTGGACTGGAGGTGAAATCCTATTGGACTGGAGGTGAAATCCTATTGGACTAGAGGTGAAATCCTATTGGACTAAACTAGATGTGAAATCCTGTTAGACTAAAGGTGAAATCCTATTGGACTAGAGGTGAAATCCTATTAGACTACAGGTGAAATCCTATTAGACTAAACTAGATGTGAAATCCTGTTAGACTAGAGGTGAAATCCTATTGGACTAGAGGTGAAATCCTATTGGACTAGAGGTGAAATCCTATTGGACTGGAGGTGAAATCCTATTGGACTGGAGGTGAAATCCTATTGGACTGGAGGTGAAATCCTATTAGACTAAACTAGATGTGAAATCCTATTGGACTAGAGGTGAAATCCTATTGGACTAGAGGTGAAATCCTATTGGACTAGAGGTGAAATCCTATCAGACTAGAGGTGAAATCCTATTAGACTAAACTAGAGGTGAAATCCTATTAGACTAAACTAGAGGTGAAATCCTATTGGACTAGAGGTGAAATCCTATTGGACTAGAGGTGAAATCCTATTGGACTAGAGGTGAAATCCTATCAGACTAGAGGTGAAATCCAATTAGACTAAACTAGAGGTGAAATCCTATTAGACTAAACTAGAGGTGAAATCCTATTAGACTAAACTAGAGGTGAAATCCTATTAGACTAAACTAGAGGTGAAATCCTATTAGACTGAACTAGATGTGAAATCCTATTAGACTAAACTAGATGTGAAATCCTATTGGACTAGACTAAAGGTGAAATCCTATTGGACTAGAGGTGAGCGGACCTTGGGCGTAACAGATACAGTATATTGATCAGAATGTTAAAGCCTCCTGGGTCAGGATGAGGTGATTACTTGACCTGAGTGTGTCTTCAAGCTCTTCATACAGTATTGTCTGACTCCAGGGGAACAGCAACACACTCTATACTGTACAGTAGAGAGAGAGAGAGAGAGAGAGAGAGAGAGAGAGAGAGAGAGACAGAGAGAGAGAGAGAGAGACCTGAATAATTTACTCTCCAGGAGAGAGAAAAACACACAGCAGAAAACAGGGAGTCCTCCTCTGACTAGAATAATTGGTCAAAGCAGAGTTAGTACCCGGGCCGGTTAGAGACTTTCAAGCTGACTGTAGGTGTATTATTTTTGCAGAATGTTATGAAAATGATTAGTTGGATAAAAATGAATTTCTATCGTATGATGAAAGATGCCAGAGCACGAGGTGGGTGGCAATCTAAAAAATAAACTGATTGAGATAGAAAGAATAGAATGACGATGCCTGCAATGCTTTTCCTTTGTGCTCTGTGGCTATCACAGAGGAGAGATCTGGGTTTGCTGTAGTCTGATCCTGCACTGCTGTATTCCTGCTCTGTAGCAGAACTGTTGCTGAGGCTGGGCTAAGACTGGGCTGGACTTGGGCTGCAGCCTGCAGTGTTTGTTGGGAGTAGGCTGCTGCTGTGGCCATTCCTCTCAGGTGGTAAGTAACCTATTTGGCCCTAGGCCTGGATCTCTTTCTCTCTGATGTGGAATATTGCTCCTTTACTCTGCCACATCCCCCAGCAAATTTCCCAGGGAACGCTTCAAACGAGCAGAGGTAGACAGCATGAAAGCTGCAAATGAAACAGGCTAGGGTCCCCTTGGTGCGGAGGGAAATGTGCTGTAAAAATGTTGGATGGGATCCAGAGAGTTGGAACAAAGTTCAGTCCCTCGCCTTTGGCTGTGCCTCTGTGTTTTTATGTCCTGCACCAGCCTGCTCTGGCCTTAGACACATCCCAATACCTCTCCTCTTCCAAAGCTGCACAGGAACAAGGCACAGTCGACAGGAAAAAACACTAGTTACACCCAACATCTTTCATGTTTAGGCAGAACAATGCAGGGGTCCAGTGTCAGTAGTGGTGGAGTGGGCGGTCAAGCACGGTTTCCTAGTGTAAGCACACACTGAGGAAGAGGAAGAGCACACACTTACACTGAGGAAGAGCACACACTGAGGAAGAACACACACTGAGGAAGAGCACACACTGAGGAAGAGGAAGAGCACACACTTACACTGAGGAAGAGGAAGAGGACACACTGAGGAAGAGGAAGAGCACACTGAGGAAGAGGAAGAGCACACACTGAGGAAGAGGAAGAGCACACACTGAGGAAGAGGAAGAGCACACACTTACACTGAGGAAGATGAAGAACACACAATGAGGAAGAGGAAGAGCACACACTTACACTGAGGAAGAGCACACACTTACACTGAGGAAGAGCACACACCGAGGAAGAGCAAACACTGAGGAAGAACACACACTGAGGAAGAGGAAGAGCACACACTTACACTGAGGAAGAGCACACACTTACACTGAGGAAGAGCACACACCGAGGAAGAGCACACACTGAGGAAGAGCACACACTGAGGAAGAGGAAGAGCACACACTTACACTGAGGAAGAGGAAGAGCGCACACTGAGGAAGAGGAAGAGCACACACTTACACTGAGGAAGAGGAAGAGCACACACTTACACTGAGGAAGAGCACACATTTACACTGAGGAAGAGCACACACTTACACTGAGGAAGAGCACACACTGAGGAAGAGCACACACTTACATTGAGGAAGAGCACACACTTACACTGAGGAAGAGCACACACTGAGGAAGAGCACACACTTACATTGAGGAAGAGCACACACTTACACTGAGGAAGAGCACACACTTACACTGAGGAAGAGCACTCTATTATGCCAGAGGAGGTACTTTTCAGAAATCCAATAACTGTACTATATAACAATGAGGACATTAGGCTTACTCAGTTTAGTTCAATCTTCTTGAGTACTTGCTTTGAAGTGAACCTACAGCCACCGGCTTTCTCTAAACATCCCAGCCCCTGCCTTCGTTTCCAGAGAGCGGTGAGTTCTGTGAGTGATGCCCAGAATGGACGGCTCCGTGTAGGCAGCACTTTCATGGCTGTCTGAGTGTCACAGAGGAGTGAACCTCTGAGTGAAGCTTCCCTCCTACACACACAAACACATCACTGACATGGCAGGGACACATGGTCAATGGAGAGGTTTTTTAAAAGGTTGAGAAGCGCAGACGGACCTCAGCTTGCTCCCTAAGGCTTTAAAGTCTGCTACTGACACGCTCCTAACATCATTCTATGACAGTCACTATTCTAGAAAAACTATGGTGAGGGTCATTTCAATGAAACTGTGCCTGAAATGACTCAGTCAATTAATCATAGGTAATACATGCCATTTTAAAATGTCAAAGTTAATTCCTAGCCCTGTGCATGTCAGTTTGAGGGTTTGCGTTTCAGGCATGTCCTCTGCATAGTCTAATTAACAGACAGGTTGGTCTGTCAGTAAGACAGCTTCAATTTCAGCCCTAAGCAACTCTGATCCCACAGCCACCTCTACTCCTGAACTCAGCACCCTCTTTACACTATCTGCTATGAATAGGAAATAACCACAAATAACCTAAGTGAAAGGTGCCTGATAGAGATGTAATACACAGTTTTATCCTTAAACCTATGTAAAAAAGGGCCTTCTAGTAGAGCTACTAACATGTCTGTCTCAACGGGCTGCAGACATTGTACCATCCTCACACAGACTTCTTGCTCTTGAACCCACCATAAATAGCTGACAGATTAGGGTGACCTTATCAAGAATGTTGTGTGAGCAGACGCCCATATAAACTGGCAGTAAAATGATTAGGCATAGCTACCTCTGTGATGAATGATACACTCTCACAACCACTTGTAAACACAAACAGACCCATTGGTTCTTGACTTGATCACTCCTCAGCCCCCAATGTCAGAGAGCATTTTGTCCGTTCATTTATTATTAAAGTACTATTGAACAAGGCTCTGGCGATTCTACAGCTGGTAATTGGGTTATATTGACTTCAGGAGCAGTGAACCTATACAGTAACTTTACTGAATCTGACATCAGGAGATGGGAGGGGCTGTGTTACGCCTCAGTACTTCATTTGTAATTAATGTCATTATTTGTTTACCCAGCCCCTCGGGAATGTTATGTTTTTATCGAAGGGGCACATTAATTAATTGTAGAAGGACACGTTAATTGATAACTTTCCTCTGTTCTAATGAACCTTATTACAAAGAGAAAGCCCCTATGGCCTTCTTGGAACATAGATTTCCCATAATCCCTCTTCCTGCTGAAGTTTCCAGGCGGTTTGCCCATTACGCTCACTACAACCTGTGTAACAGTGTGACCTGGGTCATTCCTGGGCATTCCATAACTGCCTCAGATTCCTGCTTTATCCTAAGGGAGCAACCACCTAGGTGCCCTTAAGCTGTAATGGAATGTACTATGTGTAGCGGTACTTGAGGTCAGATATTGGGAGAACCTGGTTACAGATGTAGGACCTTATTTGAGCCAGTTTGCTACAGCAGGAAAATAATGTGAATTATTATGTGGATTATAATTATAATAAAATGTTTGTAGGGGTTAATACATTTTTGGTTAGGGCAAATCAAGTTTGACATTTTAAAGTGTAAATTACAAACTTTAGAAGCCTTTTTAACTCTTAGGGAGCTGCAGCCGAGGTGTCGGTTTTGGAGAGTCTGGCGTTCCCGAAGTAAAATACCTGCCACTCAGGCCCAGAAACTAGGATATGCACACAATTAGTACTATTGTATAGGAAACACTCTGAAGTTTCTAAAACCGTTAACATAATGTCTGTGAGTATAACAGAACTGATATAGCAGGTGAAAACCAGAGGAAAATCCATCCGGATTTGCAGTTTATTTTTAGATGACCTTTTTCTCCTGGCTGCCTATGGGATTTAATGTTATCTAGGACTTAGACTGCAGTACCTATGGCTTCCACTGGATGTCAACAGTCTTTAGACAGGGTTTCATGACGTTAGGTTGAATTAGAAGCGAATAGAAGAAGAATTTAGACGTGGACCCAGGAAGTAAATAGAATGACATGCGCGTTCACGGTCTCGCGCACTCTTTGGTTTTTTCCTTTCCTATCGTTCAGGTTATCATCCGGTTTAAATATTATAGTAAATATACATAAAAGTGTACCTAAGGATACATTATAAATGATGTTTGATTTGTTTGAACAAAGTTGATAGGTATAGTTTGAACGCATACTCTTCACTGTTCAATGGGCGACTCGACAGTGGATTTTCTGAACATAACGCGCCAACCAAACGGAGATTTATGGATATAATAATTGACTTTTCTAAAAGAACCATTGGATGTCTTCCTTGGACACTTGGGATGCCCTCAGCAGAAGTTCTTCGAAAGGTAAGTGATTTATTTTAGCTCATATATGGGTTTTGTGTGATCCGCACTGGATATGAATTTATGCTAAGGTGGAAAATATATGAGGTGCTATCCTCAAACAAGCAAATGTTGTGCTTTCGCCGTAAAGCCTTTTTGAAATCTGACAACGCTGTGATATTGCCAAGAATCATAGCTTTTGATGACTATGCAACACTTGTATATTGATGAATGTTTAATAATTCAACTTTGGGAATTTGAATTTGGCGCCTTACATTTCACCGGGTACTGTTGGGAACGAGGCGCAAGTGCGCCAGCGCTCCTTAATGATGCTTAAGAGGTTAAGAGTTTAAATACACTATACTTTTGCATTTCCTGCTCTGAAGGAAAATTATCAGCAACAAAAGAGTGATAAAAGGAAGATACTATATCTGTAGATAAGAGAAGCTGGTTGATATTCATGTCATGCCAGTGAACTGGAACGGATTGTCTTTCTTACAAAAACAGTTCCTGGCTGTAACAATGTGATGATGTCATGAGGAAACGTGAGGTGTAATTTGGAGTGTGTTATCTAATGGATGTAAACATGACAAAGTTTTTGTCTGGAGGTCAGGACACCCCGTGTGTGTGTGTGCGGGTGTGTGCATGTGTGTGGGTTTGTGCATGTGTGTGTGAGAGAGTGAGAGCGAGAAAGATAGAAAAAGAGAGAGTGGATATTTGATCATGAGAAAGCTCATCTGCGGTAGCTCTGGTATCTCTGTGTTGGAGGTTATGTGGAGGTGGAAAAGTTATTTGTTGTATAACATGTCCTCTTATGAAACAAGACATGCCAGCCCCAGGGACAGTGTCAGACAAAGTGTTACTTCAGTGGCTGCTACAATAAGGTCCTGCCTGTTAACATAGCTGTAATTGCATTGGCTGTGACAGGTCGTGTGGCAGGAAGTTGTCGTTTCCTCTCCGAGAACCCAGCCCTTAAGTTAACCCTGGCTCCCTGTAATGCAGATCCACTACAGAGGAATGGTGGTGGTGGTGAGATACTAGCATGACCGCTCATGTCTATGTCATTGATTTCCTTCTGTGCTGCCTCTCCTGCAGGACAGAGTCCCGGGGCATGTCCAAGCCACCGCCACCAGCCAGTCAGAGGCCCCCCAGCATGGTCAGCCAGACTTCCAAGACTGTGACCTCATCAACAGTGGATGTCACCTCAGGGTCAAAGGTGAGAAAACGCCTCTCTTTTATGAGCATGCGTTGTTTACTCAGTGTGTTTCATTTGTTTGGGTCTATCCCACAACAGTGTTGCAGCAATTAGGTCCAGTGATTGCAGTGTAAAGCGTTTGAATTTATATTGTTTCTAAGGGTACTGGGAGACTGTTAATGCTCATGCTGGAGAATTGGTATCATCTCCTCCAGAACACCCTCTCATTTTGATTAATGGCTGTAGACTGTAATAGGTTAGTGATTTTTTCAAGCCCGTGAAACTCAATTAAACCTCCACAGTGGTTGGCCTTAGATTCACTATGTGGATACTGTGCATATAAAAGGCTTTACTCAAAGGGTTTAGTAAAGGAACAGTGTTAGAAGATGAAACGGCAGCTATTGGATGTTTTGAAGGCACAGGTGTGGAAGTGACACTCCGTAGAATGGCCTTGTCCCCTTCTTATAAGGATCATACTTCCACAGAGGGCAGATGAGGGCAATGAGGGTGTCTTCCAGACCCTGTGGCCTCTCCTCTGCTATCTTCAGGACATTGGCAGTCCAGTACTCACATGAGACCCAGCTGCCCATCTGTAAAGTGATTTAGTGGCTCTTCCTTGACCCTTCCCAGGCCACATACGCCAGCCTCCTCTCCCTTCTTCCCCCGTGGCCCAGCTCTGCCAGGCTGTGAGGAGTGGCCATGCTGGGTGGCATGACAGGGCTATCTGCCAACTCACTATCGCCTCTCCAGTCTGACTGACTGGTGTTGACATTAGTGAGTGTTGAAGCAGCACACGCCTGCCTGCCTGGCTAGCTGTAAAATGACCTCCTGGCTGTCTCAGTAATGCTTCAGGCCTGTGAGTGAGAGACGCATTGGGTCAGCATCATATGAGCTGTCTCAAACCAATCAATCCTACCAGTCAACCTATCAACACAATCATAGTAACACAACACTCTTCAGCTACACACAGCTCCCAAACACATGCACTGACTTTGACTGGGACTCTAAGCACTGCAGTAGGCGTATAAGTATTCCTATAGAACAGTGCCTCTTCGGTTGTGAAAGTACCTCTCCTAAGATTGTTGTACCTGTGTTAGAAGCAGCACCTCTTCAGACCTCATGTCAACGTGTTGTCTGCTATCAGAGGTGCCAGTCATTTCAAGCAGAGTGGCAGACAGGGCATTATCGATGACCACTTGCTCATTCTCAATGGTAAGTAGAGTATAGATTTGCTTTAAAATTCACTGTCTATGTATACTATAAGGGGAACATTGAGTTTCCAATCACAGTACAGTGAATATGTGACTACACAATGCTTTTTAATATCTGCTAAACTTAGATAAGGCTGTTCCCTTGACGGTTCTCCTGACAAACACTGTGTAGATTTCCTAATGCTCTGCATGCTTGGCTGGCCGTACAGTAGTTTCAGTAATTAGTGCATGTTTTTTCCAAATGTGGAGGAGGAAATGGCATATAATGATCCCCTGCAATGGAAACCTAACTCAACTGTTGCTAGGGTGCAATCTGATTTGGCTCAGTTGAACATTCATCTAAAATCATCAGTGAGATTCAGAGGAGGGAGAAAACCAGTGGGCCTTGAAAGTATGCTACTGTGCCTCATCAAATCTTAATGTATGTCTATAATACTGTATTCCCATTTGGGTGAAGTGTGCTTGCCTGTCATATGAGGTTCTGAAATTAGAAGGTTGAAGCTAAATCAACTGAGAAAAAGAGAAAGAAACACAAAGGAGAAAGATAATAACAAAAATAAGTCACTTTAAACATTTGTGGTCCCCAGTCTCAAAATCAAAATTCTTAATCTAATCATCAAACATACAGTAACACCTAATGATCTCTATAAACATGGGACTCACTGGTCATACAGGAACACCTAATGATCTCTATTAACATGGGACTCACTGGTCATACAGGAACACCTAATGATCTCTATAAACATGGGACTCAATGGTCATACTGTCACGTTTCACTTCTGAGGGGACAGACCAAGACGCAGCGATGTAGCCAGAATACATGATTTAATAAATCCACGGGAACAAGACGGAACAAAACAAAGAACGGAGAACGTGAACGATGAACATAACTGAACAAACAAACACAGCTATGAACATACAATAACCCACCAACCCAGAGTGAAACTCTACTAGTTTAATATGGTTCCCACCAGAGACAACGACACACAGCTGCCTCTAATTGGGAACCATTACCAACATAGAAATACGACACCTAGACTGAACAAACCCTACACAAAGACAAAAACCAAAACGCTCCAGCCTGAAACTCGATCAAGGTTGCAGTACCCCCAAAGGCGCCGGACTCGGACGCCGCCAAAAGTCTGTGGGGGGCCTTCGGTGGTCGCTTTGTCCCAGGTGGAGGCTCCGGTGCTGGCCGTGCTGGTCTGACATCCAGAACCGGGAGGCCCTGGGCCTTCTCCGGAACCTGCGCGTGGAGTTGGAACTGGTCAGACTGACTCGTGATGCTCACTGGAACGCTGGGTGCGTGAGCAGGAACTGGCAGTACTGGACTCGTGATGCTCACTGGGACTCTGGTGCGGAGCAGGAACTGGCAGTACTGGACCTCGTGATGCTCACTGGGACTCTGGTGCGTGGAGCAGGAACTGGTCGTGACTGGGACTCGTGGATGCTCACTGGGACTCTGCGCGTGGAGCAGGAACTGGTCGCAGACTGACTCGTGATGCTCACTGAACTCTGCGCGTGGAGCAGGAACTGGCAGTACTGGACTTGTGATGCTCACTGAACTCTGCGCGTGGAGCAGGAACTGGCAGTACTGGACTTGTGATGCTCACTGGAACTCTGCGCGTGAGCAGGAACCGGCAGTACCGACTAGTGATGCTCACTGGTACCTGCGCGTGGAGCAGGAACTGGCAGTACTGGACTTGTGATGCTCACTGGAACTCTGCGCGTGGAGCAGGAACTGGTCAGACTGGACTCCAGTGATGCTCACTGGGGACGCTGGTGCGCGGAGCAGGAACCGGCAGTACTGACTCTCTGAACGCACGGGAGCTTGGTGCGCCGGAGCCGGGACAGGACGTGCTGGACTCTCTGAACGCATCGGGAGCTTGCGCGCGCCGGAGCCGACAGGACGTGGCTGGACTCTCTGAACGCACGGGAGCCGCGTGCCGAGCCGGACAGGACGTGCTGGACTCTCTGAACGCACGGGAGCGGCTTGCGCGCGGAGCCGACAGGACGTGCTGGACTCTCGGAGCGCACGTGGAGCTGCGCGCCGGAGTCGAACAGGACGCGTTGGACTCTCGGAGCGCACGGGGAGCTTGGTGCGCGGAGTCGAACAGGACGTGTTGACTCCTCGGAGCGCGACGGGAGCTTGGTGCGCGGGGCCGAGCAGGACGTGCTGACTCTCTGAACGCACGGGAGCTTGGTGCCGGAGCCGGAGCAGGACGTGTTGGACTCTCGGAGCGCACGGGAGCTGGGTGCGTGGAACAGGACTGGACGTGTAGACACCACTACACGGACTGGGATCTTGGAACACGGAACAGGGATCTTGGAACGCCGGAACAGGGATCTTGGAACGCCGGAACAGGATCTTGGAACGCCGAACAGGATCTTGAACGCGGAACAGGATCTTGGAACGCCGGAACAGGGATCTTGAACGCGAACAGGGATCTTGGAACGTGGAACAGGGATCTTGAACGTGGAACAGGATCTTGGAACGTGGAACAGGGATCTTGGAACGTGGAACAGGATCTGGAACGTGGGAACCGGATCTTGGAACGTGGAACCGGGATCTTGGAACGTGGAGAAACCTCCACCCGGACCTGGGACCTGATAACGGAGAGCCGACACCATACTCTCCAGCTAGCTCACTAACCCTGGCCTCATGGGTGAGTGGAGCTGGAATCTCTCGGACTGGGCTGTGGATTCGTCGAGATTCTGCCCGTAGACCACAGGATAACATGGACCCAAAAGGCGCACTGGAGGCCTGGCTCGCAGAGCTGGCACCACTCTCCCAGGTAGCACACAGACCTCGGCCCGACCAATGAGTGGCGCTGGGATCTCTCACACTGGGCTGCGGACACGCACCGGAGACACCGCACACGGAACTGGAGCAGGATATCCGGGTCCCAGGAGACGTAGGGACTTAGTGCGCAGCGATGGCACCACTCTTTCTGGCTGCACTTTATTTTCCCCGACTGATGAGTGGAGCGGGAATCACTCGCACCGGCCTCTGAATCCCTATAGGGAAACCGTGCGCAACACTGCATAGCACGGCCTCCCTTCGCTGCGACGCTCTCCCCTACGCTCTCCATAAAGCACGAGGGGCTGGCTCAGGAGTCCTCCTGAACCGGCCAACCCCTCGTGTGCCCCCCAAAAGTTTCTTGGGGCTGCCTTGCGGGCTTCCGTGCCAGGCGAGTTCCAATGAACTTTTTCTCTCCGGGGTCCATACGCCATATAAGTCCTCATAGCTCCCACGCTCAGTCCTCCGCACACCTGCGCTGCTCCTTTTCCCAAGAGCTAAGCTCCCGGTCTCGCCGCTTGGTCTTTGTTGGTGGGTTATTCTGTCACGTTTCACTTCTGAGGGACAGACCAAGACGCAGCGATGTAGCCAGAATACATGATTTAATAAATCCACGGGAACAAGACGGAACAAAACAAAGAACGGAGAACGTAACGATGAACATAACTGAACAAACAAACACAGCTATGAACATACAATAACCCACCAACCCAGAGTGAAACCTACTAGTTTAATATGGTTCCCAATTAGAGACAACGACACACAGCTGCCTCTAATTGGGAACCATTACCCAAATATAGAAGTACGACACTCTAGACTGAACAAACTCCTACACAAAGACAAAACCAAAACGCTCCAGCCTGAAACTCGGGACTGGGCGTTACACATACAGTAACACCTAATGATCTCTATAAACATGGGACTCAATGGTCATATTGTTTTGATACATGCTCCTGTTTAACCAGCTCCTGTTCCTACTGGTTGTGTCTGTAATACCACATGTCTTTCACACAGCTCCTTACCACTGAGCCCCCTGGGCAGCTAATAGCAGATGTTGTTTGTAAACCCGTATATAAAGGAAACCCCGTTCATAACCAACGTGTTTGTTTTGCCAGCCGCAGGGCTCCAGGAGTAGTGGCAAGGTACACAGCTTCGGCAAGAGGGACCAAGCCATCAAGAGGAACCCCAATATCCCTGTGGTGGTCAGGGGATGGCTCTACAAACAGGTGAGCCCTCCACATCACCCCACCTCAGTCACTGTAGCTACTGTATGGGTCAGAGGAATCTCCATAGCTATGGCTAAGAGTACAACTCAATGACTGTAGCTACTGTATGGTTCAGAGGAATCTCCATAGCTATGGCTGAGAGGAAAAACTCAATGACTGTAGCTACTGTATGGTTCAGAGGAATCTCCATAGCTATGGCTAAGAGTACAATTCAGTGGCTGTAGCTATAGCTAAGGGCAGTGTGTTGGGGTCTTATGGTAAACTGTCCTCCACTCTAACGGGAGCACACATCTCAGGTCGATATTACATCTCTGTCATATTATGTCATGTCATTTACAGTGGCCTTCCACTTAATGCATAATTCAGGCTAAGTAATGATTAGAGTCGAGGTCTATGAGAATCTACTACAGTATTAATGACTGTGAACTTGTGGACTCTGGCTGAGTAAACAGGGAACGACAGTCATAATTTCTCATTATGAACCCCTTCTATGGATCTCCATTTACCTAGAGAACGGAGGGACGGAGGGAGCATGAGAGAGATGTCTCTTTAGGGGTGAGGTATAAGAGGACGACACCCAGGGTGATTGTCTCCTGTTGACTGATGCCCCCTGGCGCGGCTGGCACGGGGGTGAGATTTAAGACCCTGACATGGTAACACGTCATTGACTCATAAGGATTTAGTTAGACCTACTGGAGCTCCTATCATGGCAGGACATGAACACTATTCTGTTCAGGGGGAACACAATTACTGGCTGTTCTAATGAAATGTATGAATTTTCCCTGTAAATGGGTACTTTAGCCTATATTCCCCAGCTATGGTTTTTAATTAAAATGTGCTTTAGAATGTGATGTTGTATTGCTGAGAGGGCTTAAATTCCGTGCTGTGTTTCCCCCTCCAGGACAGCTCTGGAATGAGACTGTGGAAGAGGAAGTGGTTTGTGTTGTCCGACTACTGCTTGTTTTATTACAAAGGTGAGTCACACAGGCACACCGGGCCAGGGTTTAATTGAGACTAATTAAAATAGTCGCAGGGTGAATTGATTTGGTTATGAAATCCGAGCCAGACCTCTTAATTCCAAGTCGTCTGCCACCTAGTGGAGCTAAACCTTTCAATCAGAGAGACATGACTGCAATTAGACAAGGTTCTGTTCTGCCACAGGCTATTCTCTCTCCTCTTCTGTCTCTTTCTATCTCTATTTCCCTCTTTCTTTCACCTCTCCTCCATTCATCTCACTGAGCTAGAGATAAGCCTCCAGTCCTGCTGCCTGCCACCACAGCACAGCGGCTCCTTGAATCATCCTTGAATTATGTCTCTCCAATTACATTTCCTACAGTCACGAATCACCATGCAGGAACATAATGGTGCATTGATGAAGCAGTTATGTCATGCTATTTATAAACAGGTGGAATCATTAAGGTAGTCAAGGCAGTGGGCCAGCATTGAGGTGTGTGTGGTGGGTTGTTGTGTATTGTGTGATAATGATCACCTGCTTGTGTGTGTGGGTCCATCTAGACAGCAGAGAGGAGACGGTCTTGGGAAGCATCCCCCTGCCCAGTTATGTCATCGCCCCTGTGGAGCCTGATGACCACATCAGCCGCAAGTATGCCTTCAAGGTAAGACTAGAGGGCAAGGGTGGGAACTAGCTAGTCACCAAAGGGAAAATACTGTTACCAGCTACCTCACAGTCCAACCAAGCTGCATGGATTGAGAAACAGACTGGAAATATGAAGTGTGAAGGAAATGCTAACTAACAGCCATTAGATAAAGTTGCTACACCTTGATTACCGAGTTAGACAGTCACACAGCCAGGGGCCTTTGTGGGCAAGCCAGACAAAGTGGGCAGTGCTCCCTCTGATTGGTGTTAGACTGGTGGGCTGTTATAACACTCCATTCTTACCACATCAGGCTGGATCCTTTCTTTAAAAGCACAGAGATTCATCAAAAAACCTATACAATCTGGACCAAGACCGGCTCTTCCTAATGTCTGCTTTGGCCCTGCCTGGCGTGCTATGTCGCTTTGACCTGTGAGCTTTCAGTGTGGGCCCTTCATGCAAACCCATTTAATTAACAACAACACTAAGTGGGCAAAGTGACTTCATACTTACCTGTACCTCTCATCTGCTATTTCATAACACGCATGCACCAAACACTTGAGGCCTGAAGGTCTCAATAATGTACAGTTATTCAGGGAGTTTCAGCCCCAGTAGGTATGTTATTCTGGTCTGAGGTACAGTATCTGTCCCTTTAAAGGTCTGTTTGGTAGTGGTGTTACTGTGCTGCTCTGCTGTCATCACCCTGTCATCACCAGTAGAGCTTTAGAATAGCAGCACTCTGAACCCCCACCACACTCCTCCAAGCACCTCTCCACACTCCTCCAAGCACCTCTCCACACTCCTCCAAGCACCTCTCCACACTTCTCCAAGCACCTCTCCTCTCCACACTCCTCCAAGCACCTCTCCACACTCCTCCAAGCCCCTCTCCACACTCCTCCAAGCCCCTCTCCACACTCCTCCAAGCACCTCTCCACACTCCTCCAAGCACCTCTCCACACTCCTCCAAGCACCTCTCCACACTCCTCCAAGCACCTCTCCACACTCCTCCAAGCACCTCTCCTCTCCACACTCCTCCAAGCACCTCTCCTCTCCACACTCCTCCAAGCACCTCTCCACACTTCTCCAAGCCCCTCTCCACAGTCCTCCAAGCACCTCTCCACAGTCCTCCAAGCCCCTCTCCACACTCCTCCAAGCCCCTCTCCAGACTCCTCCAAGCCCCTCTCCACACTCCTCCAAGCCCCTCTCCACACTCCTCCAAGCCCCTCTCCACAGTCCTCCAAGCCCCTCTCCACAGTCCTCCAAGCCCCTCTCCACACTCCTCCAAGCCCCTCTCCACACTCCTCCAAGCACCTCTCCACACTCCTCCAAGCACCTCTCCACACTCCTCCAAGCACCTCTCCTCTCCACACTCCTCCAAGCACCTCTCCACACTCCTCCAAGCCCCTCTCCACACTCCTCCAAGCCCCTCTCCACACTCCTCCAAGCACCTCTCCACACTCCTCCAAGCACTCTCCACACTCCTCCAAGCACCTCTCCACACTCCTCCAAGCACCTCTCCTCTCCACACTCCTCCAAGCCCCTCTCCACACTCCTCCAAGCACCTCTCCACACTCCTCCAAGCCCCTCTCCACAGTCCTCCAAGCACCTCTCCACAGTCCTCCAAGCCCCTCTCCACACTCCTCCAAGCCCCTCTCCAGACTCCTCCAAGCCCCTCTCCACACTCCTCCAAGCCCCTCTCCACACTCCTCCAAGCCCCTCTCCACAGTCCTCCAAGCCCCTCTCCACAGTCCTCGAAGCCCCTGTCCACACTCCTCCAAGCACCTCTCCTCTCCACACTCCTCCAAGCCCCTCTCCACACTCCTCCAAGCCCTTCTCCACACTCCTCCAAGCACCTCTCCACACTCCTCCAAGCCCCTCTCCACACTCCTCCAAGCCCCTCTCCACACTCCTCCAAGCACCTCTCCTCTCCACACTCCTCCAAGCCCCTCTCCACACTCCTCCAAGCACCTCTCCTCTCCACACTCCTCCAAGCCCCTCTCCACACTCCTCCAAGCCCCTCTCCACACTCCTCCAAGCACCTCTCCACACTCCTCCAAGCACCTCTCCACACTCCTCCAAGCCCCTCTCCACACTCCTCCAAGCCCCTCTCCACACTCCTCCAAGCCCTTCTCCACACTCCTCCAAGCCCCTCTCCACACTCCTCCTAGCCCGTCTCCTCCAAGCCCCTCTCCACACCCTCCAAACCCCTCTCCTCTCCACACTCCTCCCAGCCCCTCTCCTCCAAGCCCCTCTCCTCTCCACACTCTTCTCCTCTTTCTCTGCGCCTACATGGGAACATCATTATCTCTCTACTCAGTATGGCTGTGAGGGAACAACACAAACACTATTTAACTGATTATGGCAATAGTTATGTAAACACCTTACTCTGATATCTTAATCGGCGTAAGGTCAACATCAAAGTAAGCAAACACCTGGTTTTCTGAGCAATTTTTGAATAATTAGGACGTGTAAACACTTAATTGGCGTTCCAGCAGTGTATTTGATCTGCGCGGGCCAGCACCAGCTGAGCGAGCCTCCCTCTTTAGCTCGAGGGAAGTGAGTTTACAACAACTGATTGTAGGAGTCTTAGAAGTAGTTTACAAACTGTATATGTCCCAACTCAGAATTAAATAGGCTTGCCAAAAATAACATTGTTAATTTTGTTTGGTGGTTTTCTGAATTCATCAGAGTGCCATCATGTAGCCTGATTTCAGATGTGTCCATGGAAGCAGGATTATTAGGGAAATCCTTCTTCTTGCATTGCATGTAAACGTTTTAATCAAACTATTAAATTAATCTGACTATCCACAGTAATCACATTATTGTGTGCATCTAACCACACTCATTGTTGTATTGTTTCTCGCCTCAGTTGGAAGCAGGGAAAAGGATCCTCCCTGAGGGTAGTGGGGGGTAATAGACTATTTTTCACATTTCAGTCAGTGTGTGTGACAGACAGAGATGACAGTAAAAATGGGTTTCTCTGCTGGGTCACCAGAGTGTTTACAATATCCATCTCCATATCTTTCTCAGTGAGAGCAGAGGACCCTTTATGAAGAACAATTCAGGGTGAATGTTTGATGTGCTAGTTTGACAGCGTTCAATTGCAGTCCTTTCATACTGTATCCTTTGTGCTTGGCTTTTTGTTCCTCCTGGGTGTGTGTACTGTGTGTGTACTGTGTGTGTACTGTGTGTGCGTGTGTGGTGCAGGCCTGGGTATTACTCCTGCAGCTCACATTACATACAATGGAATTTGTATGACGATTGTTGCCGGGGGGTAAATTAATTATACATTAAAGCTATTTTCTAGCGTCTTCTCTCTCTCTCTCTCTCTCTCCCTGCCTCTCTCTTCCTGCCTCTCTCTCTGTCCACTTCTCTCTCTGCCCGGGGAGGGAATGTATTTCACGGTTAGGTGAGAGGTTCCTGCTCTCAATATTGTTCTGCTAATTATCCAATGCATGTATTTAAAAGGTCTCTGTTCCTCTCAGCTCTCTCTCTCGCTCTGGCTAATCACATATTCCAGACCAGGATCTTTCATTAGACAGGACCCAAGCTGTTCACTTAACTGTTAACTGTCTCAACAGAACACTTCAACTGCCTATTGGATGAAAGTTAATTCCAGTCTGCTGTTGTTGTCTTGTTGTTTGTCCATTGTCTTGTGGTAGTTGTTTGTTGTTGTGATTTGAGGTGGTATCTCAATGTTTTGTGAGAATGCAGTTGGGAAGTCATTAGAGTTAATACAGACAACTACCAGTTAATAACCTATCAAAAACGCATGAGGCACTAAAGACCAGAGTTTCCCATCCTATCCTAGCCTTACCCCCGTTCTAGCAGCCTATGGCCAACTACGTTCTCTTCAGCCATTTGCCCTCTCCAAATTCTTGTTTTGTGGTGTATTGCTGTAGTGTTGTGTTTGCTAGTGTGGGTCTGTATTTTAGTCCTCTTGCTGCTTCTGCTGGTTCTAACAACAGCATCAACATAGGAATTGGATGTAACAAATGTATCACTAGCCACTTTAAACAATTTTGTATATAATGTTTACGTATCCGACATACTCATATCAAATGTATACACTGTACTCTAAACCATCTACTGTATCTTGCCTATGCCGTTCGGCCATCGACCCAAATCTCTAGCCACTTTAATAATTATAACTGGATGAAATAATGTATCACTAGCCACTTTAAACAATGCCATTTATATAATGTTTACATATCCTACATTACTCATCTCATATATATATATGTGTATATACTGTACTCTATACCATCTACTGCATCTTGCCTATGCCGGTCAGCCATCGCTCATCCATATATTTATATGTACATACTCGTATTCATTCCCTTACTCTTGTGTGTATAAGGTAGTTGTTGTGAATTTGTTAGATTACTTGTTAGATACTACTGCATGGTCGGAACTAGAAGCACAAGCATTTCGCTACACTCGCATTAACATCTGCTAACCATGTGTATGTGACAAATAAAATTTGATTTGATTTGATGTTAATCTACACTGAACCAAAATATAAACGCAACATGTAAAGTGTTGGGCCCACGTTTCATGAGCGGAAATAAAAGATCCCAGAAATGTTCCACAAAAAGTTTATTTCTCTCAAATTTTTGGCACAAATTTGTTTACATCCCTGTTAGTGAGCATTTCTCATTTCCAAAGATAATCCATCCACCTGACAGGTGTGGCATATCAATAATATGATTAAACAGCTTGATCAATTCACAGGTTCACCTTGTGCTGAGGACAATAAAAGTCCACTCTAAAATGTGCAGTTTTGTCACACAACACAATGCCACAGATGTCTCAAATTAGGAAGGAATGTGCAATTTGCATGCTGACTGCAGGAATGTCAGTGAATTTAATGTTTGTTTCTCTACCATATGCCACCTCCAATGTCGTTTGAGAGAATTTGGCAGCCCTTGTCCAAGGATCTGTACACAATTCCTGGAAGATGAAAATATCCCAGTTCTTCCATGGCCTGCATACTCACCAAATATTTCACCCATTGAGCATGTTTGGGATGCTCTGAATTGATGTTACGACAGCATGCTCCAACTTCACACAGCCATTGAAGAGGAGTGGGACAACATTCCACAGGCCACAATCAACAGCCTGATCAACACTATGCGAAGGAGATGTGTCGCGTTGCATGAGCCAAATGGTGGTCACACCAGATACTGACTGGTTTTCTGATCCACGCCTCTAACCTTTGTTTAAGGTATCTGTGACCAACAGATGCATATCTGTATTCCCAGTCATGTGAAATCCATAGATTAGGGCCTAATGAATTTATCTCAATTGACGGATTTCCTTTATTGAACTGTAACTCAGTAAAATCTTTGGAATTGCTGCATGTTGCGTTTATATTTTTGTTCAGTATAATTCACTCTCTCTGAGTTGATGACTAGCTAGCTGAGAACAGTAGAGAGACATTTCTGTTTTCTGGAGCCAGTCAATGACCTTTACCCCCTGTGCTGTTTGCTCTTCTCACTGTGTTTATCTCTCGTGTGTTCCTATTGGTTGAATGGCCTCCTGTTGTGACTGTGCACTGGTGGAGTGAGCGCCGGTCCCCCGGACAGCCGTCCTGAAACACGCTAGCGGGCCCCTCTTGCATGAATAGGTCTTTTATTTTCCTTCATCCCTCTCAGAGGACCGTCACCTAGCCTCTTCATCCGTGCTCATAGTCTACTTTTCATTTACCAAACCAATAAGAATGCACATTTAGATTAGATGAGTTTTTTTCTGCATTAATCATGGATGGATGGACAAGGACACTGTGCTTCTCCAAATATTCAGGTTGGCAAACTTAAACGACTTAAAGTTCGTATGGAACCACCCATCAGTCAAAGCCTGATACACATCGGTTGTTGTGAGGGTTTAGACGCTGTAGCACTGGTATTTGGCACCGCTTCCTCCATATCAGTCATCAGGACACTGTCATCACCATGTGAACCGTGGGATAGCTGGGTCTCACACTGGGCTGGGCCATCCTCCTCTCATCCTCCTCCCATCCATCCCTTTTCCTCACTCCTCTCCAGTTTCACTGCCTTTCTTTCTGTTGGCCTCACCACCATCGCATTCAACAAACATCCAGTCTATCTAGCCACATCTAGCTATACCAGGCTGTATTTCAATGTTTCTGTTGTATTGTACAACCAGGCCATATCATTTAGTGCCATGGAACTGGCTCATTGATTAATATGTTTTGACTTGTAATGTATTTGTTTTGTAATGCATTTGTTTTGTAATGTATAGGACATTTACAGTATTAGGCAAGACTGCCTTCTCGTCTTGTGCACCAGAGGCATGGAATAGTCTACAATTTATGCCTCATCTAGATATGTTAGTGCCACTGAATGAATTAAACATTTTGATGGGAGACTGTTACAGAGGAGTGTAAATGCTTTTTTTAGGCTGGATCATGTTGTTGAATTGTGTTGTATTGTTGTATGTTTTAATTCTGTAATGTATTAATTGTTGCTGCCTTCTTGGCCAGGTTTCCCTTGAAAAAGAGACTCTGGCTCTCAATGGGCTTTCCTGATTAAATCAAGGTTAAATAAAAATGAATAAACATTTTGGATAAAACAATTTTTGATGGGTTATTATTCGACTCGTTGGCATGGTTTCTATTAGTGGAATAGGTCCTGGAAGTTAAAGTGTGATGTCTGTCTTTCTGTGTCACGACTTCGACCGAAGTCGGTTCCCCTCCTCGTTCGGGTGGCATTCGGCAGTCGACATCACCGGTCTTCTAATCATCACGATCTACTTTTCATTTTCCATTTGTCTTGTCTTGTTTTTCACACACCTGGTTTGCATTCCCCATCATTATCTGTTGTGTATTTAACCCTATGTTTTCCCCATGTCCTTGTGTGTGATTGTTTATTGTTAAGCCGTTTCTTTCCGGCTGGTGCATTTCATATATGCCTCGCCTGTTTGGCATGTGTCTTTGTATTTACGCGTTTTGCTTGATTATTTGTTTGAGTAGTGTTTTGCTCACTCAGTACTGTTCTCCTGCGCCTGACTTCTATGCACCAGCTACACAAGAGGCTGACAATATGTTGATACCCCGCCCCAAAACTCTCTTGTTCTTAAAGATCAGCCTGTAGATAAATCACCCAGGTGCATTACCCAATGAAAGCTTAAGACCAGACCCACCTAATGTTGTCAAGAGAGCCTTAAAATAGAGCCTTCAAGTCTTCCATGCTAAAGAGGGGAGAGAGCTGGGTAATAGCAGAGGTTCCTCCATTTAAACCCACCTTAAAAGCACACTCTTTTGGTGAAAGAGGAACTGTGGAAAGTAAGTAGCTGTTCCGACACGAAACATCCCCACATTGTTGATGTGTGTGGTAGACTGCAGAGCTGGTGAGTATGGATGTGGACCCTATGCCATGGGTCTGGGTCTGGGTCTGGCCTGTCCATTCAGCACTTTTCTCTGGGGGATTCAGTTGGGATCACGCTGGCACTATGCTGCTGGATAATACAGGACTCTGCAATCTAAACAGGCTTTGTTAACCCCACAGCCAAGTAAGATCACTACAGCTGATCACAAGTTACAGTACAATACTAAACAGAAACACGACATGATGGTGGATGCACTTGTTGTACACTAAAGAGAGATTTTCAGTGATTTAGAATGGATTGCTCTTTCTTTGTAAATGGAGGATGGATTCCTGGTAGACAGTGTGTGTATTCCAAATGGCATCCTAATTCCAATATGGTGCACTACTTTTGACAAGGGCCATAGGGCTCTGGTGAAAAGCAGTGCACTATATAGGGAATAGGGTGCCATTTGGGATGCATTCTGAGACTGCAAGGCTGTACCCAGACTCAGAGAGTTATTATACATCAGGATAGATGGAAGGATATTGTAACAGATAGTACAGGAATGTGCTACTTTGAAGAGTTGTGTAATAAGTACAGGCAAAATGATGGTCTGGGACTATGCATGGACTAGCATGCTGGGCAGTACTGGATGATACAGGTTGTATTGTAATGGGAAAGGCAGTAGAGTGGTTTGGAGAGCAGAAAGCTGTATAAAGGTCTTAATTGTGTTGGAGGACTGGGCAGTGTATTAGTTTGGGGTGGAACTGTGTGGGAAAATGCTGATTTGTGTTGTAATTGGACAGTAAATTGTCAGTGGCAGCGTTGGCCCCCTATCAGGTCCGGATGGGGGAGATTAGCCATGTGGTGGGGCGGGCAGATTTACAGTAGGGGCCAGACAGGAGGGCAAGCCCAATACACTATACTGTAGAGACGGATCTACTCTAGCCTGTAGCAGCCAGGGACCAGTGTAAGGCTAATTTATGAGGTTTCTCTTTGTGTGTGTGTGTGTGTGTGTTGTGCCTGTCTCAGTGTGTGTTTTTGTACTGTGTATGTCTCTCGTGTGCATATGGGTGAGAGGTTGTGCTTTGTAACAATGCTATAGCTAGGCAAAGTGGGTACTCTATGTTGAGTTACTGTAAGTTTGTGTGAAATTAGTTTGTGCCCAAGGGTATTAATGAGGAATTTGCTGTGCATTAGGACTTGTGAAACACTTCAAATATACAGACGAAACTGACTGCTTGTCTAACTTTAAAACCAATGCTTCTTCATGCGTGGCGTATTTCATGAACAGCTTTAGTGTAGAGACAATGGTGCCTCTTGCTTTTGTTATTATTTTTGTAAGTTCTGGTGATGGCTTTGAGTCCCATTGTGAGCTAATATGCCAACTTGCTCTCTCTGATTCTACATTTTCAGAACGTTCCCTTTGACCCCTCAACCCCTCCATCCCATCTTTCCCATCATTTTTGGTTCTGATGTCTCTTCTCTTCTCTCTCCACAGGCGAGCCACACAGGAATGCGCTCCTACATTTACAATAAGAACTCTGTGGTTGGCTCGCAGGCAGAGCACGGTGGGATGAGGACGTACTTCTTCAGTGCCGACACGCAAGAGGACATGAATGGTTGGATCCGAGCCATGAACCAGGCTGCTCTCATGCAGAGTCAAGGCATCAAGAGGTTAGTCCCTCCCTCCCGCCTGCAGGCCGTCCCTAGTTGTCCCCTCTGCAGTGTCCCCAATAGTCTCCTCTGTAGTTATCCCCAATAGTCTCCTCTGCAGTGTCCCCAATAGTCTCCTCTGTAGTTATTCCCAATAGATTCCTCTGTAGTGTCCCCAATAGTCTCCTCTGTAGTGTCCCCAATATTCTCCTCTGTAGTTATCCCCAATACTCTCCTCTGTAGTTATCCCCAATAGGCTCCTCTGTAGTTATCCCCAATAGGCTCCTCTGTAGTTATCCCCAATAGGCTCCTCTGTAGTTATCCCCAATAGGCTCCTCTGTAGTTATCCCCAATAGGCTCCTCTGTAGTTATCCCCAATAGGCTCCTCTGTAGTTATCCCCAATAGCCTCCTATTCCAAACAGGGATCCACCAATATCTCTCCCAGTAGACCTCTGCCTCCCTCTCTCTTCCTTCTCAGCACAAAAGCAAAGCACATTTTTCCCAGTCTGATCTTGATTATGTGCCTGTAGAAACATTAGCAAAGTGCCTAACTGTTGGGGTTGTAGGTGGGAGTGTACCTGGCCTGGCTTGGCATGGTTTTGGCATGGTTTAGCTTGGCCTGCTTGGCTGGGACTCAGTGAGCAGTCATCCATGGCAGGGCAGGCGTAGCACTACTCTGATAGTGTCTACTCTCCTGTGGGATGGATGGGATGTTGAGTGCTGCTGCTGTATGGATGAGTGCTCCATCCTGCTCCTGCTGCCAGCTGAGCATGGGCCAGTCACAGGGCACAGACACGGTCCCTCCCTCTACTCCATCACAAGGCACAAACACACCTGCATTGCAAATGGCACCCTATTCCCTATATAGTGCACTACTGATTAGATCCCCATGGGCCCTGGTCAAAAGTAGTGCAGTATATAGGGAATAAAGAATAGCTTTGTATCCACAAACTTGACTGAGTGATGATTTCCAATGTGTGTATGTCTCCGTAAGCGCAGGTGGTCCTCTTTTGAACACTGCTCGTTCGTCACGTCACTGACCCTGTAACTGACCCCGTTTAACACAGTGAATGGGGATTCAACAACCCTGTCATTTCACTCATTGTAAGATTACACACACACCAATTGGCAAATCATCCAAACCTTATCAATGTTACAGCCACTCGAATTAAAAGGAGAAAAGGTTGTGGTTTGGCCAAACGGGTTACGGTTTGGTTAGATGAATGACACAGCGTGTGGTGTAGGAGAAATGAAGTGTACAGTGCACATACATGATGTGGCTGATCTGGAATGGCATTCTACAGCTGAGAGGGAAGGTTGGATCTGATGTTTTGGGAAACAATACCATCTAGTGGCCAATGCTGCTCAGGGCTCATTAGCAGCTCCAATGGAAATCATTGTCTGAAACTACTGCTAGTGCTACATTATAATGTTATCAGGATGTCAGCATTATCATGTAGACAGATTAGACAGAAAGCTAGAACTTGGAATTCCAGTAGAACATTAGCTAACACTCGTTTACAGTACCAGTCAAAAGGAAACACCTACTCATTCAAGGGCTTTTCTTTACATCAAAACTATGAAATAACACATATGGAATCATGTGGTAACCAAAAAAGTATTAAACAAATCAAAATAGATTTTAGATTTTAGATTCTTCTAAGTAGCCACCCTTTGACTTGATGACAGCTTTGCACACTCTTGGCATGCTCTCAACCAGCTTCACTTGGAATGCTTTTCCAACAGTCTTGAAAGAGTTTCCACATATGCTGAGCACTTGTTAGCTGCTTTTCCTTCACTCTGCGGCCCAACTCATCCCAAACAATCTCAAATGGGTCGAGGTCGGTCATCTGATGCAGCACTCCACCACTCTCCTTCTTGGTAAAATAGCCTTACACAGCCTGGAGGTGTGTTTTGAGTCATTGTCCTGTTGAAAAACAAACGATAGTCCCACTAAGCGCAAACCAGATGGGATGGCGTATCGCCGCAGAATGCTGTGGTAGCCATGCTGGTTAAGTGTGCCTTGAATTCTAAATAAATCACAGACAGTGTCCCCAGCAAAGCACCATCACACCTCCTCCATGCTTCACGGTGGGAACTACACATGTGGAGATCATCTGTTCACCTACTATGCGTCTCACGATGACCCGGTGGTTGGAACCAAAAATCTAAAAAAGGACAGATTTCCACTGGTCTAATGTCCATTGCTCGTGTTTCTTGGCCCAAGCAAGTCTCTTCTTATTATTGGTGTCCTTTAGTAGTGGTTTCTTTGCAGCAATTCGACCACAAAGGCCTGATTCACGCAGTCTCCTCTGAACAGTTGATGTTGAGATGTGTCTGTTACTTGAACTCTGTAAGGCATTTATTTGGGCTGCAATTTCTGAATTTCTGACATTTTCCGGATTGACTGACCTTCATGTCTTAAAGTAATGATGGATTGTCGTTTGTCTTTGCTTATTTGAGCTGTTTATGCCATAATATGGACTTGGTCTTTTACCAATAGGGCTATCTTCTGTATACCCCCCTACCTTGTCACAACACAACTGATTGGCTCAAACACATTAAGAAGGAAAGAAATTCCACAAATGTACTTTTAACAAGACACACCTGTTAATTGAAATGCATTCCAGGTGACTACCTCATGAAGCTGGTTGAGAGAATGCCAAGGGTGGGTACTTTGAAGAATCTCAAATTTGATTTGTTTAACACTTTTTTGGTTACTTCATGATTCCATATGTGTTATTTCATAGTTTTGATGTCTTATTGGTGTTATTATTCTACAATGTAGAAAATAGTAAAAATAAAGAAAAAGCCTTGAATGACTAGGTGTTTCCAAACTTTTGACTGGTAGTGTATGTCTGAATATGCTCTGAACTTTTAAACTGAGTTAAAAACTGTCCATCGAGGACCTGCCCTGTCAATATTTGTAATCAAAAAAATTGGTGATTTGTTAGACGTGTATCGTGTTGGTCTGGGAATCAGATGAATGACCCTGCAGGGGAGAGAGTCTCATACATTCATCTGTGGGACAAATTAATGATCACTAGAGCTATTACACAGAGTCATGGATGAAGAGGCTACCCCGAGCTATTTGTTTAAAGACAAAATGGCTGTCATTTTGACTCTCAAGGGGAAACCAGCCTGCCTCCTATCCTAAGAGCCTCACTTAGTTACACCCCCCTCTCCATGAAAATATGTGGGTGTTAAAAACATATTGAAAACCCCTCCCTGTAGTCTGCCTTCCCTCTTTGGAGGAACTCCGTAATGAATAAAGCACATTTGAAGGCTTTCACTAGTATCACTCAAGTGGGAAATAACATTGAGAGTCAGCTCAGGTTAATGGAGGTGTCCATGTTGCCGTTTTATCCACAGCCTAATACCTCCAAATCCCCTGTTTCAAGTGTACAGCTGCACTTTACCATAATGTAGTCTACTGTATTATTATCTGAGCGAAAAGGAGGAAAGAATAGCATTAATATTTTGTTTTAAGACACAGAACTTAAGTATTTAATGCAATACTATAGGTCACTAAATCCTTGACTAACATTCAGGGGATATATACTGAACAAACGCAACATGTAAAGTATTGGTTCCGTGTTTCATGAGCTGAAATAAAAGATCCCAGAAATGTTCCATACGCACAAAAAGCTTATTTTTCTCAAATTTTGTGCACAAATTTGTTTACATCCCTGTTAGTGAGCATTTCTGCTTTGCCAAGATAATCCATCCACCTGACAGATGTGGAATATCAAGAAGCTGATTAAACAGCATGATCATTACACAGGTGCACCTTGTGCTGGGGGACAATAAAAGGCCACTCTAAAATGTGCCGTTTTGTCACACAACACAATGCCACATGTCTCAAGTTTTGAGGGAATGTGCAATTAGCATGCTGACTGCAGGAATGTCCACCAGAGCTGTTGCCAGATAATTTAATGTTAATTTCTCTACCATAAGTTGCCTCCAACGTTGTTTGAAAAAATGTGCCACCCGGACAGCTGATGAAACTGAGGAGTATTTCTGTCTTTAATAAAGCCCTTTTGTGGGGAAAAACTCATTCTGATTGGCTGAGCCCGGCTCCCCAGTGGGTGGGCCTGGTTCCCAATTGGTGGCCCGCGCCCCTTCCCAGTGACGTTAAATACATAGAAAATGAATTAAATAACTAATTTCAATTCACTGATTTCCTGATATAAACTGCAACTCTGTAAAATTGTTGAAATTGTTGCATTTTGCGTTTATATTTTTGTTCAGTATATTAGCTTGTCACTAACCATGTCACACTGAGCTGATTAATCATGTCAGTTGTTTCTAATGTCCAGGGGTTGGTGTGATAGAAATGCCAGGTTTGGCCATTGTCTTTAGCCTAGGTAACTGTAAAGTGCCTCTGTTATAGTCCGGTATCCTTGTTGCCCTCTATCGCCTCTCACCCCCTCACAGAGAGGCAGTCACAGAGAGACCAGAAATGTCAGTACAGCAGGCAGTACCACAGACAAACCACGTTAACAACAACACCACCAGTAAGAGCCCCTCTCAGTCGCGTTCAGGGAGCCTCCAGCGGCCCAAGAGAGAGGAGCCTCCGGAGGGGGAGATCCGACTAGGCCAGGGAGACGAGGAGAGGTACGTGTTGGAGGCTCCTAGAAAGCTCAGCCATCCAGCCATGGAGGTAGAGGTAAAGGTGGACAGGCTCTCCCCAGACGCTCTCCAAGGCCCCTCACACCCCAGGAATGGCCAGGCCCACACAGTCCTCGCCACGCTGCCCCCTGAGCAGAATGGGAACATCGTGTATAAGAGGGGCTTTGTCCCACGGACAGCCACAGAGAAGCAGGTGCAGAGGAAGACGGCTCTGGCTCAGGTGGAGCACTGGGTCAAAGTACAGAAGGGAGATCCCAAGAGGTCAGTCAGAAGACCTACATTACTCATCTAATCTAATATTTACTCTTATCTTGAGCAAAGTCTTAACCTTATCCTTAGCTTCAGTGATGATAACCCTAACCATCACAGGAGGTTGGTGGCACCATAATTAGGGAGAACAGGCTCGCTGTAATGGTTGGAGCGGAATAGATGGAATGGAATCAAATACATCAAACACATGGTTTCATGTGTTTGATGCCATTCCCTTTTTTCCGTTCCGGACATTATTAGGAGCCGTTCTCCCCTTAGCAGCCTGCTGTGCTAACTATAGCCTCAACCCATGCCCCAATATCAACCATTCAATTGACATACTGTATTATAACAAACAATTTATGAATGTCTCCCCTTGTGGCGATTGTGAATGTCTCAGCTCTGAACTGCTTTTTCACTGTAACCGTTTGTTGGAATAAAGTGTTTAGGCCTGAATGGCTGTTGATACTTTACTTAAATGCACTTTAGTTTCAACTCAGTATTGATGCTCAATTATGTACCTGGTGAAATAAGTAGACTGCACAGTTTGTAAAAGGCTCTATTCCTCTTTCCTAACCTTAGCAACACATCTACTACTGAGTACGTCCTCCCCCTCCCTCGGCGGACCCCTCCCCTGCAGCCTAAGGCCGTGGTAGTAGAGACCTACCAGACATTGCCAAAGACCCCCAGACTCCCGTCTGGCGGGAGCTCCCCTTCGGCGCCCCGCAACCTGCCCAGTGACTACAAATACGCCCACGACCGGCTCAGCCACTTCCGCATGTCCACCGATGAGCGCATGGCCACCAAGGAGGGCATGGTATGGCAGCTATATGAGTGGCAGCAGCGCCAGCAGTTCCGCCATGGCAGCCCCACTGCGCCCATCTACACCGGACCAGACTTCCTGGACACGGCCTCCTTCAGGGTCACTGTGGAGATGCCTCGCTCCATCTCTGTGCCCCCTTCGCCCTGTGAAGTCCCCCATCTGTCCCCACCTTCAAACCATTGTCCCCCCACAGGCCACACACCCCCTCAGACAGGGTGACGGTCAGGCCGCTGGATGAGGTGCCACCTGGGGAGTCCCCCACCGGCTCCAGTTCTCCTAGACGGGTGTTTTCTCAGCTCTCTAAGGTAGGACTCTGACCCACTGGGGTTTAAAGGGTTTTAAAGAGGCTGGTTTTACCACCCTGGAACTGTCACAAGACTAAATGTTTTACAGCTAAGGAACGTTCATCTTTCATAAAAGGGTTTAATTCTCACAGTTACTGAGGCCATTTTGTTTGTAGTGAATTTCCAATTCATCTCTGTCTTAGAGGAATACTAACTTCGACACGTTAACCGTTAGAGAAAGGGCCAACCATGGGAAGATGAGCATGAGAAGTAGACCTGCTGTAATTTCCCGTCATCTTCACTTTGATGCCGGTCACAAGCTCCGAATGATTCACACAGTCCACACCCAGGCCCTCTACACAGGTGGCAGGGTGTGTGTGTGAGTGGGAGCCTCCTCATCGCCCATTCCTCCCATCTCCCGGCCCGGCCCAGTCTCCGGGCTCAGACACACATCAGCCTGTGTGGCCGTGTGTGTGCAAGTGTGTGAGCCCCTATGACAAGGCACTGTCCTGCGCCATCTGCATCCTGTGCTGTCTCCCTGCCGGCTGCATACCCCCACATGTGAGGCTGTCTTTACAAGGTTGCACCATTCCAGCCTCCATGCAGCCCTCATCGCAAGCCCACTGTCCTCACACCAAGTAAACAGAATGTCCCAGCCTCTGTTTCCTCATCATTCACCCATAACGCCAAGTCATTAATTATGTGTCTCAAATAGAACACTGCCGCTCCTCGCTCACAGAATAATCATAAACACTCAAAGAGGAAAAGTCTTTTTTTAATGAGCCACAGTGTGTGTGTGAGACCATCCAAGAAAGCAATGGTTTATGGGTACTACATTTAGTCTGCAGATGAACTTTGTTTTGGTGGATCCAGCATCTTTTAGACTGGTGATGTCTTTTTGGCTTGAGTGTGTATTTCAGGGCTGTGTTCCATGTACCTCTATGGAATATCACACGAGTGTGTGTGTGTGTGTGTGTGTTATTAGCGGCTAATTCAATTTGCCCAGGGCCTCTCAGCACCCTGTAAACATCTCCAGTGTATCTCAACCATCAGCAACGGTCTCTTTCTTCTGATCTTACATTTAAATTAAAAACCTATTATACAGCAAAAAAAGATTGGCTTGGGAATCTCTGAGGGAATGGCTCACAGTGCTTCTCTCGCTGATAGCAAACAAACGTTATTTTAAGAAGGCAGGTTGGGGATAATTTATGTGTAGTTAATTAAATCTCTTGTTGTTTGTGTCCTTTTAAGGTTCTGTGATGGGCCTAGCCAAGGAATTCTGTGTGTTAAGCAAAAATGTCAAACCTTCCAAACCCTGTAGCAACTTAAACTGAGGGCACACCATATTTCAAATAAGAGGAGGAAGGATGGAAATAAATACATGGATAGAAGAAATATGCTGTGTGCACAAATTAGTTTGTAAAGTTGCAGGGATTCCCTTTAAGTTTGGGGTGGTACATATCAGAATGCCCAGTAGCGGGGACAGAAAGCCAGGAACTGAACCACATTGCAAGCATATTCATCCTTGTAAATGTTCATCTATGATTTGCTGTTCTGTTTGATCTGTGAAATAGGATATGTAGGCTAATAACTTGTTGATGTCTTTGTTTTCCCACAGACTAGTCGGCTGGAGAGACGGTCAATGCCAGCCATGGGCTACATCACACACACAGTCAGCGCACCAAGCTTGCATGGGAAAACGGTACAGCTTCTGTCTTGTTCATTTATCTTCATCACACACCCAGTTTAAACTATTCTCTTCTTTATATTAGGACTATTAAAGATTAATTCTGAAGGGAACTTCAATGTAATACATTTCAGTCAGAAAGCAGCACCATTTTCAGCTGGTGGATTCAGTGCTGTTCTGCTCTGAAGGGCCTTGTGTGGGTGGCAGGGAGAGAAGAGCAGGTATTGTGGTAGGATGCTTAGGCCCACAGCTCTCTGGGGCCTGAAGAGCTGAGCCCTCACTGCTGCCGCCCTGGTGGCCAGGTGTTGAAGTGCTCTCTCTCTGTCCCTCCCTCTCTGCCTCTCCCTGGCCTGGGCCTGACCCTACTGCAGCCGGAGGAGCTGACCCTGCTGCTCATTCAGCTCAGGAGTCACCAGGCCAAGATGGCTGGTGTCCACGGCGACGCCCTCCACCACCACCTACATCACAACGGCCTCCTAGGCCCCAGCCTGCAGGTCAGGCCCTCTCGTATCCTCCCCCCCCTGCAGCCGCCCTGCCCTGCAGCCCCACTCCAATGAATCGTGGATCCCCAGCCCCCAGCTAAATCCCTCATTACCCTCAGTCTGTATCTCTGCTAGTGTTTTGGTACCAGCTCCATCATTCATTGGACTGTGTGGTGTGTTGGTCGTGTCTTGTTGTACTAGTGGCTTAGGTGCTCCCCTGTTAGCATGGACTGTCTGCAGCTATAGATACACCAGCCTGTGTTGTTTGAATGGACAGCCTCACTCATCTGTCGGCATAAGAGACGTGTTTCATTTGATTTGTTAAAAAAACAAACATGATGTTGCTCCCAAGCTTCATATCAAGCATGTTATTTGTTGACTATGCACCGTGCCTGCCTTCACATACATATACTATAGCCTTATCTTCTGTTGTTTGAAGTCTTTGCAAACCTGGACAACTACAATGAGAAATTTATTTTTGACTTTTCTTACACATTTCCCCTCTAAGTCCTGGTTGTGTTGAACTGTGTGTATCTGAAAGGTCACTCTTATTAGTGTAAAGTGATCCTGGGTATACATGCTGGCTCAGTAGTGTGCCTCCCTAGAGCAGGGGTAGGCAACTAGATTCAGCCGCGGGACGATTTTTGTTGGAGCAAATGGTCAGGGGGGCCGAAACCTAATTATAGTAATTTGTACTGAAAATGTTATTGTATTTGAAGTAATACCTTGATTACACCGAGTCATGATCACATATGTCTCTTTTTTTATTTGTGGGAATTAAAATTAAACTGAATTCCTGGTGATTTTACAGTCTTCTTTGACCAAAAAATAAATGTAATTAAAAAGAAGATGCCTGTTGCCGACCCCTGCCCTAGAAGAGCCAGTCCAAACACAGTGCACTGCTCTGCTCTCAGACCTGCACACCACAGTGAAGCTGCAAAGGTGCTCAATGACAACCATGCTCAGTCTCTCTCCATCAACGCTTGTTCTCTTCATCCTCATGTAGACATAATTTACCCATGCCAGAGATTTGGTGGCGAACTGAATTACAAGCAGTATACTGCCCTTTGAAATGCTAAAGCTATTTGTGTAAGCATCCCTAAACTATTTAGATAGCAGCCCTACACTACAATCTAGTTTGGTGTAAATTCTCATAATATAACCAAATCAATCTGCCTGAATTTCTGTCCTCTTTTGCCTCACTAATATTAATTTGACTGTGGTGATATGATCTCTCCAATGAGAATGAAGTAGAGATATAGAGTTGTGCTGTAACAGCGCCTGACTAGTCTTCCTATACTATAGTCTCCTAGCATCCTTTGCAGCTGTCCGTCTTGTGATCTGTCTCTCCACTCCTCATTGTCTGTCAGGCAGATGATACTTACATGCAACTGAAGAAGGACCTGGATTATCTAGATCTGAAGGTGGGCCCCAAGAGAAAAGCTAATGTAAATGATTATTCATCTCTCTTCCTCCTCTCTCCTCTGTAGACTGCATCCTGCTCTTCCTTCCACTGTCTACAGTGTCAGTCTCTTCCTTATTCACACACCTCCTCCTCTGCTTTCTGCCCTCGATCCTCAGGACTGTGTGGTTTAGGTTGATGTTGGAATTTAAACTGTCTTCTGTGTGTTTTAACCACTGTTGTTTTGTTACTAATGCTCTTTATACTGAGAATAATGCTTTGCTGCATTCATCTGTGTGTCTTTACTATCAATTCAGCAAAGAAAACAACTTGAGTGCAATATGATCTCATACATACAATGATATGATTATTGGCTACAGTATAAATTATACAATTTTCTATATTGTGTCAAAGCTAGCTATTCTTTCAATTGGATAAAAGTACATTGGGAATAGTACATGTTCCCCCTGAAAACATGGAGCCAGAATATCATACCTCCACTGATGGGAACTGAAGTTTCAAGCAGCACAGTACTACATGTCAAAAACAAAATTTTGCAACATGTAAATTTCACTTCCCATCAGGCAGTGCTGCTAAAAGAGACCCACAATGGGCGCGTTCGACATTGCAGCCGACATTAAAGGCGAGTCGAGACTGACTGATCTACAAATCACCTTGCATCCTAAATAACTACACAATATTATTTGTAGATCAGTCAGTCAGTCACAATTTATCAATGATACATCACGGATTTGATGCTCTCGAACACGGAAAGTATCTTGCTAATGGCGGGTTCACAGAATTGAGAGAATGCCAAGAGTGTGCAAAGCTGTCATCAAGGCAAGGGTGGCTATTTGAAGAATCTCAAATATAAAATATATTTTGACTTGTTTAACACTTTTTTGGTTACTACATGATTCCGTATGTGTTATTTAATAGTTTTGATGTCTTCACTATTATTCTACAATGTAGAAAATAGTCAAAATAAAGAAAAAAACATTGAATGAGTAGGTGTTCTAAAACGTTTGACAGGTAGTGTAAGTCTAATGCCAGCTTCAGCAGAATGACTATGTGTGTTGTAATGATTCTACATTCTGCTATCAGCGATTCTCTTCCATTAACAACAGTACAAAGCATCTGATCCTCCTGAAGTGATTTGTATGTATAACACCACAAACCTTAACTAACCTTCTGTTTCTTGGAGTGGGGAGTTCTATTATCGATGTAACACTTCTCTATTTCCTGTTTTAAAACAGATCAAAAGTATTGACCCGTTGATCGTTATGGTACACAATGTGTTAGAAAACACCCCTCCAGGTTTTGGGTCCAGTTGGAATGTAAGGATGGTGTGCATACAAAGAGTGAGACCATTCCACTGCTTCTCCTAATAGAATGTGTATAATGCACTCCTCACCTGCCCGTGTTTGCTGTGAAGAGTGGCCATGTTAGAAGAGAGACCCACCTGTGACTGTAGTGCATAGCTTGGCCTGCTGGGTACTGTAGTCCATCATGGTGATGCTGTGTCAGTGTGTGCTGACTGACTGATGTGGACTCTGTCTCTGCTCTCTGTGAGAGGGAGTCCCATTGCATGCTGTTAAACCCTGGATTGCACTTTGTTTCACAGCCTTTCTTTTCCTTTTGTTTGGCTTGTAAGCACTAAAGAGACGACCCAAGGGTGCTCTTTGAGAAATGTCAATACTGATTATCATTTAACACTTGTATTAGAATCAGAGCTATAAGGTCAGCTAAATAATGTGTGCTTTGGTTATAATTGTAAACACACCTACATCTCTATGCCCTTTGAAATGGATCAACAGAAATCATTAGCTCTGTTTGGGCATTAAGTCAATTGAAATCTCTTAGCGAAAGACACTGAAATACATCTACAGTTTACATCAATTCTAACGGGGCCAGTTCACTGACGTCTCTGAGATATGTCTTTGGCCAAGTCTGATTTATCACTGTAACAGAGAGGATCTGAAGGAGGTGCCATATTTCCTGCTAGTTCCTCCCTTTCTCTTGGTTCATAAAGAGGACACGGTCGTTAACTAAACCCACTGACACACTGCCAGGAAAGAGCAGCTTTGTGGTTCTCCGTCGTGGCCTCTTTCTTAAATGCACAGATGCTGTTTTTGACCATAAATATATTTGCACAGCTTTTAAAGCAGTCACAGTGCATTGACTTGTGCATACTACTACCCAAGTCTTTTTTGTTTAATAAGTTTTGCATAACTGTTCTACATTGTGGTTTCTGCAATCCCAATGTCCTTAGCAAGGTCTCATGCTGTTGCTTGATAGTTGCTGTAATGTTGTTGTTCAGTGTTATCTATTGAATGTTGGTTTTAATATTTAGGGTAATTGAACTTTTTTTGCAACTATTACTGGGATAAATAAGGTTGTATTTGTGCTTTTGGGGCATTGCAGGTTACAGGGCGTGAAACTCTAAAAGACAGACCATCGAGACCTGTTAAGATAGCAGAGAGCGATGTTGATGTAAGTATACTGTCCCCCACCCCCCCTAACCAAACCTTGTCTGATAAACACCCAGTTTATCCATCTCCTTTTCTTCAACGTCTATCGTTTTTCACATCCCACTACAGAGACAGTGAACTGAGGATTTGAGAAGTTGGTATTCTGTAGTTGTGGTAAACAGAGGGTGTGTAGGGAGGGAGGCAACGAAGCTGAGCGAAGACGCAGCACTGTGGGGGCAGACAGCTTCACTGTTAAAGTCTGAGAGGACCGACGAGGGCTTTTATTTCCAGCTCTCAATTTAAAGGGAAAAATACATGTAATGGGATTTTAGACGTAGAGCTCTTACATTTTTCAGTTTGATTTCTGTCATCCGCCCTTTTTAATTCTTTGTTTGCTCGGAATGGAGGTAAATAAGCTGGATGTCTTGGCTTTTCATCATTAGCATTGTTCCAGTTTAACAATTTATAAGAATTTGCTGGTGAATTTGTTTGAACAATGAATATTTCATGCAATTAAAACAACAATATACGGCTGTGAAATAAAAAACAGCTTAATTATTAATTGAACAGAATGATAAATAGAGCTCAAGAATGAACACTCACTGTGTGAGAAAGATTGTAAGCTAGGCAGTCTTTTTTTGTTTTCTGAAACATATAACCCATTTCTGAGGGGAAACAAATATGCCAGTCTCAATAAGCACTGTTCTCTTGAAAAGTGAATTTCAAAATATGGATTTTTGATTATGATTACTTATAATGGGAATTACCATTCGCCACAAGCAGACAGTATAAAGCTTTATTTCTTTATTTTCACACAGAGAAGATGAAAAGAGGTCCTCAGGGCATTTCAAAGAGATGGGTCTTATTGACATATTTACAGACAGAGCAGACTACTGTAGACTATCAATTCATTCTGCTGGGCACTGTGGTTTGAATAGTGTTTACCAGAAGCTGCTGGGCTGGGCAGAGGGCCCCTGTTCTAGCCATAGACCTAGTCTTCTTAATAGACATTATCAATCTCTGTTCTCTGTGCTGCCTGCTGCTGTTCCCTGTGCAGGTGAAGTTAAGTCGACTGTGTGAACAAGACAAGATCCTTCAGGAGCTGGAAACAACGATACGCACGCTCAAGGAAGACAAGGTATTGGGTTTTGTGTGTTTGTTTGTGTGTGTGTGCCTGGGTGTGTATGCGTGTGTATTAGCTCCCCATATGGTCTTGTCGTGAATACCCCATGCCCTCATGGTGTCCTGTCCTACAGGACAAGTTGGAGTCCGTGCTGGACGTGTCCCACCAGCAGATGGAGCAGTACCGGGACAAGCCGGCCCACAAGGACAAGATATCCTACCAGCAGAGACTACTGCAGGAGGACGTGGTGCATATCAGAGCTGAGATCTCTCAGGTGTCCACGGTAGGACCTGCTCTGTCTGACCTAACACAGCCTGGCTCACTGGTTTGGACCTAGCCCCATTGACTGACCACACAACCTCCCTCTCTGTCTCTCTCACTCTCTATCTCGCTCTCTCTCTATGACTCTCTCTTTCTCTATGTCTCTCTTGCTCCATGCAGGAGATGGAGAATGCGTGGAATGAGTACAGCAGCCTGGAGAGAGATGTGGACTGGTTGAGGACAGCTCTGGAGGGCCAGATGAACCGCAGTGGTCTCTCTCAGGTCAGGATCGCACCACAACCACACCACTGCGAACACATACTCTCGTACAGATTCCCAGAGGGATGGGAACAAGCGTCTGTAGTGTTTGTGTTCATGGTTGTGTGTGTGTGTTTGTCTATGAGCAGCAGGAGAAGTCCCAGATCAAGCGGGAGTTGTGGAGGATTGAAGATGTAATAGCAGGCCTCAGCTCCAGCAAAGCCAACTACCAAGTCACCATCTCCTCTGTGACCAACCCAGGTGAGAGGAGTGCTGTGGCTCTGCCTCCGCTTGTCTCTACTAACACACACTGGAGCTCAGGACGAGATAGAGAGAGAAATGGACACTACTTGTCATGTACTTATATATTTACAGAGGACAAAATGGATGAGTTGATTATGGTCTGTATGTGAATTTGGCTTTTGTGGTTGGAGTGTTGTTATCTTGTGTAATTTTAACGTGTATGTTGTGTGTGTTGGGGGGTGTTTTACATGTGTTGTTTTTGTGCCTCCAGAGAGAAAACTTGTGCCTTCTCTGTCTGCCAGTCCATCCCTGGGAGAGATGAGACTGGCCCAGCAGCACAGCCCCCACCTCAGCCCCACAACCCCCACCTCCACCCAGCACACCACCGCAGCCCTCCCCATATCTGTACCAAAATGGGTGAGTGGCCCCCACTCCCCTCCCACTCGAAGGACATACAGTGTTGAATGTTATCCTATCTGATAGTAAATGTGATTGAATATGATGGTAAAGGCTATGCTGGTTGGTTGTTTTCTCTGCAGGCAGATGAGGGCGCCCCTCCCCGACCACCACTACCTCAGCTATACAGTCCTGAGGACCACGCCCGGCCGTGCCTCCGCTGCCCAGGGAGACCAGCGTCATCAGACACACTTCTGTACGAGGCCTCAAACGACAGTCTGACGAACGCAAGCGGGATAGGGAGATCGGCCAATACACCAACGGAGACAACAAGGTGTGTGTTTGGAGAGAGCTATGGAGCCGTATGTCTGTGTGTCTGTGTGGTACTGATCTCTGTCTCTGTGGGTGTCAGGTGGAGCTGCGGACCTTCCTGAGTGAACCTGAGCTTTTGGGAGTGGGAGGGTCTGGTCACATGAAGATGGGGGCCTTGGGGCATGATGGTGGCTACCAGACCCTGCCAAGCAGAGGTAAGTAGCTCTAGGTCCAACACATGTAATGCACCTTGATGTAAAGTGGAATGACATATATGTTTACTTGAAGAATGTCTTACTTTTCAGAATAAGCAAACCGCTTGAAAGGCTAAACAGCTTTCAGTGTTTTTATATTGTTCACACCAGCAGCAAATATGTGCTTTGTAATGTACCCACTGAACATGCTTTGGCTCTTGTGTTCACTTGGGAGTCGTGTTTTCATATTTGCTGTCTTTCTCTCAGGGCCAGCTGGCTCCTCATCCAGGCTAAGTCGGTCCACAAACATCTCCTCATATGTTACCCTCAGAAGAGGAGCCTCAGCCGCCTCAGGCCTGAAGGTAAGACTCTTACTATTTCTGACTGACTAGGAGTCAAGAGAGTAGGTGGAGAGGCAGCACAAATATTGTTTCTAAATCCTGTCATGGCTTTTATTTTTGTGGAGCTGAGACAAGCTGACTTGATTAGATGCAGCATCTATTACAAAACGCTGAGTACATGGAAAAAACTAGAAGGTCATTTTCCATGAAGAATTTATTTTTATTTCAGCTGGCCAACAGTATTGTTATAATAATCAAACAAGTTTAGAAGTTTAAATTGCTATTGTTGAGAAATGTAGGCTATTGTAGCAGTATAAGTAGATACTGTATTACAGTATATATATTTCACCTTTATTTAACCAGGTAGGCCAGTTGAGAACAAATTGTAATTTACAACTGCGACCTGGCCAAGATAGAGTAAAGCAGTGTGACACAAACAACATGGGTTACACATGGGATAAACAAACGTACAGTCAATAACACAATAGAAATGTCTATATACAGTGTGTGCAAATGAGGTAAGATTAGGGAGGTAAGGCAATAAATAGGCCATAGTGGCGAAATAATTACAATTTAGAAATGAACACTGGAGTGATAGATGTCCAGAAGATGAATGCGCAAGTAGAGATACTGGGGTGCAAAGGAGCAAAAAAACAACAACAACATGGGGATGAGGTAGTTGGATGGGCTATTTACAGATGGGCTATGTACAGGTGAAATGATAGGTAAGCTGCTCTGACAGCTGATGCTTAAAGTTAGTTAGGGAGATATAAGTCTCCAGCTTCAGTGATTTTTGCAATTCGTTCCAGTCATTGGCAGCAGAGAACTGGAAGGAAAGGCGGCCAAAGAGTTGGCTTTGGAGGTGAACAGTGAAATATACCTGCTGAAGCGCGTGCTATGGGTGGGTGCTGCTATGGTGACCAGTGAGCTGAGATAAGGCGGGGCTTTACCTAGCAAAGACTTATAGATGACCTGGAGCCAGTTGGTTTGGCGATGAATATAAAGCGAGGGCCAGCCAACAAGAGCAAACAGGTCGCAGTGGTGGGTAGTATATGGGGCTTTGGGGACGAAACGGATGGCACTGTGATAGACTACATCCAATTTGCTGAATAAAGTGTTGGAGGCTATTTTGTAAATGACATCGCCGAAGTCAAGGATCGGTAGGATAGTCAGTTTTACGAGGTTATGTTTGGCAGCATGAGTGAAGGATGCTTTGTTGCGAAATAGGAAGCCGATTCTAGATTTCATTTTGGATTGGAGATGCTTAATGTGAGTCTGGAAGGAGAGTTTACAGTCTATCCAGACACCTAGGTATTTGTAGTTGTCCACATATTCTAAGTCAGAACTGTGCAGAGTAGTGATGCTAGACGGGCGGGCTGGAGCGAGCAGCAATCGGTTGAAGAACATGCATTTAGTTTTGCTTGCATTTAAGAGCAGATGGACGCCACGGAAGGAGTGTTGTATGGCATTGAAGCTCGTCTGGAGGTTTGTTCACACAGTGTCCAAAGATGGGCCATAAGTATACAGAATGGTGTTATCTGCGTAGAGGTGGATCAGAGAATCACGAGCAGCAAGAGCGACATCATTGATGTATACAGAGAAAAGAGTCGGCCCGAGAATTGAACCCTGTGGCACCCTCATAGAGACTGCCAGAGGTCCGGACAACAGGCCCTCCGATTTGACACACTAAACTCTATCAGAGAAGTAGTTGGTGAACCAGGTGAGGCAGTCATTTGAGAAACCAAGGCTGTTGAGTCTGCCGATAAGAATGCGGTGATTGACAGAGTCGAAAGCCTTGGCCAGGTCGATGAATCGACTGCACAGTATTGTCTTTTATTGATGGCGGTTATATCGTTTAGCACCTTGAGCGTAGCTGATGTGCAGCCATGACCAGCTCTGAAACCAGATTGCATAGCGGAGAAGGTACGGTGGGATTCGAAATGGTCGGTGATCTGTTTGTTAACTTGGCTTTCGAAGACTTTAGAAAGGCAGGGTAGGATAGATATAGGTCTGTAACAGTTTGGGTCCAGAGTGTCACCCCCTTTTGAAGAGGGGGATGGCCCGCGGCAGCTTTCCAATCTTTAGGTATCGCAGACGATACGAGAGGTTGAACAGGCTAGTAATAGGGGTTGCAAAAATTGCGGTGGATAATTTGTCTAGCCCAGCTGATTTGTAGGGGTACACATTTTGCAGCTCTTTCAGAACATCAGCTATCTGGATTTGGGGGAAGGATAAATGGGGGAGGCTTGGGCAAGACTACTCTAAATATTTAGAGTGGTCTTGTGAAGCAAGGCACACTGATAAGTCAGAAGTATATAAAAAAACTAGAGTGTTCTTGCAGAAGCAAGTCACAGTCATTTGTGATTCTCATTCATAGAATGTGCTCCCCTAGAATGTTGAAGAAATCCCATTAAAGTAGAAGATTTTGTTTTGGGGGGGAAGGACAAAAAGCATACATTTTATCAAAAATCTGTATACAAGAGCACTATTCCAGACCGGTATGCATGTTTTAAAGTTTGAATGGGGTTTCTAGCTTAATTTCGGCCTGCACTTTTGAATGGTGTATAAAAAATTGTGTTCCAAAGAAAAAGTAAAAAATAAGTTCAATAAGGTCATTATTTAAAGTGTGACTTCTGAGCAAGTGACATTAAAGAGAATCTGCCCCTAAAAAACAACTTCGCCATTTAGAAAACGGCCTATGTGGCCTAAGTATGAGTCAGGAACATTTATTCTACTGTCAAAATGTATTACAAAGTGTAAATAGAATACTTTTGGTCATAAAGTCAGTCTCGCCCAAAACTGAGTTTTGTACCTGAGTATGTCACAACGTAAATGAAGGTTGGTTTTATTTAAGTCCTGTCCACATGCCCACAACTAGCAGCACACAAGTAATAATCAGTTCGGAGTGCAGCTGCACACGACCCGATCGTAATGCCCTTGGTAAATGTGGTTTGACTTTGCATATCCCTATGGGACAATATGTAAAAATAGCTCAATGACTTAAAAACCTCAAAACACTATAAATTGTAGATATTCATATACAACAATTAATAGCTAAAAGGTATGTAACATAAAAAGATTGTCTCTTTTATGTTGTAATTTATTGACAGTACCTTAAGTAGGAGATAGGCTATCCAAAGTCAAACCAACTTTGCCATGGTCGCACACCAGCCGGATAAAGCTAATTGGAGAAATAATTTGGCTAACTCTTCCCACCTGTGAACACACACACACAAAACACCCACATCAAACTACACCCCGAAATCAACTCACGTTTGAATTCAGTCATGGCCGCTAGCATTTCTTAATGAACCAAATCTAAAATGAGGCCAAATCAGGAATTTCAGCCGCCTTATAATAACCTATCATCTACAACTTGAGGGGGTGCAAGACAGCCTATGCAATGCTAATGAATTACTGGTTTAAGACATGCTTTGGGACTTTGGGGACTACTAAGTATTTTTAAACCTCCCGCTTTGGGCTTGATGTGTCATCATGTAGATCTTACATGCATAATATGAGAAGAATTACTGTCTTAGTTTAATTAGCCATGAAATTCCGAGTTTGAAAGCAAAACTAATTCTGGAAGCTGTGCTGTGACATTTTACCTATATCGTTCCCCACGTGGGCCAGCTCCCTAGCAATTCAAGTTCTAGCCAATGAGCATCAGCTAGCAAGATGCACACACAGCAAAGCCTAAGAAATAGCAATGACGTGGTGCACATATCTACATGACTAAAAGTATGTGGACACTCGTCGAACATCTCATTCCAAAATCATGGGCATTAATATGGAGTTCATCCCACCTTTGCTGCTATAACAGCCACAACTCTTCTGGGAAGACTTTCCACTAGATGCTGGAACATTGCTGTGGGGACTTGCTTCCATTCAGCCACAAGAGCATTAGTGAGGTCGGCCACTGTTGAATGGGGTTGAGGTCAGGGCTCTGTGCAGGCCAGTCAAGTTCTTCCACACCGATCTCAACAAACCATTTCTGTATGGACCTCACTTTGTGCACGGGGGCATTGTCATGCTGAAACAGGAAAGGGCCTTCCCCCAAACTGTTGCCTCAAATTTGGACGCACAGAATTGTCTCGAATGTCATTGTATGCTGTAGCGTTAAGATTTCCCTTAGCTGGAACTAAGGGGCCTAGCCCGATCCATGAAAAACAGCCCCAGACCATTATTTCACCTCAACCAAACTTTACAGTTGGCACTATGCATTTGGGCAGGTAGCGTTCTCCTGGCAACTCAGATTCATTCGTTGGACTGCCAGATTGTGAAGCGTGATTCATCACTTCAGAGAACGTGTTTTTCCACTGCTCCAGAGTCCAATGGCGGCGAGCTTTACACCACTCCAACCGACGCTTGGTATTGCACATGGTGATCTTAGGCTTGTGTGCAGCTGCTCATCCATGGAAACTGATTTCATGAAGCTCCCGATAAACAGTTATTGTGCTGATGTTGCTTCCAGAGGCAGTTTGGAACTCAAAAATGAGTGTTGGAACCGAGGACAGCACTTGACGGTCTCGTTCTGTGAGCTTGTGTGGCCTACCACTTTGAGGTTGAGCCGTTGTTGCTCCTAGACGTATACTAATCACAATAAGATATCTTATAGTTGACCGGGGGCAGCTCTAGCAGGGCAGAAATTTGACGAACTGAAGGTGGCATCCTATGACGGTCTCATGTTGAAAGTCACTGAGCTCTTCAGTAAGGCCATTTTACTGCTAATGTTTGTCTATGGAGATTGCATGGTGGTGTGCTCGATTTTATACATTTGTCAGCAACGGGTGTTGCTGAAATAGCCGAATCTACTAATTTGAAGGGATGTCCACATACTTTTTGATATACAGTGTATGTTATGTAGTACGCAGTTTTCGGCCGACCCCTTTTGGCTCGTGAGCGCAGATTTCAGATCTACTGGCTAAAAAGTGTACACAAGTACAGGAGAACCTCTTTAATGTTGCAACATGGACCGAGAACTCATCGTCTGGGAGTGCAGGCCGAGATTAAGCTAGAAACCCCATTCAAACTTTAAAACATTTTTAACGATTAAAAATGGAATCATCCACTTTAATGGGATGTCTTCAACATTCTAAAGCTCTCATTGTTAAAAAAACCCAGACTTTTTTGCATCTTGATCTAATGTAAAATGGTGGTGGCATCTAAGCTCTCTCCCTTCAGCCTTCTCTAACCCATTCCTCGTCTTTCGTTGAATCCTTCCCTTCTGCTCTCTTTCTCCCTCTCCCTCTCTGTCCCCCCCCCTCTTCCTTTGCCATCCTCTCCCCTGCTCCCTCCCTCCCTCCCGCTCTCTCTTGCCGGTGTCGTGGGCTGTGTTCATTTATACCCTCCCTCCCTCCTCTCAGGAGAGACCAAAGAGTGCCTTGGAGCGTCTGTACTCTGGGGATGTGCTGCAGCAGCAGAGCAGGGGGAGGATGAGTGCTGAGGAGCAGCTGCAGAGGATGAAGAGGCACCAGAAAGCTCTGGTCCGCCAGCGCAAGAGGACCCTGAGTCAAGGAGAACGCCAGGCCTCTTCATCACGAGCCTCCTCCTCCTCCTCATCATCACAGCAACGCCCCCTTTCCGCAGACCTGGGCTCAGTATGTTAGAGCTACGCCTCACACGCCTAAAGCATGACCATTAGAGCTACAGCTACAATGCATGCAGAAGTAACAATGCATGCGACCACTAATACATTTCAATTGCATAGGGTTTTCATAGTGCCGTTGATGTGAGTTTGAGTGTGTGAGTTGGCCTGAACTAGCTGGTGCAGCAGGTAAGTGGGTGTGTGAATTGACTGCTGGGATTGTGTGAGACGTGAGAAGTGAGAGATGCTGTGGTGTGACATGCAGGTGGAACTACTGGTGTTCTCATCTAGGAAGTGAAGGACTATGAATATGCAATAACAGGAAGGACAGAATAGGTGGGGCCCCTGATTTCAAATGTCCTTGACTCCATCGCAAGAAAATGATTAAAAGGATTGAGAGATATTCACATACTGCATTTTAGACTACAGTCTGTCTCTAATGAAGTAGACTCTGCTATGATACTGCTAATGGTAATGACTAACCTCACTTCCACAACTCTGTTAAATGCCCTTGGAGATATGTAAACGGCATTCTTATATGTCGGCCGTCTTTAACTGTGTCAAAGGGCTTTTTGTTGGTTAGCTTGTGAGAATCTTTACGTGAATTATTAGTACTAAACAGTGATGCATTAACGCAGCTTCAGTAAATCAGCGTTGTGGGGGTTGATTGTAGTTGATTGATTGTGCTACACTGAATCATATCGCTACTGCTGCATTAACGGCCCATACCCATTACCTCTCCTCCCTACACCACCCCTGGCTAAACAAGAAGTGTTCTCTCAGCATTTCTCTAATGTTACCTCAGTACTGGAGATACATACAGCAGCTAATAACTCTCTGTCTCTCCCACCCTGACTAAACTGCAGGTTGACCTACTCTCAGGCTCCATGGCAGTGTTTCAGTCTGTGTTCCTATCACCCCACTAGTGCAGCCCACTGCTAAGATACTAACCCCATACCCTTCTTCTAGAACGGTCTGTCTTTCTCCAACCAGGTCTCATTGTGCTGCTCAGACAAAACATTCAAAATCCTGCAGATTAAAAAAACAATACTTTTTACATTATATTTTACTGACATTTTAAAGAGCTCTCTAATCTTTATAAGTGTGTATATAGACTGCTAGATTAATCATTTTCTAAGGATCACCTATTGACTCATCAGCATATACATTTAAATTGCCTGGTAGTTTGATACGATGCAACATCTGTCTAATACTGTGCTCTTTAGTCGATTAGTCTTTGTATATGAGTAAAAGCACTTTGCTAAAGGAGTGACTTTAGCAATGTGAATGCAGTTGTGATTGTGGTGACTTGTACATCTTACCACCACTTATCCCTCCTTGTTAACTGACTCTACATACAGCAATGCCTAATGTAAAGTACATGTATCAGTGTGTCACTACCTTTATCCATTGTGCCAATAGTTGTATCAGAACTCAAGTCAGCATATTATTTCTCTGTTTATCTGCAAATGGAGGATCATCTACTAAGCTCCTTCCCTCTTCTCCACATATTTAATGTAGAGGTTTGCAAATAAGAAATAAACACACATATTCCTAATAAATGCATGCTTGCCATGTGTTTTTTCTTCATTGCATGTGTATTAAATATGTATTTGTGGTATTTACTGCAGTGGGCTTTTTTTGTTATCTAGTAAGCACAATGATGCCTGAGACCAATATGTACATGTAAATGAATGTAGCTAGATGGATCCCTCACTTCTCCTCATCTTCAACCCAATCACTGACTGCACAAGTAGAGTGATGCATGCTGTGGTCTGAGAGCTTGGGACTTCATATACTGCACGTGCATGCGCACCACAGCCCCATCAACAGTCCTGTACACGCTGGTGGTTTTGCCTGTGCAGAATATTGTTGCATTTGTTATATTGTATGCCATTGTTAGTATATTTGAATGGAAAACAGAAAGTTATCCCTTTTTTTTTATTTGAAAAAGGAAAAATGCACAATATACAGTATAGCTACAGAGAAGAACAAATCAACGTCTGTAGAGTCTCACACTGGATGTTGCCATGAAATTGTTGCAACAAATCCTGAGTCAACAGTTGGAAAGTGGACTAATATTGTGGTTGTATTGGTGTATCACTGTTGTGTCTGTGAAGCAGCAGTATATTTGTGTTGGTGTGTAACTGTTGTGTCTGTGAAGCCGCAGTATGGTTGTTTCGGTGTGTAACTGTTGTCTGTGAAGCAGCAGTATGGTTGTGTTGGTGTGTAACTGTTGTGTCTGTGAAGCAGCAGTATGGTTGTTTTGGTGTGTAACTGTTGTGTCTGTGAAGCAGCAGTATGGTTGTGTTGGTGTGTAACTGTTGTGTCTGTGAAGCAGCAGTATGGTTGTGTTGGTGTGTAACTGTTGTGTTTGTGAAGCAGTAGTATGGTTGTTTCAGTGTGTAACTGTTGTGTCTGTGAAGCAGCAGTATATTTGTGTTGGTGTGTAACTGTTGTGTCTGTGAAGCAGCAGTATGGTTGTTTCGGTGTGTAACTGTTGTGTCTGTGAAGCAGCAGTATGGTTGTGTTGGTGTGTAACTGTTGTGTCTGTGAAGCAGTTGTGTTGGTGTGTAACTGTTGTGTTTGTGAAGCAGTAGTATGGTTGTTTCAGTGTGTAACTATTGTCTGTGAAGCAGCAGAATGGTTGTGTTGGTGTGTAACTGTCATGTCTGTCTACCCCTCCTCTTCCAGTGGAGGCGAGAGCAGGAGTTTGACCTGCAGTTTCTGGAGCGGGCGGTGCAGGGGGAGGAGGCGCGCGGCGTGGTCCAGGGCGAGGAGTGTCCAGCGGAGCACAGTGATAGACCCCGGTCCCAGTCAGACGAGTGGCTGACCCTCCGCTCTACAGCCATGTCCACACTTACCCGGGAGGCGGACCTGGAGATGCTGGACTATGACCTGGACCTCAGCCGTGAGGTACGGCCTGACCCTCACCACCACCAGTATCAAACCTCACCAAGTCAGAGCTGTTCACTTTCACAGCTCATTAATGGACTTAGTACTTTCACAATGTTGTTTAAACAATTGAATAGACTTGTTTTCAGCTTCAATGGTTATATTCCCTAATCCCTATAATAATGGTACTAGAGTTGAATACCTGTTAATAGGAAACCTCTACTGTGTGTGTTTCTCTGTGTGTAGCTGGCCAAACCTCAGAAGGTGTTAATCCCTGAGCGCTACATAGACACAGAGCCTGAGGAGCCTCTCAGCCCTCAGGAGGTGGAGGCTCGCCATCGCAACATGGAGCGCATCAAGAACATTCTGGCCAAGTCCAGGTATATTACAGCACCACCACTACTCACTGGGCCAATATGGAAGATCAGTTTGACAGGCCATTCAATTAATTGTGTAATGGTGTGTGTGTGTGTGTGTGTGTGATTAGTGTTCAGATCCTGGCGGGGCCCCCTGTGGCGGTGGACAAGCCAGAGGTGGTGGGTCTGGACTCAGCCCTACTGAAGCAGGAGAGGATCATCACCATGTCTTACGCCCTGGCCTCAGAGGCCTCCCTCAAGAGCAAGCAGGTCGCAGGTAATACCAACACACACAACTGGACACACTCTCTGGAGTAATACCAACACACACAACTGGACACACTCTCTGCAGTAATACCAACACACACAACTGGACACACTCTCTGCAGTAATACCAACACACACAACTGGACACACTCTCTGCAGTAATACCAACACACACAACTGGACACACTCTCTGGAGTAATACCAACACACACAACTGGACACACTCTCTGCAGTAATACCAACACACACAACTGGACACACTCTCTGCAGTAATACCAACACACACAACTGGACACACTCTCTGCAGTAATACCAACACACACAACTGGACACACTCTCTGGAGTAATACCAACACACACAACTGGACACACTCTCTGCAGTAATACCAACACACACAACTGGACACACTCTCTGCAGTAATACCAACACACACAACTGGACACACTCTCTGCAGTAATACCAACACACACAACTGGACACACTCTCTGCAGTAATACCAACACACACAACTGGACACACTCTCTGGAGTAATACCAACACACACAACTGGACACACTCTCTGGAGTAATACCAACACACACAACTGGACACACTCTCTGCAGTAATACCAACACACACAACTGGACACACTCTCTGCAGTAATACCAACACACACAACTGGACACACTCTCTGGAGTAATACCAACACACACAACTGGACACACTCTCTGGAGTAATACCAACACACACAACTGGACACACTCTCTGCAGTAATACCAACACACACAACTGGACACACTCTCTGCAGTAATACCAACACACACAACTGGACACACTCTCTGGAGTAATACCAACACACACAACTGGACACACTCTCTGCAGTAATACCAACACACACAACTGGACACACTCTCTGGAGTAATACCAACACACACAACTGGACACACTCTCTGCAGTAATACCAACACACACAACTGGACACACTCTCTGCAGTAATACCAACACACACAACTGGACACACTCTCTGCAGTAATACCAACACACACAACTGGACACACTCTCTGCAGTAATACCAACACACACAACTGGACACACTCTCTGGAGTAATACCAACACACACAACTGGACACACTCTGCAGTAATACCAACACACACAACCTACCTGTCCTGTACACAGACTCTGTACCAGGTCTGCAGAAATCATAACGCTAATGTATCTCAGAGGCTGGGAGAAACTCATGACTGCATGGGATAAAAGAAAATGAGTGATCATTCACTGTTTGATGCTCTCAGTGACTCTTCTTTGAATTTGTATACATAAAAGGTTTCCAACATTTCCAAACATTAAATTATATTTTGTAGAAGGCGGTGATAGACATACCTGAATGTTCTGAAGAACTGGTCATCTTCTCACTACAAACCTCCACAATACCTTTTAGTCTTCAAACCTGAACTTGGTGGTAGAACTTCTGTCAATCATGTGTCATTTCCAATAACTATACTTATGATTGAGTACCTAGTCCTCCCCTTTTTTGTTTCATGGACAGATTCTAAGAGACTGATGACACTTGTGTGGATGTTCGTCATGGCATGGTCAAACTCTTTCAGAAATGATTATCTTTCAAGTATGTGTCTGATAATATCAGTAAAAATCTACCTTGCATCACATTGACATCCTCTGGATAGCTGAAGACGGGATAAAGAGAGGGTTTCAACGGTGCTCTGCAGATGATGGAAGGGGAGGGAAAAGGTGCAAAGCCGGGCTATCAGGCCGTTCATCTCCTAATAACTCAATATTATTTCTTATAAGTGTGGGCCTTATGAGTAAAGACAGAGATAATTGCGATCCGTGTCTAATCTTTCAGACGGGGAGGATTTTCTTAATGAGGCTATTTTGTGAGGCTGATCAATGACCCAGTAAGACTGTGCTCAGGCTCTCAACTGCATCCTCCTGTAGCTGGCTCTTTGAACAGATCACTTTTCATCTTTACCTTGCAGCAGGCAGGTTCACTCTTCCAGTAGCATCATCAGTAGCAGCCCTTTAGATGAGTTGCGTCTCTCTCTCTCTCTCTCCTCCTCTCTCGTTCTCTTTCTGTCTCTCGCTCTTCTCTCTTTCTCTTCTCTCTCTCTCTGTCACACAGACTTACACTCAAATTCAGGATGTGATGGAGCTTAATATGCACAGAAGAGCAGAGTCAACAATTCTAACAATCTTTCCAGCATAGAGAAATGTCAGAATACATCACACGAGGAATCTTGTCAGTAGAGACCAAATCAATGTTTTCTTTCAACTCTTTGGTATGAAAGGAAGGTGTGTAGGTGCACTTTTCAAGTCCCTGAATTGAAAGAAACTTCTTTCAATGGGATTATATATAATTCAGAAATAAACATTGGCATTTTATTGACATGCAGCTACCTGATAATTGATTGAAGTGACATGTTATATTTTACTGTTTTACTGTACGGTATGTTTAGTGTTCAAGTTGGATTGGTGTCTTGTGTGTTATTGGGCATGGTGGGAGTGGCCCCAGCCAGCCCCTGTCCCTGTGTTGTAGTATTCGAGACCAGTCTCTAGACCACATGTTGGGTGTCTGTCTTGTCCAGGTGTCGGAAATGTTTTTATTCGGTCTTGACTTTGTCTCGGACAATGAGGACTTGTAATTTCTGTCAGAGACCAATCAGCTCCCATTCAGTCAGTCCATAAATATATGCACTCCTTTCATTACACATTAATATCTTATCGCCAATTGAAACCTGGGCTTTCTACTTTACTCGTAACATTACTGTCCTTTACTTTAGTTGAAAAATATCCTCAAAGTTTGTCGCGCGCTCGTCAGACTTTCCTTGATTTGCTGGAAGGAGGAGGGGGGGACATTGTTTGAAAGTTGCGCTCTCACTATTAGTAAGGGGAGACTTGGGGAAGATGTAATACTGTATATTTTGTATTTGTATCTATTATAGACCTGTTTGGGTAAGTGATCCTTAGTAGAGTGTCTCTCTATTTGCCCTCAGCATGCATATTTTCACCATTTTGAATGTTTAAACAATCCATATGTTCTTCTGAAATATGAACAAAGAAATACTTGACAATTATGGTTGCGATTTGACACAATTATAACCATGGTCTTGAAGTGGAATCAAATGTTTCTGGTCGCCACCCTCCCGGCATTTTTCTGGTCACCACCCTCCCAGTCTTGGTCTTGAATCGGTCTCGCTTTAGGTGGTCTCGAACACAACACTGCCTTTGGATTTGCCAGTGCTGCTCCTAATGTGACTAATGTCCTGTTCTCCTCTTTATCTCTGTCTTCCTCTTCTTCTTCTCCCTGTATCTACTTCTCAGTAGTACCACTGCACCCTAACATCCCCACCGTCCCTCCTCCTCCTCCTCCTCCTCCTCCTCCTCCTCCTCTTCCTCCTGTCTCTCAGGCACCTCCCCCTCCTCCTCCTCTAAGCAACGGATTTCACTTCTCGTTTGTCTAATCAGAGCAAACAAAGTAAGGACTAACAGCATGCTAATGGAATTGAGGCTTTGCTAATTCTCCCTGACATGGGTGCTGCTTCACACCTCTCTGTCTGCATGATCAATGCACTGTTGTAATTCCGAAGGTAGTGGATCACCCCTCTCATTACCGTCAGCATACCTACACATCTGCAGGCAGCCAGCTAATCTCAATGTGCTAATTGTCTGTAAATTGTTTTTGTAACTTTATCCAAAATGTGTGTTGGGCAGGGTAAGGGGGAAACACAAATGCCACTAGCTACGTGAGCATTGTGTGTAATTAACAAAGAGGTGAGACACCTTTTGCTTCAGCACCTTGACAGTGGAACAAGTGTTCACAGCTGCATTCCACAACACCAATTATCCCACCATCTGTAGACTGCTAACAGTATTCACCAAAGCATGTAGAACAGGGAGAAAATAAAAGTGACACTCTCTTTTTAATGTGCAAACACATTGGGACTGATCGTGATACTGTGTGAGTGTGTCCAGTTAACTTTGGCCCATGGTACTCTCAGGCTCTCTACTGTGTGGCTCAATCATGCACCATCCGTTGGCTATCCTTGACTACTAACCCTATCCCCTTCCTTATCCATGGCACTATGCAATATGTGTGGGACTGTGCGCATGTTTTTGTGTATATTTGGTGTCTTCCACCTTGTTGGTGTCTGTCACCAACCCTGTCCTGTTTCCTTCCTCATTCATGTGTGCTGCTCAGCTGAAAGGATCGGGGTCAGAGGTTATGATGTGTGGACATTTGGAGATTCCCAAATGACACCTTATTCCCTATATAGTGCACTACTTTTGACCAGGACCCATAGGGCCTATGTAGTGAATAGGATGCTATTTGGGACACAGACAATATGTTTGGAGATGGTTCAGTATGCACAGCCAAGCCTAAAATCTGCACTTACATACATATATATTTGGAAAGGAAATTGTTATACAGTAAATGACAGCTCTGTTTGTTTCCAAAGGATCCAGCTCCTATATGTGTTCTAAAAGAAGCAAGCTGTGTCCACTGAATCAGTCTCACACACAGTATGATGATGTTGTATGACTGTTGTTTTCACCGCTTGGTTTAACAGTACCCTGTAGCATTTCAATCAGTTGCTTCAAGCTTGTTGTGATGTGAGTTGAGTTTATGAGGGAAATAAATGGCACAAAATTATTCCACTATGTGACATGCTAAACAGAAAGACAGAGAGCAGTGAATGTTTACTAGTTTACCATGTAGTAAGGTACAATGATCCATTAAATCCATATGTGGTGTATGGTGGCTTGGGTATTTTGGGTTTTGTCTTTCTTGCTTTAAAACAAGGTGGTGGTTTCTCATGGTTTCCTATGAGACTAATATTCCCTTTTAAACATCTGGTGTGTTGTATGATGCACTTTATGTTGTGGTGAGTTCTGCTGCATCATCTTCCTTGTGGCTGGGATGCGTTTAGGTTAATAACCTTTACCCATGTACAGGACTGTACTTTGGTATTCAGTAAGACCATGGTATTTGATTAAAATATATATTTCTAATTTACTAGCCTAAAATCCTGCTAATACTGTTTGATTGAATCCCAGCTAAGAATGTATTCTTCATTTCCTCCCCTTCTTCCATTCTGCTTGGTGTTCTAGAATTTCTCAGTCTTCCTAAACTAACTTTATGTGTTTTGTTGATTTTCCCTCAGCCAAAGCGCTTTCTGGACACTGAGGTGCTGTTCCATGATGACAATACAACCTGGATTCTTGAAGAAAGAAAGACTTTGTTTGATTGTGACAGTTCCACTGTTATACAGTAAATGAGCATTAGTGAACATTTAACCTGCCCTCAGTAGCACGCAGCAGGACTTACTCGCTGATGCATTTTTAGTAGCTAAAATGAAGTAACTATTTTCTTAAGAAAATGTATGTCTGCCGTGAAAGCTGCTGTGCATATTAACTTTGGAAGTGTCCAACAGATGTTAATCACATAATAGAACATGTTTTATACATGTTATTGATCTTTTAGCATTATACTGTATCATAGTAAAGAACTGAAAGAGATATTTTCAAGGTGAGAATGTTTTGTCTTTCAGTGTGATCTGAATTTGGAGGAAACTTGTATTTTTTTCCAAAAAGTTAATGAGAGTATTCACCAACTGGAAGGTAGATATGAACATGATAAGGTACTGAACATGTGTCATGTTGATTGTATTTTTGTCAAAACTCAGATGATATTCTTACACCAAATCACTTGAAATGTAATTTGTGTTTGTATCTAGCACTGCCAGTCTCTTATTGGCTTGCCAAATGGATTGTATTTTTGCTTACAACATTGGGAGGAAAATAACACTGAACATAATATTTTCTGGATGGCTTGGGCAGGTTGCACAATGATAATTATTAAAAATGTAAATATTAAAGATATTAACATGACATTTGCCTTATCAAATGTTTTGTCTTCAGACATCCGACTCATGCAGTAGTCATAATAACCGTTTTAAAATGATAACGGTATACTGAGGTATTCAGAGAATGTGAACCCTCAAAACTCTTAGGTCTTATAGCCTATTGGACAGTAATTGAATTGAAATCATATGTTGTTGCGTCAGTTTAATAATTGTGTTACTCTGTGGATGACAGTTGAATAATATGGTTGACTGTGTTGGAATCTTCAAAACCCTTTATCTTGTGCCAGTTCTGATAACCTTCTCTTCATGCTGACCAAAAAGTACAAAATGTAGTCTCATCACAGCTCCAAGGATTCTCTTTGAACATTCCTATTGATTGCTTTGACCTGTTACATTTCATTCTATTATCTGAGAATGGAATCCAACTTTACAGGCTCAAACCAAATGAGGTAAACTTTCAGTACAAAACGACATGAAATGTTTCTTTAGTTCAAAGCTTCTCCTTCTTAAAGGGCATTTTCTATTCTGTGTCTTCATTTTCAACTGGGAAGGTGGGTAGTAATAACATTGGTGTATCTGAAGCATAGAATGTATATCTTTAAATCAAAGATCTTTTACTTTGTAAAGGAAACCTCTTGAGACGAACATGGCATCCGAACATGGCATTGAACTTATGAATCAAAGCTGATGGAATTATGAATCTAAGCTTTTTGCAACTTACTTTTTCACATGTTCTGTAAATGGAAGGTCAGCTATATAAAAGTCATGACTAGAATCAATTGCAATTGTTCTGTCAGTCCTATACATAATTCTACAGTTCTAACATATTCAAATAGCATGTACTGTTATCTTGCTTATAGGCTAGGCTCCTTTGGCTAGTGGACCAGTAGACTGCTCTCACCTCCCTTGTGAGATCTTTATCTTTAATTGGAGAGTAATTACATACACGTGTCTGCATTGTGGTACTCTTTGAAAACACCTGTGAGAGGGGATGCACCTCCCAGAGCTCCACAGTGGGAGCTGCCATATCTCCTCTCTCTCCATGCCATCTCGAGGAATGGGAGTGTGGGCCCCAGAGTGCCTGCTAGCCCTGGTGGGTATAAGACCCATCACATCCACTATTCTGCTTATTTTGCAATAAATGGGCTGTTTTTATCCTCCTCCTGCAGAAATTCACCCAAGACCATCCACTGAGGATTGTGGCATTTCCATTTATTGACGTTTGGCTGCTGGTTCATATACATTTGTTATGCTATGCTCTGGACTTCAAAGAGAATGAAATAGGGCCTATTATGCTAATTCTGTCTTGTTCTGTTCAACGTAATCAAGGCCTCACACATTAATCCTTTACAAAATGTTCCTCGCTGACTCTAAGGAAGAGGTTTTCAAACATGCATGAATAGAAAAACGAATTCCTAACTTTCCCAGAAGACTCCAAAAACCCATAGCTGAGCACTTGGGGGGAGACAACCTTTAGTAATTTTGAAACTATAAATGATAACAACTGTTAAAAACAGTGAAGGTTTCTCTTCCCACATGATTGTAACAGGGTGGAACTGTTTGTTGGTAAACATGCCCCATGTTAACCCTTGCCAGTCCCAGGTATAGCTTGTTTCAATTAAGGGCATGGCCCTGGGTATTTAAGCTTGACTTTTTGTGTCATTCACAATATTCCATGACCATTAGAAGGCTGGAATGTGCAGGGAGGATGGTCTAGTAGTGAAAGCCCAGTCAGTGTCTTTATTAGACAACATAAAAATCCTGATTGGATTCTGATTGTGCATGAGCTGAACCAAAGGATCCAACACAAAAGGTACTTTGATTCTAAAATGGTCTTTTATGCTCTTTTATCATCTCAAGATCAATATACATGCTTTAATAAGGGATGGGCTGGTGTTCAATTATTGAACAGTTAAGATATGATTGAATATTCTCTCCCAATACACTGTACATGCCTACATTCTATGAAAGTAATAAAATAAACCAGTAACTTTTTAAGACTGATATTTATTAGTATATCCATTGTCTCATTCTCACTCAGTTTATTGCAATACAACTTATTCGATGGTTAAAACAATGTACTTGTGCTTCAGCACAGCCGTTCTTTCAGGGTAGACATATACACTTTCTTCAGAAGGTATAAACACCCCTAGACTTTTTCCACATTTTGTTGTGTTACAGACTGAATTTAAAATGGATTACATTGAGATTTGTTGTCACTAGCCTACACACAATACCCCATAATGTAAAGTAGAATTATGTTTAGACATTTTTACAAATTAATAAAAATGAAAAGCTGAAGTGTCTTGAGTCAATAAGTATTCAACCCCTTTGTTATGGCAAGCCTAAATAATTTCAGGAGTAATAATGTGCTTAAAAGTCACATAATAAGTTTCATGGACTCACTCCGTGTGCCATAATAGTGTGTAACATGATTTTTTTATGAATACCTAATCTCTGTACCCCACACATACAATTATCGGTAAGGTCCCTCAGTCAAGCAGTGAATTTCAAACACAGATTCAACCACAAAGACCAGAGAGGTCTTCCAATGCCTCGCAAAAATGACATTAATTATCCCTCTGAGGATGGTGAAGTTATGAATTACACTTTGGAAGGTGTTTCAATACACCCAGTTACTACAAAGATATAGAATGGAGCTAAGCACAGGCAAAATCCTAGAGGAAAACCTGGTTCAGTCTGCTTTCCATCAGACACTGGGAGATGGATTCACCTTCCAGCAGGACAATAACCTAAAACACAAGGACAGATTTACACTGGAGTTTCTTACCAAGAAGACAGTGAATGTTCCTGAGTTGCCGAGTTACAGTTTTGACTGAAATCTACTTGAAAATCTATGGCAACACCTGAAAATGTTTTTCTAGCAATAATCAATCACCAATTTGACAGAGCTTGAAGAATTTGAAAAGAATAATGGGTAAATGTTGCACAATCTATGTGTGGAAAGCCCTTAGAGACTTACCCAGAAAGAGTGCTTCTACAAAGTATTGACTCAGCGGTGTGAATACTTATGTAAATTAGATGTATCTGTATTGTATTTTAAATAAATGTGCAAACATTTATAAAAATATGTTTTCACATTGTCATTATTGGGTATTGTGTGTAGATGGGTGAGATTTTTTTAATCTTAATCCATTTTGAATTCAGGCTGTAACAAAACAAAATGTGGAATAGGTCATGGGGTAGTACGAATACTTTCTGAAGGCACTGTAAATAGTGTATATGATAACAGGTTTATGTAAACACAGTTGTTCCACCCTATAAATGATTGAGTATGAATGTTTTAAAAAATGCTGTGTTAAAGAAAACAATGAATTGCTCTCATGTTCCTTAAACGTTTTGCATTTACAATACCTACAATGAATTGGGCTTTTTGTGTACATGAATGAAGCAGATGCCCTTGGGCTTCCTCTTTGATCCAGCAGTAGCTAAAACTTTGTCTGCCTCTTAGCAACACATTTCACTTCAAATTCAGGCACAACTCTGTCTGCAAGCACAAAAGAAACAACCTGCACCGTGCTGAAATGTATTGCAGTGTTGGTTATTGGTACAAATGAACATTTGATGAGTAGTTTTAATATGGCTCACCTTCACTCTCTCACTTTGGGTTGTATAGAGTATGTGTTGTGCAGATGTGTGCCATCTTCAGGCCCTTTTAATCCTCTACAATGCAAGCATGATGATGATGATGATGATGACGAGAACACACCCTCAACATAAAGACTGAACATTTCCCAATGTTTTAATAATTGAATGGGTTAGGCTGTTGGTTACTGTTTGTGTGTAAAGGACTGTGTTTTCCAACTTTTCATATCATGCCATAGTTGAGATCTCATTCCACCATTTCATCTGCAGCAGTTAATTGTTCAGTCATCGAGTGTTTGTGTATTTGTTCAGGTATTGGAAGCCTTTGACTTTTAGTGAACCTTTTTATGTGAGGGGCAACAACAACCTACATTTTCACTCTGCTGATCACTGATGGAAGACACACTGCGAACATGGTAAGAATCTCTCACGTTTGTCAACCCTCTTCAAGCCCTACCCCTGAGATGACAGTATGCATTAGTGGAGTTTGTGCAGATAGTAATTAATTGGTAATTCAGTAGTTCAATACAGAAATATGACGTCCTTATCATTATGTAATTAGACAAAGCATGTAGATTCCTTTATTTAAAAATGATTAATTACTCGTTCCCTGTTAACCTAAAAGGAAATATTAGATCCTGACTAAACTTTGAGGAAATTTGGAGTTACAAGTAAGAGATTTGGGTCAGCTAATGAGAACAGAGTGTCCCACATTACAGGTCCAATTGGGAGAAGGAGGATTTGCATGTATGCAAATGTTGTTTGAGTTAATTACATAACTTGGCATTCATTAATAATGAAGTGTGGTGGATGTCCAGATTGTGGAGCGTTCATTGAGTGTGTCAGTTTGTGAAAGCAATAGCGCACCCACCCACCCGACCTCCATCAATAATGCCAGTTTACAGACTGGTCATCATACATGCTGCTCTGGAAATTTGTTAATTGATTTGACCTTTCTGACCTTTCTCTTTTGGCATCTGGAGTCAAATAAATGAGCAGTACCCTATTTAGTATGTGCCAAGTCAAATAACATTGATACATGTATCAATTTGTCTTATTTTTGCTGTATAGCTAAGGTATGATATTACCTTAAGAGCTAATTGTATGTAGGCCTACAACATGATTTAAAAAAAACAATAATGTTTACCTTTATTTAAGGTAAAATTATGAAATGTTATTGATTATGAAACATTATTGAACATTATAAACCGGATAGTTTCAGTCCTGGATTCTGATTGGCTGAAACAGCACTTCAGCTGTGTGTATACAGTGTCAGACAATATACCATGGATATGATGCAAAAATACTTGTTTACTGTTCTATTTGTGTTGGAAACCAGTTTATAATAGCAATAAGGCACCTTGGGGTTTGTGGTATATGGCCAATATACCACACCCCCTCGGGCCTTATTGCTTAATTATCAACCTTGAGAATACATTTGAACCATGGAAAGTAACTGGGCCTGTTAGCACTGTATATAAAGGAAGGCTTGTGAACACTCAACTTATGCAGAAAAGTGTTTACGTAAATAAATCATTATGGGAAAATAACCCATATTTACACATTCCAGGTGAGTACATTTTTTTAAATGTATTTTTTACAAACATTCTGCTGGCAAGTTGTTGCAATGTTTTTTTGATTATTGTGTATTTTATTGAATAATTTATTTGACAATTATCTGAAGACTAACACAGTTGATTGCAGTCAGTAGCCAGGATGTCAAATACTACATACCTTAAACTTGCAATTAACTTTGACCAATAATTACAAGGAATACTTTGGCACACTTTAAAATGAATGTCCTCAGTCATGTTTACCATTGTCAACTTCAACCTGTTACGGTTTTATCTCAATAAAGGAATGGCTAACTTTATGACAGCTCCCAAAGGATCAAGACCTCAACTTGAAAAGGGCCTATGTTCAGTGCAGAGCATTATGATCAAATATGTTGCACACATGTCCCTCCCATGAAGCTATTATCTATAACTAAAATGTTTCTAGTCTTGCCATCAACACAAAACGTCATAATGAATTGGTTTTCCAACCACCAACAGTTAATTGATCCCTTCTTGTTTCCTGCCACATAATATGTTGCAGTTTGTTATTTTCTGTTCTTTATGGCTCCTCTGCAATGCACACCATCCTTTGCTTTGTCATTTTATTGAGCTCACATATTTTGAAGGTAGTGAGGCGGTGTTTATTGTTCAAAGGGTTACAGTTTAGACCTCATGGTCTGGGTTCCTTTTCCTCTATTGCTTCACTACAAAGTGACATGCCATTTTGACTCTGACACTATGTGAAAATCATATCCATTGTCTGTGCACATTTCTTAGAATAAATTATTCTATCACTGATCTGAATTGAAACCCTTCTTTCTCAACTTCTGTTGCAGTGTATTTGTTGTTTCCTGGATGATATCATGTGGAGGAGGCTTCCATGCCTTTTCAGGAGCCTCTGTAATCATGTATGATTTAAAAAAACTATGTCATGAAGCTAAACTCAGATATGAAGCTGATGTGTATGTAATGTGTTGTTGAATGGCTCTGGTGCTAAACCAACAAATCACACGGCAACCCCCTCATATCCTCTGACAGAATAGTGTTCTCTAATTAACCATGCAGAACAGGAGAAGAACACGTGTTCATTTAATGTAACAAAAATGTTGATTTTCATGCACTCTCCTTTTCAAATATTAATAGGCTAGACTTGCATTTCAAGATGCATCAAAGTAGCTCAGGATATGCAAATGTGATGTATGCTGCTGCCTTACCCCAACCAGTTGGACTGACACAATCTCTCTCCTTATGCAGGCAGTTGCCTGGTTATCAGCACCGGAGGACCAAGAGCCAATAATCTGCACTTTCTTTCAGTTGACCACACAGAAAAAATGATGTATCCATGTAATTAACAGTTAATCAATTATAAATTAATTGACGTATTCAAGTTGTAAATTATCAAATTAGTTGCATCTTATTATTATAGTTATTTACATAGCCATATCTGTCCACATGTAGAACATTAATTAGCACAGTGAACCAAAAAACATGTAAGCCACATTCAATGAGACCAGATGAGGTCATGGTGTACATTTTCATCATATTACAGTAAGATATCTTGAAGCTTTTAAGGCTGACAAATTGCAACTATTATTTATTTAGCCTATTGAATTGCGTTGTTTTAGTAGCTTGGAGTATAATTCAAAACGGCATCAACTAATTTGTCTACCTCAAACCATGTCTTGCCTCTCTTACAAATTAATCATATTTACAGTGTGTTTCATAAGCGAGAGGCGCAAGAGGAAATTCTCAAAGTCACCGAAAGGTGGCGTATGAGTCACATCTAACAGGTACACTTAACTGCTCTTTGAAAGGTACTAGCTTACCTTTCTACTGTTAAATAAATAAAACACTAAAATATAAAATGTTACATTAACAATATGTCAGTAAGAACTTTAGTTAATTAATTAATAATTAAAACACATTGCTCTCAGCAATATGCATCGCACACATACATTTTTCATAATCAAAAATACAATTGGCCTCTTGATTTCAACGCAACATGCCATTTCCCTAGTGTAGTCCTATGTACAATATGACTTTACGAATAGTTACACAGCTAAGATAAGATGTTTTAATTGTCTTTAACATTATCCACACTGAAATTTGAACTAATTGAAAGAACACATTTGAATATTGTACCTCAGAGGGAAATCCAAAATGTGCCAACATCCTTGTTTTTCAAATTTGAGGAATCTCTTGCCTGCATCGTCATTGAAGAGCAATGCGTTTTTCGTTCTCATATAAGATCCAGTAGAAGATCCACGCAAAGTCTCCTTGGACCACTTTATAATGAAACAAGTGTTCTCCATCGTTACTAGGACTTACACTCCTTTGTTTCTGTAGAACTTACCAATCTTAAAAATATATAAAATGAAACAATACCTGAGTATTCTGCTCCAGGTGTTTTAGGGAGCTTGGTGAGCATTAGTTTGTCCCTTAGCGAAAATAAGCTGGTTTGACTTATACATTTATGTTTCAGAACAAAAGGAGACAACGCACTTACTGTGAGGAAAAGTTTGCAGTGCATTAGGTTTACTGTCTTGAACGTAATGCTCCAAATGAATAATAAAAAGATGTGACGTGTGGATATGATTTTCTCTTGAACAAAAGGAATGTGAAATGTGAAAATGAAAGACAGAGAAGAGCCAGAGCAGATGCGATGAGATTTGTGAAGGGGCTGTATTCTCTCTCTCTCTCTCTCTCTCTCTCTCTCTCTCTCTCTCTCTCTCTCTCTCTCTCTCTCTCTCTCTCTCTCTCCCACTTCTTCTCCCCTCCTCTTTTTAGCCCAATGTGACTCTTCAGTTAACAAACAGTATTTCCTACTGCTTCTGTCCCTGTCATTGTAAGTACAACATTGTCTTATTTACCTATTGAATGAATGAAACCATTGTCCTGCTGTTCTTGAAAGCGAGTGTTAAAGGTTTTGTCGTACTTTGTTTTGTCCACATATGCTGGATATTACAAACTTTTTCTTTCGCATTTTCAATTAGCTATTGCATTGTTCCTTGTGTCAATATGTGTTGTTGGGATTCACTTTAATTGATGATGGTGCGGGATAGTGATTGTCGATTCTGTTCAGTGTAGATGAAGACAGTGCGTAACTCAAGTGTCTCTTAGCGTGCTGCAACCTGTGGTTACCTCTTACCTGTAGCCTTTATCGCCCCGCGGTGGACCGTTACTTTTCTTCACTGTAGCCTACCTTCCTTTACAGCTGACAAAGGTGTTGCGCTATTATTCCTCAGAACAAGTTATCCATCTAATATCGAGCTATACAGCCTACTTATGTTTGTTCTATATGTCGTTAATGCCGCTAGAGTTTGGTCTATACAGCCCATTGATGAAGGCTATGTATTTTCTTCTTGTCTTTTCCGATTGTGAGGGTACATATCAGGCTACTGTAGAACTCTTGAGAAGTTATCTTGTTCCTCTAATTTCAATGGAATTTTAGCCTATAATAAAAGCCAGGAATTCTGTTTAAGCTTTTGAAATATTTTATATTGAATGTTCAAGGGGGTGGAAAACATTTGCTTTGTAGGCCTAGTGACCCAAATATTATTTTGATATGAAAAAGTCACTTCATTTACATTGTACAATGTAGCCTATTATATGTAAAGTAATAAGTAAGTGTTCTGGTGGGCTACCAATATATATTTTTAATGTATGCTTCTCGATTGAAATACTTTTCTGAGACACGTTGACCTATCACTGGTTGTTTCAATCATTAATATCAATAAACATTGTAGGCTATGTCAACCAAAACAAAACTTCAAAGATTATAAACTATTGTGTGTATTGAAAAGACATTAGCACATCGATCTCTAATTTTAGGTGTATGCATCATAGGAGGATTTCCTATGAATAGGAAACCATGAGATAATCAATGACTTGCAGTAAAATTGTTTGCTTATTTTATAGAAGTGATATGTTGAGCTCTCAATAATTTAGTTATAACTAACACCATAAACCTTGCTGATATTGATATTATTTTATACAGACCAGACAAATAGAAACAGAGAGAGATTATCATCTTATATTTGAAATGAATACACATTTTTATGAAATACTTTATTAATTGCCTTTTGCTTTCCTGTATTAACTTATACTTCGTCTATACCATGCTGAAATGAACAATGTAGGCTATAGGCTACAATGAATCAACGTATTCCTACTACATTAAATTCCTACCCAACATAGACAATCGATCTATGACTGTTATAGCCTATGACAAATATCGTTTGTCATAAAATGGTATGGTTGACACTCGAGTTCTTTACACGTCACTTCATATCAAAGCTTCAGCTGATCTGTTATAAAGGCCAGCAGTGTTATATTATAGGTACAGTATAACTAACCCCTTACCTCTCTGTCTTCAACTCTGAAGTGCGTTTCTGGCATGTGCTGTTGATAAAATTGTTCCATTAATTTAGAGTAAGGCAAAAGACAAAAACATAATGCCTTAAATAGTCCACTTTACAGGTAAATAGGGCAATAACTCTTATTGGAGTTTGTTCAAGTGCAAATTATGTTGTCGCAACTTTCAATTGTGCTGCTGTATAATAATCTAATAATTGTTGTATTTAATCAAATCAAGACCAAAATCTCCCTCTGTCTAATCACTCACTAAACTCTCTCTCTCGCTCTCTCGCTCTCTCTCTTCGCATCTCTTGTCTTGTCTGGGCTGGGAGGGCGAGTCCTGCCTCTTTGCCTTCCTCAGATCAATGCCCTGGTCACTCACTTTCTGATGTTGCACGACGGGAAATGCTTTGAATACTTGCGACATGGCCGCTCACATTGATTGCCAAGATTGACAGCTCTGCTTCGTCTTCTCTTGTCTCTGAGTGAGAGGGAGATAAAGAGGATAGATAACAACAAAAGCTCCTTGCAGTTTTGACAATTAAACTTCATAGAAAGAACGGAATCCCCTCATATAGCCAGTGGGAACCACAGCAGACTTTAGTTCTCTTTCCTTTTCTCTACAGATAGTAATCGTTATGTTTTAACGTAATATAGCGCGAAACACACGACTCGGGGATACGATACCCTCAGGACCTGCATCTCTCATTTCTCGACTGATATCAAGGTAAAAACGTGCGTAGTTTTGACATGTTGTATCGTGTTTTCATTTAAACTGCGTTTTTAAGCCTGTTTTTGTTGGTACGGAACTGAGTTCGCCTCCTTCGATGTCAATAGGGGTGTTAAAACTGTTTTCTCTCTCTCACGCTTCTTTGTTCAGGTTTTCATGGGGTGAAATTATTTGTTTGTATGGCGTTTTTTGTAAGGGGAATATGATAACATTCTTATTTATTGCTTCTCAGTCGCGAGAGCCGTGGTAAACGCAATACGAAAGCAGAGTGCGTGAAAAAGACCAGCGCAAGCGTTCTCTGGAAAGGTTTGGATAGCTACTGTAAAAATGATGCCGTTTTATTTACCGACACAGGATACTTGCGTAACTTATAAGTTACATTCAATCGTGCGTCTCGAGATATTGATATCAACAGCTCTATATTTCACTTGGATTAGCAGTTAGGTTACTGATTTAAGCAACATACAGCTAGGTAGGCTAGGAGTAGGCTGTATGATTTACGCGCTACCCTTTTTATTTAATTGTTGGTTACACATCCACAAAGTCTTGTTGCGAAATTCAACTCGTAAAAATAATCATCAAGTTACATGTGTTTTGTTATGGTGTTGCTATCCGGATGCTCAATAACTTTCTCCTGTGGGACTGGAAGGCAATTTCACTTTTGTCCACAGAGCGGTACTATTCATTGACTATGACGTGCGCATTGCTCTAGGTACCCTTCCATATCCTTCCTTTCTCCCTGATATTTCTGGATGCGAGATTTACAAGTTTCTTCGAACTTGAGCATATGGTTTATTTAGTTGTCTTTCTTCCAAACTCTAAGTAATCTATATTCATTGTTCGACCGGAATTATAATTCAGTGTAAAACATGTATATTCGTAATAGTTTCCTATGTTGTAGGAGGTTGGGAATTCACTCTGCCTTAACTTTAACTGGAGGTCAGTCAAATTGACCTTAAAAGAATGCATAAGCCATAAATTAAATACAACTACTCCTCGAAAGGCTAGCCCATTTAGAGACGATATACCTGGACAAGGCTTCCCCTACAAGCCTACAAAGCGCTGCTCTCGGACTGTTTTAGGGACTAACGTAAGTCATCTGGAGTAATTATTTTGTCTCTTTTGCACTATTGTCTTTACCTTTCATGGACAGGTGTGAATCTGGCTATAGATACAGTGCAGATAATTGAATGCACATGTTTAATTGTATGCTAAATATTCTAAATAATGACATTTTATTTGTTTCTAAGTGTTATAGATTGGATATAGTTTACCTCATTTTTAAAAATTATTATTTTTTTTTTTTACAACAATGTTTACCGCATATTAGGCTATAATCAGATATTTAGCTATTTTAATATCACACATGGCTTTTGAAGGTCCTTGAGATTTTCCACAAAACACGATTGTATACCAAGGTAGTGGGAGGACAAATGCAACGCAGTTCGTGTGAACTTACACGGTGTTTCCCAAAATGAGACACTCGCTGTCTCAGATAATTCTTTTTCTAACTTCTGCACAAGCAGTGATAACATTTTAATAGGAAACAGAGAAAACAGACAATGGATAGCCTAGTTTTTAAAGTATGAGAGGAAGAATACAGAGGATATCTCTGTCACTGCAAATCTGGACTCTATAGCCTAATGTAGCCTAGACCTATTGCTACCGGGGAATATTCCTATGCTCCTTTTTTTCTTAACCTTTGAAATAAATACACACAGTAGGCGGAATCTAAAACCTTCATTAAAGACTTCACGCTTCACCTTTCTCCTATTTTCCTTCAAAATAGTGTCGGTGTCTAATAATACAGTCATGTCTTAAGTGAGAGAGGCTGCATGGGTGAAAAACAATCCTCCGGCTCGTTCCTCTGTTAGGGTGAAGTTGGTCTTGTAATGGTATTTTGTTTTGAACAGTTGCTGTTAGTTGATAGTGCAAGTTTCCTCATAAGGTAAGGTGGCACCGGAGCCCAATGGAATTCTAAATGGCACATTTATAATTAGACTGGCAATTCAGCACATTGTCCTGATTGCTATACAGGGACTGTCTGGCTGCTCAATATGAGATAGTTTTTCCTGTGACGGACAGTTTAACACTGCCTGTAACAAATTAGTGAGGAGCAAAGGAGTTCTGTTGGTGGTTCACTGCACGGCTGTTTCAACTCGTATTTTATCAGGGAAATAAAAAATGACTCCGCGATTGCCAGGTCCCTTTTCTCTCCGTTTCTGCCCATCTTTGTTTATTTTTTACGCACACTAAATACTCTAAAAGAAACGTAGGCTACAGTCGCCCACACGGCAATACAATGGATGAAAGGAACATTACAATATAATATGAATAACATGGTAGATGTAATCGATTTTTATAATTTAAATGTACTAACGTTTTTATACACATGCATAGACTACAGATAATATTTGAATTTGACCTCCTGCTCTGTGTGTTGCGCATTGATTGTCTTGTACACAGTGGTGTTATTGAAATCAAAGGCTATATTGATTAGGGCTTATATTATCCAGAATGTTTGATTATTTGTTTCACTTTTAATACGATGATGAAAGTTGATTTAAATGTTTTATTAACCATTTTGATTCAGATTTATGATTTGAAATCTCACCTATTGTAACATTTCATATATTTCCTTCTGTTTGATTTTTTCAGGACTATCTGCACGTGGACTTCAGAGGAACTTGTGGTTTTGTGAGAGAGAAAAACATTTCCGAACTGGATCCGGACATAAAGATATCGACTCCCTGACGCATATGGTGCCAGTAAGTTCAGAGATTTAGAAGTGCATTTTGACATACCGAAACCGCATGCTTCACAGCCTGTGCTCGGCGCTGTTTCACGGTGGCTCTCTTGTTTAATAAGATCCCCCATTCAATCCCAGATCAATAGAGTTGGATGTTGCGAGACGAACTTTGCAATTGGAAACTCATTTACTGTCATTAAACGACCGCGAATGATGAGCAAAACAATAACAATATGTTTAATTATTAGAACAAATGTTATCCTATTTAGTAGCCTAATACTGTTACATACTTTATGTTTTATGAATGTATTGTTTTCCTGATGGTTAAACGTATTGCTTTTGATTAGACAGTGCAGAAATATTGTAATTATTGACAGCGCAATCTAGACCTGCAATGTGAGTTTATAATACACTTGACCACAATAGTTATCATATTTTGAAAAATATGTGTAAGCACAAACACATATGCAATGCTTGATTTTAGTTAGTGAGTCTATGGAAATGATGTGGTTTTAGATCTCAGCAAGACAACATGCAGAAGGGGATGTGTTTTATTCCATACCCAGGCTATTGTTAGTTTAAAGAGTATGTTGTAATATATATTTTGTCAATTATTTTGTGCTTTGTATATCATGCACAGCAATTAGCTTCATGAAGCTGGGAAGGCCAGTGTAGGGTCAGTAGCCTCCATGTGTGTTTAATTGAATGTTGATGTGCTCTCTGGTGTAGACCAGGCCTTACAGTGCTGTGTCAATTTAATACTGAGCCATTAAATTAACTTTGAATGGTTCCCTTTCAATTACATGATGTGAGCCTGTCCTTGGACTGTTGTCTCAAAGGGGTATCTTATCTACTGTGGAATACATTACTACTCTTATCACATAATGTTTTAGTTCATCACTCTATTTACTATGTTTGTGTGTGTGTATTTATGTGTGTAGTCTTTGTATGTGTGTGTGTGTGTGTGCACGCATGTATGCATGTACCGTAAATGTACAGAATGTTGAATGTATGTAGGCCTATGTACGTATACACAGTATTTGACGTTGATGACTAATGGGTTTGGTCATTTGAAAATATTTTATAACGATTTGAAAACATTTACACGTCTTTCTTGTATATTTTTGGTATGTGCATTTTGCATCAATGGTTACTTTTCCTGAGTCTGATCTGTTAACTGCTACATCAGTGCCACTCCATAATAGCCTCAGAGACAGCTATTATAGGACACAATGGATATGTATGGAATGTTTCTGTGCTTCAGGAGTTTGAAATATTAATTGACAATGAAGACTGAGATCTAAGAAAATAAGAATAAGAAAAATGTAATGAAAGTGTACTGTTGTTCTGTCTGTGGATTATTTTAGCCCTTGCTGTAAAGGCTTCAGCTGGTTTCATTAGTAATTATGCTTAAGACAGAGTTCTGCATCCTAGAACCATGAGATAAAGTCAATTGAATTGTTGGTTTTATTGTCTGGCCTTGGTTTATCCGTAGCTAATTCCCTTGCCAAACTGAATTCCTTGTCCTCAAAATGATATTATGACCTGCATATTGGTATTTCTCTAATAGCATGAGAAATAACAACTTTCCAAGATCAATAACATTTGATGTAACAACTTGCCTTTATAAATAGTTTACATTATGTAGAGTACTTTACAGCAACTTCAAGAATTTGATAAGTTGAGCTATATTGGATATTTAAGTTGGGCCAAATGATTATGGGTTAATGAGGTAAAATGATACAAGTGATATGAGTGCGTGTGCGTGCGTGTGTGTGTACGCTGCACGTCTGTTCTTTCTTGTTGTACCCCAGACACTGTGCTTGGCTTGTGATAGTCTGTCTGTCAGGGGGTGACTGGATCAGGTCATCCATTACAGATGCGATCTTGGACTTAAGTCTCTTCTTTTTTAACTTTTTGTTTTTCCAATTGAGATTTTGAACCAGTCAGTGCGATAGTAATAGTTGCCTCAGTTACAGTATGAATAATGAGAGAGATGTTGCTCCTTGGATGCATGCTGGCAGGAAAGAGCACAGGAGGTAGTTGAGTTGATGCTTGCTCAGGTACTAGTCCTCCTCTCCTCTCCTTTCCTCTCCATGTCTGAGGGGGAGTGGAGTGGCAGCCGAGGCCTAATGATAAACAAGATGAGAGAAGCAGGTAAACAACAGCAGGCCTGGTAAAGGTAGGGTGTGTGGCAGCAGAAGGGAAAGGATTTCTGGGGATAATAATTGTGGCAGTGCATGTTGTGACATCTGTCTTTATAAGTGTTAGCTAATTTGCAGCAGAATATTTCAACAATGATCAAAACCGATGGCAACATGTTCATTACAGGAGTCTTTCTTTTGTAGTCCTCTGATTTTTCTGCTTCAAGTTCTCAACGTGCATTATTGAAGTGCTTTGGCACCTTTAGATCTGGCACCATTATGATCTTCTTGTATGACACAATTTAAAAAGATGCTCTTTATTAATGCACAATGATTGTAATTCTCATCATGCAAACTGTGAAGGCAGTTTTAATAAATGAAGTGAAGACTGGCAATGTAAATTAAATGTGCCTAAAATGACTTTCAAAGAATCCTCACATCTTTTTATGCCCTTTCTGGCTTGAGGTGAACACATCTCAAGGATCTTTTCCTTTCCAACATTGACAGTCTGGAGAGGGTCCAGGCTCCATCTCTGAATGTAATGGTTTTGTTCCCAGAGAAAATGTAGGCCTCTCAGTACAAACCATTCTCACCACTCATGGGTGATGGGTGAGTCTTGAAATATTGATGAAATCAATGGTTCCAGTGAGACATCAACATCAGACAATGGGGGCATCCAGAGGCTAGCATTCTAACTGTACAGACACAGATGATTTTCAAGTCTTGAAGATGGATACTGTAGATTAATGATTAGACACATGGTCTTGGTAAGATGCATAAGTCCTCATACTTAGTTATCATAATTTCTTTCAGAATTTTATGTGAAAATTAGCAAGGCTACAGTATACTTATCTGGTGTTTAACTACACTCCCAAATTGCAGTCTTGCTTTAGATTAGAATAAAGCATTCTGAATCTACTGCACATTGGGACATGTCAGTGCAGTTGTTTGTGTTTTAGCTGCCGTCTAAGCTAAATTGGTTGTTTCTTTATAAAGGCTTTCATTGTTTTCTTCTTAGTAACCTTGGGTCCAGATGACTTCTGCTGTGAGATTACATGAAATACATACACTTACATTAAATTAAATAGGTTGAGTGCATCCTTTTCTTTAAATTGAAAACCATCAGCACCTGTTTCCCATTATATGTTGAAGACCAAGGTACAGTACCAGAGAGAGATAGAGAGAGATTTCCCTATAGAATCAACAAGACCTCTAGTATCACATTAGCTAAGTGTTTGGTAGGGAACTGGATTTGAACATTCTGATTTTAAAATGAGTGTTAGTATTTTACACAGGTATATATAAAGCTAAACCAATGTACATTTTGAGCAATTGAATCGCTTCACATTAACAATATAATTTCATAACTCACCAAAGGGGTACAATTTGAACTGTTTCATTCACTCACCCACTGAATATGTTTCACGTTTGGACTGCAAAATAATTGGACAATTTCTTTTAATCCAAAGCATAGTTGTGCATAATTAAGTTAGACTTCAAAATGCAACAGTGCCAGCTATGGTAAATAGCCTCTGTTGAATTCTCTCTTTTTAAAAATCACACATTAATATGTAGAATTAATTGGATGGGCCTTGGTGGCCGTGTGTTTCTGACACAGGGCTGTTTCTGTAGGGGACGGTAATCAGTAGCACTGTCAGCTGGAGGAATTAGTACAGCTCATTGTTTCTATGAGTCACATGAAGATTTGCACAGTCCATGTGTGAAGATGGCTGGCTCCATTTCCATGTCAAAGAGGCCCACAGTGCTGCCTGTAATTAAAATGCAGTGGTTTTGGGAGCCCTTTGCTCGGCGCGCAGTTAGCACAGTACACTGAAGCAGCTGAGTGTTGTCGGCTTTCCCGAGCAGTGTGCAAGCGGTCGACTCCTGGCATGCTTCTATCAATACACCTATAATTTTGTACAAATGTGAATGTCAGTCCATGCTCCTTTTTTGGAGAGTTTAGTTTTCTTTTTCTGGCCTCTCGTTGTGGCTGCCTGTTTTATTTTAGCCCTCAGATTAGACATGATTTAGTGGACGTTATTGTCATGTCAACCGTTGACATTGACAGTGATATTTCATATTCTATATGCACTGTATTCATTGGCAGTATTTATTCATAACCTTTATTGTGGAAAGACCATGAAATCCCACTCTTGCGTTCCATGATTTCCATGACTTGTTATTAGTTAGTGACCTGGTTGCAGATTTCTTCTAACGGGGCCGGAGTCAACAGTTTCTTATTGGTTTGTTCGACAGTGTATTGTGGTCCCTGTCCTTCCTGAATTGGAGAAGATCTGAGGTTGGGTCTTGTGAGAGAACGAGGGAAGAGAGATTACTGCAATGTGGGCCTCTACGCTGCTCGAACACAAAGGCCTCAGAACAACCCTTTCCTTGTGATCCCCCCATTGTGTTTGGATCAGGCCTTCCCTTGGGCTGGCCGCTGCCAAGGACTTAGCACAAAAGGACACTATGGAAATATCAAACTGGAAACCAACATGGGCAGCTCTCTGGGTGAGAGCGAGGTACCAGGAAGAAAACTTTGTATGCCCGTCACCCTGTTCTAATTAGAATGTATCACATTCAGGATGCATTTTGTCCATTGATATTAGCATTTACAAGGAGGATTGGTGACACTAGTAATGAGGAAAACCCGACTGGATAAAGGTACTGGGAATGATGTAATCTCCATGAAAAGTCTTACTTGGAAATGTCAAATAGGAAATTCCCTTTCCTCTTGAAAAATTTTATGCATATAGGTTCCTAATGAGCTGAAATTGGAGCGTCATGTACTACTTAAAGGGATTCTTCAGGATTTTAGCATTTTTATGTCTCTGTGTCCAGTATGAAGGAAGTTAGACATAGCATGCTAGCTGACACCCATAGACTTCTAGTCATTGGCTCAACAAACTACTTCTAACTTCCTTCATACTGGACAGAGACATAAAAATGGTGTCCACAGGTTAATCTGACTTTGGGGAGGTAGATAAAGGTCCTCATTGCCTAAATCCCAAAGTATTCCTTTAACATTACAGTATATACAGTAAAGTAATCATGCTTTATGAAGAACCACACGTGTTGTATTTAAATTTTGATAATTCAACCTCTTTGGTTCTGAAAAATAATTGATCCTCCTCTTGTATCTGCCTGTGTGTATTCCACAGTAAAGCTGGGGTTAGCACGGTGCTCTTCTGTTTTCGCAGGTTAGACATTTGCCTGTTCCTGGAGGCTGACAGCTAGCCTGATATCTGCCAGCTCCATCAGATATGAGATGTAAAATATGCTCCACGTTTGCGACTAAGCGGGCCAATCTGTGTTGCGCTGCTCCCTGCTCTCTGCTCCGGAGTAAAGCATGCTGGGAGCAGTTTAGTTGACACATGACGCTCAGCACCACTGATGCTGTACAATACTGGGGCTCTATTTGTTTTTAAGGCCCTCCACTGCCATCCACATCTTTATACATTGCAAAACTGTCACCAAATGATAGATCACACAGTTTACTGTGCAGAGTAATGACACGAGGTCACTAATTGATCAGATATGATTTGGCACCTTGATTTACAAGGCAACACCCAAGCTTTAACTTCACCACACAGCAGCTTGATGGGAAGACTGTGGAGTATCAGCCCATATTAAACAGCTTGCCCCTCCACGTGTCACTGAAGAATTAAGTAAATGCAAAATAAAGTCCTGGGGCCTCATAAACCATGTGTAGAATCATTTCCACGCAAAGTGTGAGATTTATCAATATGAACTTTTTATTGAGAGTCTGCGTACATTTAGAAACAGCCATGACCGTGCGTATGCACAAGTCAAGTGGTGGAATAAGGGAACTGCTTACTAAGTGTAGAATGGGAGAAATATATGTTGAACATTTTTGAAATTGTGAGAGTAATAATTAAATAATTATTTAATTGTATTTCCATTGTGAATTCATGCAACATATCTTGACAGGCTATATATCATTTGACCACATCAGTCCATGTGTTACGATAATAATCCATATAAAGTACAGTAATTTGTTAAATTAGAGGCACGTGTGAAAGTGAAACCATTGTTGAAATACTATTAAAGACTGAGATAATGGGAAATCAAATTAGAGATGGCTGATCTTGCTCTGTTGGATGATTTGGCACACACTTCAGAGAGCATGTTTTTAGAGACAGGTAGGACTGTTCTGCAGAGAGCATGTTTTTAGAGACAAGTAGGACTGTTCTGCAGAGAACATTTTTTTAGAGACAGGTAGGACTGTTCTGCAGAGAGCATGTTTTTAGAGACAGGTAGGACTGTTCTGCAGAGAGCATGTTTTTAGAGACAGGTAGGACTGTTCTGCAGAGAGCATGTTTTTAGAGACAGGTAGGACTGTTCTGCAGAAAGTATAGTTATCGTTTCCCAAAACCAATCGTCTAGGATCTTTGCAAGGATTTAAGGCCTACTTTAGAAAGGCAAACGCATGCCATTCTGGTGCACATCAAAGTGCTATCAACCCTCTGGTTCTTAGCAATGGGCACTTTTCAGCGGGAGTTTGCAGATCGGCATCTCACATCCATCGATGAGCCAATGTTTTGGATGCAATCATCAGCAAAACTAACTGTAACATACAATTTCCATACACCATCGCACAACAGGTTGAAGTCAAGAGGGGTTTCTTTGCCAACAATGGGTTCACAAATATGAACGGAGCAATAGACAGAACCCACAACGCCATAAAAACACCATCCCAAAACAAGTTAATCTATGTGAACAGAAAAGGTTTCCACTATTAATGTGCAGGTGATAGGTTATGTAATGCGCAAAAATGCTGCTGAATGTAGTGGCCAGGCGGAACACATGACTCGTTCATTCTGCAGAACGGCAGTGCTGGCCTACATGCCTACAGAAGGGAGCTGTTGAGGATGGAATGCTTATTAGTGAGTTGCCTACTCATTTGAAGTATATTTACCATCGCTAAAGCAACTTGATTTTTCCTAGTGGTAGCTATGTTTTCATTTTTACTGGTCAACTGAGCGAGCCAAATAAAATATTTTGGCACCTCTGTTTAAGTCTCTGAAAAGAAAATATTTTTGTAGCTTTTTTTGGTTGCGCCTTGGTCTTTAATCGTACGGCGTTATATATTCCCCACATGTTTTAAATTGGGATGATTTTGACCATATATGGTTAATTAGGAGCATTTTTCAATGCAAATAGCCAAGGTCGTACACGAGCACTGAGTCTGAAAACAATTGGTATTTATCAATGGTTATCTTCTACCGATGTGCATATCACGCTCCAAGGATTGTTTGATAATTCACTATTTTTCTATGGGTACGAACATTTAAATTCCGTTAGTAAGTAGTATTTTAGAATAGTTTCTATGCAATATTAATAAGGCCCCAGAAATCTGAGACATCACTGCAGGCATTATCTCCATTCTCCATCTCTTTGATAATACATTGGAAAAAGCTTACTGAGAATGGATGGTATAATCTGTCAGGTCTTTTACAGGATCTCTTTTTCTTTGGATAGATGCTAACATTTACATAGACCCATAGACCCATAGACCTGGACCTAGTGGCAAGGTCTAGTACTGACCACTTGCTCACATATGGAATAGGCAATGTGACTAAAAACGTCCTGGAAAATTATTTGGAAAAGCTGGGATGTATTGAGCCAAAGTCAAGATTCCCTACACTTTTTGTGTGGAAACTTGGAATGCATTATGCCAAAAATAAATTAAAGTGACAAAATGAGAGGGGGGGGGGCTCTTGTGGCTCTTGTGGCTGACTTTCAGATGAAGTTAACCAAAATGCCTACCCTGGTACAAACCCAGGTCTTTTGTTTCCTTCTTCCATGATTATTTACACCAACTTTGATTTCTTTACAGGACTTTGCCCTCGATGTGCGTCATGAGAAAATGGCTTCAGCAGACTCAACCACAAGCTCTCTCTCTTTCGACTTCTCTGAGAAAATTTGAATATAGTTATTGCATCATATATAATTTACTCATACCTATGTTCAAGAGGGAGCAAGAGAGAGGCAGAGAGAGAAGAGAGGGACAGAGAAAGAGAGGCCCTCGTGGTGTGGAGTGGTGAGGAGATGAGAGACGGAGGCTGAGACCAGCTTGTCTGAACATTCCTCATTGTGAGGACTCAGCAGATAATGATGCTAGTGTTCGTCTAAGGTAATGTACTCTGTGTCGCCCCAGACTTCTCTGATACTGTGGAAGTGGACTGAACTGAGTCTCCTGCTACTGGAGCAGATTGAACTGGAGTTGTTTTGGGAAGGACAATGCTGGTAAACCCTCCTCTTCAACAGTAGGCTGTATAGAAAACTGTATTTGGCTGCTTGAGTAAGACCTCACAGTTTAAAGCTGAGTGCTAGAAATGTTTTTGTGCTAGATGGAAGTGATGCTCATCAGTATAAGGAGCTGTGATTGGTTGAGACCACTACTGAGTCCATCTCTCTCAGAGCTACAGCTTATCTACTTGGGGCCTCTCTAGAATGGAGAGTGTGTGTCAATACAGTATATAAATAAATATCCTAGAAATGTGTTCCACATGACAAAGTTCTACTGCCTCACCAGTCATTTGGCATAGCAGGGGCAGGAGCTGTTATATTCTTCTTGCTCTCTCTCTCTCTCTCTCTCTCTCTCTCTCTCTCTCTCTCTCTCTCTCTCTCTCTCTCTCTCTCTCTCTCTCTCTCTCTCTCTCTCTCTCTCTCTCTCTCTCTCTCTCTCTCTCTCTCTCTCTCTGTGTCTCTGTCTTTGTCTCTGCCAGCACATATTAACCACAGCACAGTATAAACACTATGTTGGAAAAAATGAACATTTTGTTACAACCCAAGTGGAAAACAAATCGAAATTGAATTAAAACTCATCCACTCTCTCATTAGTGAGTCTGGGAAAAAATACTTTCTTTAGAAACAAAACTATTTTAAGTGGGAAAGAAGTTCAAACTTTTGCTTTCAGAGCAGTCAGTTTGTTTAGGACATGCTCAAAGAGGCAATTTTTACTCCAAACTACCAATGTAAAAACAGAATGGAGTTGGGCAGTGAAACAGAATGAAGTGACTCATGTTTCTGTTAGCTTTCACTGCAGTTGTCCATACACACAGATATAGTGCTCACTCTGAGGAAAACCCAGACTGCTCCGTGCCAGAAGCATAAATGCAAAGAGAATAGTCTTTAATAATATTTTTTTTGAATGGGACTTAAAAAAGATAAATCTGCTGAAATGAAGCTTGTGGTTTGACCCCGCTGTGCATTTCCCATGAGCCTCTTTGACAATCTGAGAGGATAGCCACTCTGGCACACGCTACATGCTACACAACCACATACAACACACACAGTTACACACACTGCCAGGCAGTCAGTGTGCGTAAACTTCTGGGAGGGGGCTGGGGAGGGTGGCTGATGAGAAGGTTGCACAAGGGGAAGAGAAGGTGAGGGGAAACGAGGGGACGGGGTGTCCTGGCTGTGGATTAGCCACACCAGTGCTTTTTCCACTGGGCTGGATGGGCTGCGGAGGTCCACTGCCTGCTTACTGATGTTAAGGACAAACACATGCATGACTTTACTGAGACACAAACTGAAAGTATGACAGTGTTGAACTTACTCAACTGCACAGGCCGGAGGGTTTCCCCTGTAAATAACCAATCATTTAGATCTCTCCTCACAGTGAAAGTAAGTTTATAGTGGTCAATTAAATTGTGGCCACCTTATAAACACCATTATTATACTGGAACAAACCTGCTATCATTAAGCCCTTCTCATATGGAAGCAGGAGTGGTCGCTCTATACCAGTTTAGAGAGAAAGTCGGGGAGAGAGTTTTGTGCCTAAATGTGAATAGCATTGGTGGAACACACAGACACACACACCACGCCAGACCCTGGGTTGTGGTTGAATGTCACAGTGGAGGAACGCTTTATGTCCTTGGTTAGGGGTGGGGCTGATGGTAAGCAGGGGAGGGATGTTCCTCCTCTTCCTCGGTGAAGCTACATTTATTGGTCACCATCTGCAAGGTGGAGGAGTTTGGGCTGGGGCCAGCCTAGAGAGAGGCTTCTAATTAAACCATCATCATGATCAACTTGTGGTCAGGGATCGTCCCCAATGCTGGCTCTCCAAGATGAACATGGAATCACTGAGGCTTTCCTTGAAGCCTGTGTTGGACTGAATTAGAAAGAGAGAAATGAAACGGAGTCCAAAAGTGCTACAGAGCACTTTTTCTCTTCTTGGCAGGCAGAGAAAGTCCTTCTGCCATATCCACTCAGGTTTAAACAATTACCGACATCATAAGAAACCAGAAGAACCTTAGTCTGGAATAGTCATTGCTTTTGCCTGGCCTAGCTCTGTTTCAGGCATGGCGTAGCAATCGTCACGTTGGAGCTCTCGATAATTTAAATTAGTGTAAGAGGGTGTGCCTCCAGTATCTGTATCTATGCAGCCAGAGGAGCTTTCCTTTGAGGTTGACAGCCTTTAATATAGTATTTCCTGGTTTGATATGTGAGTGATACAGAGCTGCTCAAAGAGGACGGCAAAATGGTTTATTAGGGCCTAATTACAGCCCTGTGATTAAAGGGGAAGTGACTGTGATTAGGATAGTCGAGGACGATGTGGAAAATGGATGAATATTCAGAGCGGAGACAAGCAATAACGCCTGTGTGTGTGTGTGTGTGTGTGTGGGGGGGTGGTATATGAGCACTGGCTGGTGCAGGAACCTGACTGCCTGGCTGGCTGACTGACTGACTGCTGTGTAAGCACATGCTATGATATCATCTTTACGGAAGATCTCATCTGGGGCTTTTCAGCTTTAGCTATTGGGCAGAAAATGCACGCACAGATATGCGGTGCTGCCCTGGTAATGGTAACCTTCCAGGTTCCTGGTTCCTGCTGCCTGGCTCTCTCTTGGAAAGTATGCAGAAGGAGCGCTAGCTTTCCCTACGTGGAAGAATCCGTAAAGCTGATTTAGTGCTCTTACAGGCCTTGTACGTTGCCTTGTGATTACAAAAAAAGAAAAGGATGTACTAGGTTTTAAGCTTGTTTTGGTATGCTATCAGCCCGGCATGCAGGAGTAATGCAGTGGACTTTCACAGCCAATTGAACATGAAACCGTCAGGAATGTGCAGCAAAGCCAGGTCTGCTCCGAGCTGCTAGGGGAACTTGCTAAGAATCACACATTCTTGTGAACTTCAAAGTATGCACTGTTAAAGCAAAGAGATAAATGGCCTTATTATTAGAAGTTTTCTTCAATGGGAGATTAGTATAGGTTTCTCTTTTCTTTTCAACCTGCAAACTTTGAACACTTTCAGACATGTGATATCCGCCATTTATCAATCATTTCTGGGAGTGCTCTGAGGGTATGATATGGACAGCAAAACCTTGCGATTTTACAATTTCACAACTGACTTCATCCTTAAAATGACGGTTGGCTAACCAGCCTATTACTCTCTTTGATTTCAACAGTACATGCTTTTGCGCTCTGAGAGGTATTCATAATAAGCTTACACTTCTCTGACTTTATTGCTAACGGCTCCTTATCTCCCAGCTATTCAAGAAAGAGAAGTCATTTTTCCAATTTCAACATTTTACTGTTAGGCCACAGCCTGCTCAAACCACCTTGAGGGGATTGTTGTGGCAAACAACACACACACAGACACACACACACACACACACACACACACACACACACACACACACACACACACACACACACACACACACACACACACACACACACACACACACACACACACACACACACACACACACACACACACACACACACACACACACACACACACACACACACACACACACACACACACACACAAAGGCACACACAAAGGCACACACAAAGGCATACAATCACACACATTCATGCTCCCAGGAAAAATATATCAATCTTAAATAAAAATTGAATGTTACAGCTGTGGAATTCCCTTAGCCTAAACAGATACTGCCCTAGGTGCATACTTGCCAACTGGGAGCTTTCAGAAGTCACGTCATGTCCACATGATTTATATGTCAGGGGTATTATCTGTTTGATCTGGAGAACTAATGCTTATTCTTCCTTTTCCTCTGATGAGATGGAATCAACAGTATGATGAGATGGAATCAAAAGTATGATGAGATGGAATCAGCAGTATGATGAGATGGAATCAACAGTATGATGAGATGGAATCAGCAGTATGATGAGATGGAATCAACAGTATGATGAGATGGAATCAACAGTATGATCAGATGGAATCAACAGTATGATCAGATGGAATCAACAGTATGATGCGATGGAATCAACAGTATGATGAAATGGAATCAAACAGTATGATGAGATGGAATCAACAGTATGATGAGATGGAATCAACAGTATGATGAGATGGAATCAACAGTATGATGAGATGGAATCAGCAGTATGATAAGATGGAATCAACAGTATGATGAGATGGAGTCAACATTATGATTAGATGGAATCAACATTATGATTAGATGGAATCAATATTATGATTAGATGGAATCAACAGTATGATGAGATGGAATCAACAGTATGATGAGATGGAATCAACATTATGATTAGATGGAATCAACAGTATGATGAGATGGAATCAACAGTATGAGATGGAATCAACAGTACGATGAGATGGAATCAACATTATGATCAGATGGAATCAACATTATGATTAGATGGAATCAACAGTATGATGAGATGGAATCAACAGTATGATCAGATGGAATCAACAGTATGATCAGATGGAATCAACAGTATGATGAGATGGAATCAACAGTATGATGAAATGGAATCAAACAGTATGATGAGATGGAATCAACAGTATGATGAGATGGAGTCAACAGTATGATGAGATGGAATCAACAGTATGATGAGATGGAATCAACATTATGATGAGATGGAATCAACAGTATGATGAGATGGAATCAACAGTATGAGATGGAATCAACAGTATGATGAGATGGAATCAACATTATGATTAGATGGAATCAACAGTATGATGAGATGGAATCAACAGTATGAGATGGAATCAACAGTATGATCAGATGGAATCAACAGTATGAGATGGAATCAACAGTATGATGAAATGGAATCAAACAGTATGATGAGATGGAATCAACAGTATGATGAGATGGAATCAACAGTATGATGAGATGGAATCAACAGTATGATGAGATGGAATCAACAGTATGATGAGATGGAATCAACAGTATGATGAGATGGAATCAACAGTATGATGAGATGGAATCAACAGTATGATGAGATGGAATCAACAGTATGATGAGATGGAATCAGCAGTATGATAAGATGGAATCAACAGTATGATGAGATGGAATCAACATTATGATTAGATGGAATCAACATTATGATTAGATGGAATCAACAGTATGATGAGATGGAATCAACATTATGATTAGATGGAATCAACAGTATGATGAGATGGAATCAACAGTATGATGAGATGGAATCAACATTATGATTAGATGGAATCAACAGTATGATGAGATGGAATCAACAGTATGATGAGATGGAATCAACAGTATGATGAGATGGAATCAACAGTATGATGAGATGGAATCAACAGTATGATGAGATGGAATCAACAGTATGATGAGATGGAATCAACAGTATGATGAGATGGAATCAACAGTATGATGAGATGGAATCAACAGTATGATGAGATGGAATCAACAGTATGATGAGATGGAATCAACAGTATGATGAGATGGAATCAACAGTATGATGAGATGGAATCAACAGTATGATGAGATGGAATCAACAGTATGATGAGATGGAATCAACAGTATGATGAGATGGAATCAACAGTATGATGAGATGGAATCAACAGTATGATGAGATGGAATCAACAGTATGATGAGATGGAATCAACAGTATGATGAGATGGAATCAACAGTATGATGAGATGGAATCAACAGTATGATGAGATGGAATCAACATTATGATGAGATGGAATCAACATTATGATTAGATGGAATCAACAGTATGATGAGATGGAATCAACAGTATGATGAGATGGAATCAACAGTATGATGAGATGGAATCAACATTATGATTAGATGGAATCAACAGTATGATGAGATGGAATCAACAGTATGATGAGATGGAATCAACAGTATGATGAGATGGAATCAACATTATGATTAGATGGAATCAACAGTATGATGAGATGGAATCAACAGTATGAGATGGAATCAACAGTATGATGAGATGGAATCAACAGTATGATGAGATGGAATCAACAGTATGATGAGATGGAATCAACAGTATGATAAGATGGAATCAACAGTATGATGAGATGGAATCAACAGTATGATGAGATGGAATCAACAGTATGATGAGATGGAATCAACAGTATGATGAGATGGAATCAACATTATGATGAGATGGAATCAACAGTATGATGAGATGGAATCAACAGTATGATGAGATGGAATCAACAGTATGATCAGATGGAATCAACAGTATGATGAGATGGAATCAACAGTATGATGAAATGGAATCAAACAGTATGATGAGATGGAATCAACAGTATGATGAGATGGAATCAACAGTATGATGAGATGGAATCAACAGTATGATGAGATGGAATCAACAGTATGATGAGATGGAATCAACAGTATGATGAGATGGAATCAACATTATGATTAGATGGAATCAACAGTATGATGAGATGGAATCAACATTATGATTAGATGGAATCAACAGTATGATTAGATGGAATCAACAGTATGATGAGATGGAATCAACAGTATGATGAGATGGAATCAACAGTATGATGAGATGGAATCAACAGTATGATGAGATGGAATCAACAGTATGATGAGATGGAATCAACAGTATGATAAGATGGAATCAACAGTATGATGAGATGGAATCAGCAGTATGATAAGATGGAATCAACAGTATGATGAGATGGAATCAACATTATGATTAGATGGAATCAACATTATGATTAGATGGAATCAACATTATGATGAGATGGAATCAACAGTATGATGAGATGGAATCAACATTATGATTAGATGGAATCAACAGTATGATGAGATGGAATCAACAGTATGCTGAGATGGAGTCAACAGTATGATGAGATGGAATCAACAGTATGAGATGGAATCAACAGTATGATGAGATGGAATCAACAGTATGATGAGATGGAATCAACATTATGATGAGATGGAATCAACAGTATGATGAGATGGAATCAACAGTATGATGAGATGGAATCAGCAGTATGATGAGATGGAATCAACAGTATGATGAGATGGAATCAACAGTATGATGAGATGGAGTCAACAGTATGATGAGATGGAATCAACAGTATGATGAGATGGAGTCAACAGTATGATGAGATGGAGTCAACAGTATGATGAGATGGAGTCAACAGTATGATGAGATGGAGTCAACAGTATGATTCGTGTGTGTTGCTCTTATTAGAACTCTGTGTATAGTTTTGCTAATGGATCAGTGTTTACGTTACATCCACAGAAAATATATCCCCAAAAGTGTTTTTCTTGCATCATGTCGATCATGTTCCCCACACTGAAAAGCACAATTTTGCATGTCCAGGCATTCACTTAAATTTATTTACATCTCTGTTTCCTCCGAATGTACTCATCAAAGCACGCAACGCTTGGAAATGTCTATTCATATATAATGTAAGATTTATTTTTACAAATAGTGTGTGGCGAACAGTAGTGGTCACAGAGGCCTCCTTATATTTAGTTTGGAGTGTTGTCAGTTTTTCTAGGATGATAATAATGGGAACCATGTGTTTGGCCGGCTAAAGAAAATGAGCGACCTTTCATGTGACCCACCTGTCGTGCTTTCAGCGCCGTTAATGCTAACCTCATGTTACTATCATAAGGAGAGCCAGTCTGTGTCAGGCACTGGGCACATGAGGAAAGCCTCATCACACAGGGCCCCTGGTAGCAGCCCTGGTAGCATACACTCTACTAACCCACCAGCACGGCAGGCCTGCTGCCTAACCTAGTACAGAGACTGTGTCAACACTTGAAACTTACATGCGACTTCTGCTATCAGAATACGAAGGTCGCATTGAAAACACAGGTCTAGACGCACAAAAGTCACATTGTGGTCGGATTGTGTTCAGATCTGGCTAACCATTTCAGGAAGTGGTCAGGGACACATTTTGTGCAGATTTCTCCTCAATCTGGACTCAATCAGGCTACCGAAAGTGCAGACAGTGGGCAACGTCATCAGCACTCTGCCCACAAGTCTCCAAAAAACTTGTTTTGGGAGTGAGAGGCACCTTTTTTCATTAAATGTTGGAGGAAATACTTTCCTAGCCTGTGCGGAATGTGTTTGCTGGCTTCATAAATGCTAGCCAGCTGTCTTATTTAGAAAACCTTTTTTTTGTGGGGGAGAGTTATGCTAACCTGTTTGCAATCCCTTTAGCTTTGATAGCTAGCATTCTGGCTAGTTACAGAGGTTAGCTGGCTAGTTATCTACAGTAGTTGGCTACTGCCATCAAGTTGTTGTTGTGTTATTATCAGATTTAGCCTGTTGCACCGTTTGCAGAATGCATACTGGCATTTGAATATACCGTGGGAAAAGGCAATCCAGTAGACACATTTAAATGTAGACTAGGTGTAGAGGCATGACTCGTTCAGAATTCCATCATCACAACTCCATGATCAGAATACAAAAGCTGCATGAACTGTCAAGTCTAGACACGATCAGAGCAGCCACAGCAGCTAACTAACAAACAAAGAAACAAAAACAATCACCAAACAAATATAAAAATCTCCACAATAAGCCGAGGGCAGAAATGTGCTGGTGGAGAGCCTCTATCTTAGACTTGGTTCCCACCAGCGTCAATCTCAACATTTGTCAGTGTGCTGTAGTTATTTGCTACAGGCTGGCAGGCAGGCAGCACAGAGAGTCTGGCAGTATAGTGCAGGCTCCTAGCCCTGAGCCTGGAGCCCTCCCTCCGCAGCGAGCTGGGCTGCACAGCTCCTCAGCTATAACATGGTCTGTGCCATGCTGTAATGGGCTCCCAGGGCATGATTGGAATATAATAACTGTTTCATTATGTTTTTCTTACCCCCCTCACTCTCCACAAATGTAAAATGTGCCCGGCTACATGGGAGATATAGTAGAACCTGTGATGTAAGATGTTATTGCTGGATATGCAGACTAGGAAAATGTGGATTATTTTCCAAAATCTGCCGGGCAGAAAGCATTATGATGTCACAAAGACCACATTGTAGCCAGTTTGGGTGTACAGAGCTGTGTTTCCCTCTCTTTCTCTCTTGTTCTGTACATTGTCCGGCCACCTTCTGTGCTCCCTGTCCAGGCTACAGGCTTACTTCATGCCCGTTTCCTTTTCTTATGCTGTGAATCAATGCACAATGGCCCTATAGGACCGCTTACATAATGGGAAAAGTACATATATCGTTGCACATACAAAGTACAGTTTGAAAGGTTTAGTAAGCTTCAATTACACATTAATGACATTAATATAAATTATTATTTTCACCCTGTTATTGGAATAGTGGTTGTATTACAATATGGTTACACATGTTATAATAACAATGTCAACATATTTGATTATGGAGTTTATTACAATATCCAAGTATTTGTGTATAGTAGAGTATAATGTGAACACACACACTCATGGTCTTTGGCTGAACCAAGTGATCTTGTGTTGTCGCTCAATGACTTCAATTACAGTATGACCAGGAGGCCAGTATGTTTCTACCCATCCTCTGTCTGAGGGCTGTAGCTGTCTGACAGGGACCATCTGATTGGCTGTGTACAATGGCAGCATCATGGGAATGGAAATGCATCCAATAGTTAAGTGAACAACCATGCATCTTCTGTTATCCCACTAATTGAATTTGGCACTAAAATATGCTGGCAAGAGCCCCTTACCTTGTTGACTTATTTATTGCCTGACTGGAGAGGTAATTCGACCTCCTCATTTCAAAGGATATTTTTGGTCCAGAAAAAGAGTATAAAACTCAATTAGGCTAGTGATCAGTGACAGAAACACTACATTTGTTTTCCTGTGAAGGGAAGCAGAGCTGGGGAGTGGAGGAGAGCAACTAGAGCCCTGATCTCTTAGCTACTGTACCCTCCACCCTCCCACCCCACCGCTGCCACGCAAAGCTACAGGGTGAGGGGAGAGGGGAGAGAGAGCCCATGCAGTCCCTGCCATGTCACATGAGATTTGTGTCCTCCTTTTAAATAATTTCCCTCTTTAGAAGATTAAGAATGCAGAAATATTCTCAAACCGATCATTTTCCCTACTCCCAAATGGACTAGTGCATTTGCAAACGCCACTATTAATTGCTGGTTTCAAAGAAGACAAATGATCCCTGCGACTGTAAATAAAAACAAAAATCAGAGGTTATAATTCTAATTGTTCAAATGGCTGTACAGGGGCAAGTGGAGCCAGCACAGAGCATATGCATCAATCACCATCAGATTTACAGCCTAACCTAAGGCAATATCAGTCTTACATGTTCGTTGTTGTACCGTTGTTTATTCTCCATCTAGATATTGTTCTGGTATCTCAGAACACAATGTACCATTCCCAATGTACTCTATGGACACACTGTGGGAATCCTGTTTATTTCCCTTCCAACCTTTTAATCTCAGAGAATACTGTTGTTCAACAGAACCTTGCTTTGTGACCTGCTTCTTCTGTATTAGTCTTGGTCAAGAAGTTCACCACTACACAGATTTATCAGGATGCATGGGCTTGAATTGTAGATCTAAACATTTATGACTACATTGCAAATGTATGACTGAAATGGCAACATAGACTGTGCCTGTGTGCTTCTGTGTGAAGAGGGACAAAACAACAGGAATCATTTGCGGCCACCGATGTGCCTTGTTCTAACCTGATCTTTTCTGGATCAATTGTTTCCTTTCTGGTTTAATTCACCATGTGATTGACTTTCAGTGCTTTACTGTTGGAAAATATCCACATTGAGCCGTGCTGCCTGAAATAGGGAAGTCATTTGAATACAGATGCTCACAGCTTAGGCCTGGTCACAGGATGCCGCTCCGAGTCAGGAGACAATTGCAGGTTGATTATGTTGCTACTGACAGAAGTTGCAACTCCTTTGTGCGGCTGAGATATTTGCATTTAAATGCTTATTGTAGGCATCTAAAAAGCATAAAGACTGATTGTAAGCTTTGGCTGCTGGGTACTAGCAAAAAAAAGAGAATTGCAATAAGGGAGATTGACATGGAAATTAGGAAATTATTTTCAAACCGAAGGTTGAAATAAATAAGTAGGTCTGTGTTGTTGTTTTGTGGTGCTGGTGTTCATTCTTGATTTGTATTGAGTGGGTCCGTTGTCAGATTGGGTATGCATATGTTTGTAGTAAGACTGCTTTTCAAATTGTTCGTATCTAATACACAGTAGAATGATTATTTCTGATTGAGGTGTTTTCTTGGTTATCTTTGTATATACCACTACATTTTGTCAATGTATTTTTCCCTGCGGTTGCTTCATACTGCATGTTTGTGTGTGACAAACTCTGCGTATACCACACTGTGTCAGTCATCTGTCCATGTGATTGTGTGTGAATGTGTTTGGTACAATTTCTATGGTTTTGAGAGCTGTCTGTGTGTATGTTGAATGTGTGTTTTTATTAGCTTTCACAAAAGCTGTATGTTTGTGTGAGTGACTCTTTCTATGGTATCCATGTGTATATGTGTTTGACAGGCTCTGATATGATGACAGAGTGTGTGTGTGCCGGGTGCCCATAGCCGAGTGATGCCCCTGCTGATTCTGTGCCTCTGGCCCTTTGTCCTGCAGCACTCAGCGTGTCTGCTTCCTCAGGAGACTGACAGGCCTCTCCAGTGTGACCACACAAAGGACCAACCTTCTTTGAGGTGTTAAAAACTTCCATTTATGCATCTCCCTGGACAAAAAGCACCAAGCCCATTTGAGTCCGGTGGCGACACAGGCAGACATTGTGGCCACGCTTCCCCAGCACTCATTTCACAGATTCTGAAACCAGTATGTGGTGAACAGGATTTGAGGGGCTAAAGTGCCCCACGAGGGCCAGGCGATAAGAGGGAGAAACACCACCACTCAGTAAACTAGAAGATGGGGCTGTGGAAAATAAGTACATTACCTGAGAGAGAACTAGGCTTGTTTTCATAACCCCCCACTCAATAGGAGAGAGAGAGAGGGAGAGAGAGAGAGAGAGGGAGAGAGAGAAAGGGGGAGAGAGAAGGAGAGAGAGGGAGAGAGAGAAAGGGGGAGAGAGAGGGAGAGAGAAAGAGGGAGAGAGAGAAAGGGGGTAAAGAGAAAGGGGGAGAGAGAGAGAGAGAGAGAGAGAGAGAGAGAGAGAGAGAGAGAGAGAGAGAGAGGGAGGCGAAAGGGAGAGAAAGGGAGAGAGAGAGAGAATATCCTCTCTTAGAGAAGGAAGAAGAAGAAGAAAAGCCTTCTGCTACTGTGGGGGAAAACATCCCAGAAACGGAGAATAGTAGACAAATCAACAACCAAAAGGCACGGCTATCCTGTAAGTTTACACTATTCTTGTCTTTGAGTGGAGAATATGTGAGTGTGAATCAAAGAGAATTGACAGGCTGCACACCCGGCTGTTACTAACACAGGGGACATGAATGCCTCCTGCGGTGGATTGAAGCCTTCTAGTGGCTGGTCATTTCTCTATCCAACCACCTTTGTAAATTGACTTTTATTCTTGTTATTTGAGGCAGAGTAAATCACATGTAATGTATTTGCGGTGCGGCAGGCATATGAAATAACGGTTTGATCACATAGCTTTCTGCCACTCTCTTCACAAACACAGGGAAGAATGTTTGATTCTCCCTTTACCGCACCACTGTTATTCAGAGGAATAGTGAAACACTCAATAAGACAGAGTCAAAAGCCCTGTCACTGTTTCAGCCCTGCACAATAAAGACACTATTGTGTGGTATCACTTTCTCAGCCTCTCCTGACCTGAGTGTGATTGACAATGGTGAGTGTTTCAGGCAGGTTTACTTTGATCGTTGTGACAGGAGGCCTGGTGCAGCTCCATCTTTAATCTGTGCCTGTCGTGTTCACATGAGAGAGGCAGAGAGGAGAGAGACAGAGAGGAGAGAGGCAGAGAGGAGAGAGACAGAGAGGAGAGAGGCAGAGAGGAGAGAGACAGAGAGGAGAGAGACAGAGAGGAGAGAGACAGAGAGGAGAGAGACAGACCGAAAGAAAGAGGCAGTGAGGGAGAACGAGAGAAAGAGAGAAAGAGAGAAAGAAAGAGAGAGCAAGGCAGAAAGAGAAGGAAGGGGAGAGCGGGGAGGCTGTGACAGGTAATAGTGTGCTGAAGGAGCTGTGTCTGGCTGTGATTGGACCGTTTCCAGCACCAAATAACTCAATGGTATGGTGGATTTTTTTGCGTGGAAATAAAGCTTGTCTTTGTGAGCTCATATTCTTTGGCATGCCTGTGCGCTGTGCCAGAGGGAATTTATAGCTTTCTGTTAATCAAGTTATCATAGGGACATCAGCGCTCTGTCTCCTCATCTGCTCTTCTCTCTATCCCCCCCTGTTGTAGCCTGCCAACACCCAGGTAACTGCAGCCCTGCTAACCTCCCTGCTGACCTGGGCATCAGCTTCTATTAGCCCAGACATGGCTTTGTCCTCTCCTTTTTGTAATGACGGCCATTCATTCACTGCATACTACAGCATTGCTTTTTGTCATCCGCGGTGGGCAATGTTGGGGAAGTGGGTTGATTTTGTGGACTTGGATATTGAATCTGACAACGGCTTGAGCCGAGTGCACTAATAGACATTTCTGCATTCTCACCCCCCTTCTCTCCCCTCCACCCCCATTTCCCCAAGGCTCCCTGCTGTTTAGCCTGGACTGCTGTTATGGGCCCACCTCATTGCCTTATCCCCCACCCACCCAGCCCTCCCATAGTCCCCAGCCCGGGCTGGGCCACTGCTGCCTCTCTCTGTCTGTAGAGATAACCAGGTCTCAGCCAGGTGGGGACCAACACGCTGATGGCAAAAAGATTGCCTCCATTGTCAAAATAACTACCTCTGCAAAATCCCTACTTTAACATGTTTGGACTAGAAAGAGTGAGGGCTGGAATAGTGCACTGGGGATATTTAGAAAATGTTGCAGACCTGGATACAGCTGTGTTGTGCAGGGGATTGGTTTGTCCCGCACATATTTGCATATGCACCCACGCCGCACACACAAGCACGCAGCTGAACAATGTCAATGGCAGTCTTAAATATGTATTCATGTGTGTCTTTGCTTTGTTTGTCCTGTCTGGACATTGACAGAGAAAAAGACAACACTCATGGCAACTGTATAGTTGTTCTGAAGGTTGGCCATTGATTCTCCGCCACGTGCACATGATGGTCAGCGAGAGAGACAACGCTCCGTTATGTGCTGGGGTAATCAAATCAAGCCGAGCCCCCTGTAGATGAACACATGCCTGGAATTTAAAGGTTCATTTGATTGGATGCCCCTCTCTTCGATGATGGCTATGGAACAGCTCTCACTTCCATATGAAAGGAAGGATTTCAGGCCAATGGGTAGCTCAAGAGGACCTACGTTCAGTCTGTAACCAAGCGAGAGAGAGAGAGGTTTTGGTATTAGTGTATAGATTTACTATAAATCCTTCTTTAACATGACAGACATGTGCGTTTTGGATTATGGCCCTAGAGGCCTTCTTTCACTCGTTAGCCCTGTGGTGTTGGAGGAGGGTCCTGACACAGGGCTGTGGTGTTGGAAGAGGGTCCTGACACAGGGCTGTGGTGTTGGAAGAGGGTCCTGACACAGGGCTGTGGTGTTGGATAAGTGTCCTGACACAGGGCTGTGGTGTTGGAGAAGGGTCCTGACACAGGGCTGTGGTGTTGGAGAAGGGTCCTGACACAGGGCTGTGGTCTGGTGTTGGAGGAGGGTTCTGACACAGAGCTGTGGTGTTGGAGAAGGGTCCTGACACAGGGCTGTGGTCTGGTGTTGGATGAGGGTCCTGACACAGGGCTGTGGTGATGGAGGAGGTTCCTGACACAGGGCTGTGGTGTTGGAGGAGGGTCCTGACACAGGGCTGTGGTCTGGTGTTGGAGGAGGGTCCTGACACAGGGCTGTGGTGTTGGATAAGTGTCCTGACACAGGGCTGTGTTGTTGGAGGAGGGTCCTGACACAGGGCTGTGGTGTTGAAGTGTCCTAACACAGGGCTGTGTTGTTGGAGGAGGGTCCTGACACAGGGCTGTGGTGTTGGATAAGTGTCCTGACACAGGGCTGTGGTGTTGGAGAAGTGTCCTGACACAGGGCTGTGTTGTTGGAGGAGGGGATTGGTTTGGATAAGTGTCCTGACACAGGGCTGTGTTGTTGGAGGAGGGTCCTGACACAGGGCTGTGGTGTTGGATAAGTGTCCTGACACAGGGCTGTGTTGTTGGAGGAGGGTCCTGACACAGGGCTGTGTTGTTGGATGAGGGTCCTGACACAGGGCTGTGGTGTTGGATAAGTGTCCTGACACAGGGCTGTGTTGTTGGAGGAGGGTCCTGACACAGGGCTGTGGTCTGGTGATGGAGGAGGGTCCTGACACATATGGCTGTGGTCTGGTGTTGGAGGAGGGTCCTGACACAGGGCTGTGGTGTTGGAGCAGGGTCCTGACACAGGGCTGTGGTGTTGGAGGAGGGTCCTTACACAGGGCTGTGGTCTGGTGATGGAGGAGGGTCCTGACACATATGGCTGTGGTCTGGTGTTGGAGGAGGGTCCTGACACAGGGCTGTGGTGTTGGAGCAGGGTCCTGACACAGGGCTGTGGTGTTGGAGGAGGGTCCTGACACATGGCTGTGGTGTTGGAGGAGGGTCCTGACACAGGGCTCTGGTGTTGGAGGAGGGTCCTTACACAGGGCTGTGGTCTGGTGATGGAGGAGGGTCCTGACACAGGGCTGTGGTCTGGTGTTGGAGGAGGGTCCTGACACAGGGCTGTGGTCTGGTGTTGGAGGAGGGTCCTGACACAGGGCTGTGGTCTGGTGATGGAGGAGGGTCCTGACACAGGGCTGTGGTCTGGTGTTGGAGGAGGGTCCTGACACAGGGCTGTGGTCTGGTGTTGGAGGAGGGTCCTGACACAGGGCTGTGGTGTTGGAGGAGGGTCCTGACACAGGGCTGTGGTCTGATGTTGGAGGAGGGTCCTTACACAGGGTTGTGGTGTTGGAGAAGTGTCCTGACACAGGGCTGTGGTGTTGGAGAAGTGTCCTGACACAGGGCTGTGGTGTTGGAGAAGTGTCCTGACACAGGGCTGTGGTGTTTGAGAAGTGTCCTGACACAGGGCTGTGGTGGGGTTTTAGTGGAGGGTTCCTTTAATATAGTCTAAGGGTTTGGCCAAAGACATCGGAAAGGCCACCCTTTGACAGAACTACCACAGGTGTCCTTGAGCTCTCTGGTCCAGGGCCTTTGAAGTGAGCACTGCTAGTCTGTCTGTTGGGCTTGTTCAAAGGGCTTTCTGTTTGACAGATCAATCCCTCTGCGTTTCTAGTGTGGGACATAGATAAATGTTGATTTTTCTTTAAAAGCGGTGCTGTCTGTAATGTGTGGCAACCCCCTGACTGACTGTCCACCTGTGGTTTAATGAGAATGATCTATTTGGCTGATAGCTCACCACCCCTGATGTCTCGGGTACTCCAGTAGTGCAGACAGCTGGTGGTTGTGTATGTGCCTTGTGTGGTTGTGTGGTTGTGTGTGTGGTTGTGTGGTTGTGTGTGTGTGTGTGTGTGTGTGTGTGTGTGTGTGTGTGTGTGTGTGTGTGTGTGTGTGTGAAAGTGTGTGTGTGTGTGTGTGAAAGTGTATGTTTGTGTGTTAGAGCAAAAGATAGTGTATGTGTTAACTTTGTGTTAGTTTCCATTTATGTGTGTTGTGTTTCAGTGCGGTTTGTTGTCACCACGCTTTCTGCAACAGCTGACTAAAACATCTACCATTTACATGGCTCTATGGTTATTGTTGACACAATGATTGGGTGATAAAAGTGTTGTGGGAAACTAATAAACTGAATTTGGAGTTGATTGGGATTCTGTTTTAATGAATCCATGATAGTCTAATTAGGGAAAGGAAGGGTTTCCATCTCTGTGTTATTTCCCCAGCAGCCCGTAGGCTGTGTTCTCAGCAGGATAAGAGCTACTGTACTGCATCACACCACTACAATAGTTTCTGTCTGAGACACTCCCAGAGGGATTACAACATTTGGTTAATTATTTGTAATATCACTCTGTTTTTCTTATTATTTATAATCATAATCATAATGTTTTCTTTCTCCAGACAAATGATTAGTTTAAATAAGCCATGAATACAACATTACATATTTTCTATTTGTCTGTTACTTTCCTCATTGTTTCAATTAACATCACATTATAAATTCAAAGACTTGTTCATTTCTACCCCCTGCAATTAAAAGAGCTCTCATTTATTAGCTCTCATTAATTAACGGGAATGAGTCAGATGTCATACACTGAGTGTACAAAACATTAAGAACACCTGCTCTTTCCATGACACAGACTGACCAGGTGAATCCAGGTGAAAGATATGATCCCTTATTGATGTCACTTCAGTCAGTGTAGATGAAGGGGAGGAGACAGGTTAAAGAAGGATTTTTAAGCAATTCAATGTTAGGAAGATGTTCTTAATGTTTTGTAAACTCAGTGTATGTTTCATAAAGAAACACTTGTTTATTGAATTACTACCCTGGTTATGTCTTTAATACAGTGGGCTATGTGTGTGTGTGTGTGTGTAGATGTCTTTCTGTCTTTGTTTGTTTCTCTATTTGTCCATCTGCCTGTCCATGTGTGTGTCTGTTTTTACATCTCTGACCCTGTGCGTGTGTCTGTATGTGTGCGTGTGTGTGTGTGTGTGTGCAGTACAGTGCAGAGAGGTGAGACAGTGTGGTGTGGACACTGGCAGACTGCTGGCTAGGACGGCTGGGTCCTTTGAGAGGTTGGAGCAGACTGTCAGCTCAGAGGTGCTATAAAGATGACAGCAGATTACCATTCAGTCAGGGCCAGTCTGTGGGCCTTCTCTCTCCTATTGTTACTTTCAGTCTCAAGGCTGCACATTCAGATCCATTCATGACTACTGCTTCTCCCTGGCCTATTCTATTAACCCTCCATTCTCTCTTACTGAGATCTCTTTTCTGTACTTTGACACCAATTGCAAATGTGTTGGTATATTTCTCTGGTCTGCTGTTGGTGTCTTTTATTCCCTGCCTAGCCGCAGGAGACCAAGGTACAGTAGCACAAATTACTGGCAGATCAATTAAGTGTGACCTTAAAAACCTCTGTCCTGGTTTAATTGGCGGTGCTGAAGCAGGGTAATTGTATAAATCAGCTGTTAATGAGATCGCAGATTGTTGTGAAAAACAAGATAATGTGAGGAAATGAACATCAATGAGCTTTGTGGCGTTTCAGGCCCGCGCTGTGGCTGTGCTCCATGATCACTCCACTTTCTCTCCCACTTTGGATGTTGTTGTGGTTCCTGTTTTGGTGTATTATTTTTCTACTGTATGGAGGTAGAAATATTGATGTTAAATTCCGGGTTAGATAATGGCTAAAAGTGGTATGTCCATATTGCAGAGGCTTCGGATTGTTTGTGTTTTCCCAAACAGAACAGAGCTCTGGCGGCTGGGCTCAGGGAGAGACATGCCGTCACTAGCAGAGCATGCTGCTAAATAAATCATTAGCCTGCCGCGCTCTAAGAAAGAAAGTCAAAATTAAATAAAACAACCACTTTATATGAAAGCCATGTATTAGTGGAATCTACTGGCTGTAGGACAGATTAAGGAGGTATTAGAGAAGTGGATTTTAAACATTGTCTAGGACGTGGTCCCGAACTCTTTCATTACTAAAGCTGTTTTACCTCAGCTGTAGACATTCTGACCATGGGCCAGCAGTCACCTTCTCCTCCTTACCCCCCTCCATCCTATCTCCCTCTCTCTCCTTTCCTCTCCAAGTTTGTTTTGATATTTGCAAAAAAGTTATTTTACTGATCGTACCAATTTTTTTAAATAACGTATCCATAAAATATGTTGTTTTGAATTGACTTGCTGGGATGGATTGTTTAACTGTTTGGATAAAGAATTAATATATATTTTTTTTAAAGATGGACAAACAGACATTTATATATTTTGTCTGTTTTTTTTATCATTTCAGGTCACTTTCATGAGTTCAAAATCAACTAACCAGTGATCGCTGGCTGCTGGGGATTTAGTCTTTCTGTTTGTGTAAGTACTCTTTTTCCTCCATTTTGATTTCTGTCTAAAGGCTATCCAGTTAGATTTCTCTTTTACCCTGGAGTCTTCCATCCACATTGAACACCTGCATTGAATGAAATGCACAAATATATTCTAATATAATGGGCGCTACAGAATAAGCTTATATTGTTGCTTCACATGGTCACTTTTACAATTTAGACCTACACTACATGACCAAAAGTATGTGGAAACCTGCTCGTCAAACATCTCATTCCAAAATCATGGTCATTAATATGGAGTTGGTCCCCCCTTTGCTGCTATAACAGCCTCCACTCTTCTGGGAAGGCTTTCCACTAGATGTTGGAACATTGCTGCGGTGACTTGCTTTCATTCAGCCACAAGAGCATTAGTGAGGTCGGGCTATTAGGCCTGGCTCGCAGTCGGTGTTCCAATTCATCCCAAAGGTGTTCGATGGGGTTGAGGTCAGGGCTCTGTGCAGGCCAGTCTGACTGGAACTAAGGGGCATAGCTCAAACCATGAAAGACAGTCCCAGACCATTATTCTTCATCCACCAAACTTTTCAGTTGGCGCTGTGCATTGGGGCAGGTAGCGTACTCCTGGCATCCGCCAAACTCAGATTAGTCCGTTGGACTGCCAGATGGTGAAGCATGATTCATCATTTCCAGAGAACGCGTTTCCACTGCTCCAGAGTCCAATGGCGACAAGCTTTTTACCACTCCAGCCAACGCTTGGCATTGTGCATGGTGATCTTAGGCTTGTGTGCAACTGCTCGGTTATGAAAAGTAATTTCATGATTCTTCCGACAAACAGTTATTGTGCTGACGTTGCATCCACAGGCAGTTTCGAACTCGGTAGTGTTGCAGTCAGGGACAGACGTTTTTTACGCATTACGTGCTTCAGCACTTGGCGGTCTCGTTCTGTGAGCTTCGTGGCTGAGCCGTTGTTGCTCCTAGACGTTTCAACAATAATAGAACTTACTGGGGTGGCAGGTAGCCTAGTGGTTAGAGGGTTGGGCCGGTAACCGAAAGGTTGCTGGATCAAATCCCCGAGCTGACAAGGTAAAAATCTGTTGTACTGCCCCTGAACAAGACTGTTCCTAGGCCGTCATTGTAAATAAGAATTTGTTCTTAACTGACTTGCCTAGTTAAATAAAAAAAGAATACTGTTGATCGGGGCAGCTCTAGCAGGGCAGAAATTTGACGAACTGACTTGTTGGAAATGAGGCATCCTATGACGGTGCCACGTTGAAAGTCACTGAGCTATTCAGTAAGGACATTCTACTGCCAATGTTTGTCTATGGGGATTGCATGGCGGTGTGCTTGATTTTATACACCTGTCAGCAACTTGTGTGGCTGAAATAGCCTAATCCACTAATTTGAAGAGTCCACATACTTTTGTATATATAGTGTATTTTGGAGTTGTTTATTCAGGTACTGAATCTGTATTTTTTCAGATTCTGCTTTTACTTCCAGTAAAAAGAAAAATACTGCACACAATCTGAGGTTAAAGTACATTTTGACACCTACGTTCTTGTATTCTAGCTTTAGTTGTATATTGAATACAGTTGAATACAGAAGACCTAGCTAGCTAATGACGTCAATGCCTTGTGAGACTTGTGAACCCTCTGTGAGTTTACCTCAACCTCTGAGGCCCTTAGAAAACTAAGCCCAGGTGTCTTGGTTACTTTCCTCACTTTCCATGTCGTAGCATGTATAGTGCTTTTGATTCTATTCTCTACGCTAATGTCGGCTGCTGTTATTGGTCGTTTATGGCTGCGTGTCGTCTCAATAGGAACATTCACAAGAAGGAAGAAAGAGTCCATTTCAGGAAACGCAGGCAGCGCCTCCGAAAACAACCAGTATATGGCTGCACTATATTGCTACAATACGCCTTTAATGGGAGCTCTCTGCTGCTGCCGCTGTTGTAATAACAAATGTATCTGAGAAAATATTTCTTGAGCAAATAAAGCCAATAAAGTTTAGTTGATATTAATCTTTTTCAAATGTCAGTTGGAGATGGTTTCCGGAGCGGCAGGACTGAATTATATTAATGTGGCTGAGGAGTCCTTGTTGGTCCTGAATAATCAACTGTGGCACTGATAAGAGTCAATCCCATCTCAAAGTTCACGGCCATTTACTAATACCGACGGTTTTTCTCTGCCATTTCTCCTCAAACACAATTGTCTTCAGTGCAGATCAATGCTCCCATCTAAACCAAACTGGATAATGGTTTTCTGATTTGTTTTGAAGGGAGTGTGGGCTTGTCTTTAGCTCCAGTGAGCAGACAGAATGGTGGAATAACAAAGCCTTAGCAGTGATTACTACCTTTGTCTGCCCAGCCTGTCAGTCAAGCCATTATCACATCCTGTCGCTCTTTGTTACTATAACGAGTTCACATTGGTCAGCTGCTCAGGTAACAGAAAATAGATCCAGATATCATTTAGCTATTTATTTAGTTTAACATCCAGTATGGCTGTGAACTGTCTAGTCCTTTTTTGATTCTATCGCTTTAGAACATATTCTAAAATGTCACTTGTTTTGTTCTAATTTATCACCAATCAATACTGCTCAGTGAAAAAATTTGATAAACGAATGGAAATTTATTAGCCAGAATGTATCGCGTGCTAACACTGTAACACTGGCGAGCTCCTGATACTACCATACTAACACTGTAACACTGGCGAGCTCCTGATACTACCATACTAACACTGTAACACTGGCGAGCTCCTGATACTACCATACTAACACTGTAACACTGGCGAGCTCCTGATACTACCATACTAACACTGTAACACTGGTGAGCTCCTGATACTACCACTGCTTTACACTTTGTAGTATTAGTAGTAAACAAAGCAAAACAACGGGGGTCCACTGCTTCCTCTGGAGAGAAAGACCTGGAACCAAGATATTAACATTGCTATTGACAAGTTACCGGTTACCTCTCTCTATTTTGGGAATAAAACGGTTGGTTATTGTTGGACCAAAAGGAAAAAGATAACTACAATAGCTACTGACTAAGAACAGAAAGAATCTGCCAAATGGTTGGCATAGGTACAGTTGGTTGAGTAACAGGGTATGCCTTGTTGTCCACTGGTTAAGTGCATGTGTGTGTGTTTGTTTTTGTAGGAACATCAAATGTTCCCAATGATGTGTGTGTTGAATTAAAAACTTGGTACAAAGTGTGTATGGACCTGAGGTAGACTTTAGAGGTCTCCTACATAACTTGAGATGCTCCCACTCATGAGGACCTTGATAGTGAATAGGCAATGGAACGAACACCTGAGCTTTTCTCTTGAAGAAGAAAACAAGGTGCATTGTGGGAAAAATGCTTGTAGACATAACATAATATAATTGTAAATGTTTTATTAAATTGTTATTCAGTGATGGTACGTGGTTGTCGTTGAACACAGCACCCAAATATTCCCATTTTAAGAGAAACTATTGGACATTTAGAACTTTGCTCGCACTGTTATTTAAGAAGTGTCAGTGTGCGTTAGAATAGATTGTACCACACTCCATGTGTCTCCCTGTCTTACTGGTTTTAGATGGCCTGTGTGTGATGTTCCATAGACCTGCTCCTCTCCCCTGTGCTCTTCTATCAGCCAGACCTGACACACTCATTCATCTAAATCCTATGCAACTTGAATCTACATGTTTAATTCATCCTAAAACGAGGCAGTGAGTCATTTTGACGGTGTGTGGTGGGACGCCATATTTAATCACTCCTGTGTGAACTCATTTGGAAACACCCAAGGGTGGAGGGCCGGATACGCTCTTTGTCAGCGTGTGCCATCATGTAATAAGTGATGGACACATAGCAGTCACTCTGGGCTATACTCAGCCCAGCACTGATGCCCCTCAAGGGGAAGATCTGCTGGAGCCGTTTCAGAGAAATGAAATAAACAGCACTTCACCACATAATGAAAATGAATAACCTTTGGTTGGTTATCTTCTCATCTATTATGTATCAAATGGGCCTGTTGGTTCAGCCGACTGACCCTGCCTGCGCTGATTATGACCCATGGTGTAGATAAACAGAAACTGCTTGACAAAGTGATTTTAATTTCATCAGCCTTGGTTTCAATTGCTCCAGAAGAACACTGGGAATATTCAAATTGATTGTTGGAAGATGTATAAATCTGTCAGGAAAGAGTTTCCGTACATGTATGTACAGTTTACATACACTTAGGTTGGAGTCATTAAAACTCTTTTTTCAACCACCACAAATTTCTTGTTAACAAACTATAGTTTTGGCAAGTCGGTTAGGACATCTACTTTGTGCATGACACAAGTAATTTTTCCAACAATTGTTAACAGACCGATTATTTCACTTATAATTAACTGTATCACAATTCCAGTTGGTCAGAAGTTCACATACACTAAGTTGACTGTGCCTTTAAACAGCTTGGAGAATTTCAGAAAATTATGTCATGGCTTAAGAAGCTTCTAATAGGCTAATTGACATCATTTGAGTCAATTGGAGGTGTACCTGTGTAGGTTTTTCAAGGCCTACCTTCAAACTCAGTGCCTCTTTGCTTGACATCATGGGGAAATCAAAAGAAATCAGCCAAGACCTCAGAAAAAAATTGTAGACCTCCACAAGTCTGGTTCATCCTTGGGAGCAATTTCCAAACGTCTGAAGGTACCACGTTCATCTGTACAAACAATAGTACGCAAGTATAAACACCATGGGACCACGCGGCCGTCATATCGCTCAGGAAGGACACGCGTTCTGTCTCCTAGATATGAACGTACTTTAGTGCGAAAATTGAAAATCAATCCCAGAACAACAGCAAAGGACCTTGTGAAGATGCTGGAGGAAACAGGTACAAAAGTATCCATATCCAGAGTAAAACGAGTCCTATAATATTGACATAACCTGAAAGGCAGCTGATCAAGGAAGAAGCCACTGCTCCAAAACTGACATAAAAAAGCCCGACTATGGTTTGCAACTGCACATGGGGACAAAGATCGTACTTTTTGGATGGGGGTAGCAGCATCATGCTGTGGGGGTGCTTTGCTGCAGGAGGGACTGGTGCACTTCACAAAATAGATGGCATCATGAGGGAGGAAAATTATGTGGATATATTAAAGCAACATCTCAAGACATCAGTCAGGAAGTTAAAGCTTGGTTCCAAATGGACAATGACTCCAAGCATACTTCCAAAGTTGTGGCAAAATGGCTTAAGGACAACAAAGTAAAGGTATTGGATTTGCCATCACAAAGCCTTGACCTCAATCCCAAAGAAAATCTGTGGGCAGAACTGAAAAAGTGTGTGTGAGCAAGGAGGCCTACAAACCTGACTCAGTTACACCAGCTCTGTCTGGAGGATTTGGCCAAAATTCACCCAACTTATTGTGGGAAGCTTGTGGAAGGCTACCCAAAACATTTGACCCAAGTTAAACATTTTAAAGGCAATGCTACCAAATACTAATTGAGTGTATGTAAACTTCTGACCCAATGGGAATGTGATGAAAGAAATAAAAGCTGAAATAAATAATTATCACTACTATTATTCTGACATTTCACATTCTTAAAATAAAGTGGTGATCCTGACTGACCTAGGACAGGGAATTTTTACAAGGATTAAATGTCAGGAATTGTGCAAAACTGAGTTGAAATGTATTTGGCTAAGGTGTATGTAAATTTCTGACATCAACTGTAGATACAGTATGCCTCCATTCACTAATGCCATTTATCCCTGATAGATCCTGTTAGTTGTAAGGTTTGGTGACATTCTGTCTAACCCTTTTAGATATTATTGTTTTTCAATCCCCTCTCTATGAACTGCCATCCCAGCAACATGCTGTTGTTATCGGGGTTATACCCTCCTATCAGCTTTATTAGATATGAGGCCTGATTTTGATGGCTCGATGTGCTTTATTTGATTCTCTGTAGAATGAAACCTAGTAAAGACTTGGCTGCTTTCCTTCCTCTCAAGTTGCAGCCCTTATAGGACAGAGAGAAGTTTCACCTATCAGCTATATACAGCAGAAAACGGGACCTGAGAACATGCCATTAATCTTCTCGCTTCCCCAGCTGTGGAAAGTAATGCATAACTAAAAGTCTGGTAAAATGAATTAATGATTTTAACCATTAACTTTTTCCCAAAACGCCATGAATCGTCTCCGGCTGATAATGTGTTCCGACCCGGGAGTGTGAAATGCCCGTTGCGTTGAGAGTATCCAGTTAATTGATTCGCAAATTATTTTAAGTTTGTGGTGCCCAGGGGAGTGCTGGGCTCTAATGACGGCCATTTCGGGAGAGTTTAAAAACTCTTTCTTTCCATGCCTGGGTTGGATTGGATTAAGCTAACAAGCCCAATCGAAGCCTGGGAGAGGGGAGAGAGGCAGAAGGGAAAAAGGCCTCCACGGGTCCCATGTATCCACTTTCTCCCCACCCCGCAACCCACAAGTCCTGTCTGGAGGGGGATGCTGGGAAGGGGTCTCTAAAGTCTGTTCTGTGAAAATGACATGGTTTTAGCAACTTGCATCAATGTTGTCTGTTTGGTCATGGAGATACAGACATGTTGCTGGATGATTGAGATGCTGAGAAAATATCCCTTGAGTGTAAAATAAGTGGTCTCATCCTCAGGGTGAAATCAGAAACGACCACATCAATTCATGACCTCCCTCTTGAGAGACAGACATATTTTGACAGTTTTTTCTCCTGCTTTTGTAGCTGTGGTTTTATGTCAAAGTGGTGGGATTATTGTGCATATAATGATAATAGGAAGTGTTGAGGTCATCTTTATTGAGTAACCATCCACTGTAAGTACAGTATGCTTTTAGCTGGCATCTGGTTGCATATTTGATAAACAACACATTGTGAAACATTGGTCATAAGCAATGTGAAAAGCATTAGAATCAAAGTTTGGATTCCATTCACAAATTGTCTTCCATTCCAATGAAGTTGGGCAGATTGGACTGATAGGAGAGATAATCCAATTGAATTTTGATGGATAGAGTGGGTACTTGAAAATGAGCCACATTTCCCCCCATGGTTAAGATGTTTATTGTTTGAGTTATGTAAAAGGTGGTACTGCATTTAATGTACTTTTGTTTAGGCTATCTTTGTCTATACAGTCCAGAAAAAAAACAGAAAAAATAATAAGACATTTTGTTTGAATATGATGGTGTAATTCTGCCAGGGTTGTTGTCTTTCTTCCAGGGGGTCATTAACTTGTAAGCATCAACATACATTTTTTGCTGTAAACTTACATTTACATTTCTGAAGAAGTTAGATGCCAAAACGAATGGGGAATGATTGACTTGGACATAGTATAATGTCATTCCTCTTTAACTCAATTACATGGCTTCACTGTGACTGGCTTTAAGATGGGAAGAATGAAGGTTGAGAACAGCTCACAGTGAGTAAACATCGTCAGAAGATCTTTCTGAGAAATCAGCTGCCACTGCCCTGCCTAATTGATCTCGACATGAATGTACTGTAAACTCAGTGAAGTTGTTTCCTTGTTTGTCCTGGAAGGTGGAGCAGGGTGGAGGATCCTAAGCCTGTGGTAATGTCTGCATTATGCTCAGATGGTCTTGCTATAGTGTAGCCCGACCCAGTAGTTAGCGTCCGTTACTCCCCCACTAAGTGGCTGGATCTCTGTGCTAATACCAAGGAGCCTGTAATCTGGGACCATTAGCAGGCACTGTCATTCAGACACACTGTGTCGGCCTGATTTAAATAAAATGAAATGAAGATGGTTGTTTCTGGTCCCTTGGCTTCAGTCATTGCCATAAACATATGCTCCGTGCCCTGCTTCTCTCTATCTTATTTCTGATTTTAATTTGTTGTGTGGGCTGTGCTAGAAATCACATTTAATACAATCCTCCCAGGGACTCTGTCATATAATAACATGGTAATTTCTGTGTATCCTTTTGAAAAATGAGGAAATTAATTCTTCCTGACATGTTGTAATTATTCCAGTGTGAACGGTGGATAGGCTGCCTCCCCAGCCCTTATGTGTCGGAGGCAAGCGGCTGCCGGCGGGTGCCGAGGTGCTAATGCTGACCAGCAGCCCGTTTAATTTGAAACATGAGCAGACACCTTTCAACACACCTTCTTAATGTTGGAGTGCCTCACAAATTAATTCACTACTCATCTTGCAGCTCTAGCTCGAGGGGATAGAGAGATGGGACACTATCACTATTAGTCAAGGTGTAGTTGTAGCCTGTGTGTGTGTGTGTGTGTGTGTGTGTGTGTGTGTGTGTGTGTGTGTGTGTGTGTGTGTGTGTGTGTGTGTGTGTGTGTGTGTGTGTGTGTGTGTGTGTGTGTGTGTGTGTGTGTGTGTGTGTGTGTGTGTGTGTGCGTGCGTCGTGCGTGCGTCGCGTGCGTGCGTCTGCGTCGTGCGTGCGTGCGTCTTGTCGTCTGCGTCGTGGAGGTGGGAGAACCCTGGGGACGTTGGGGATACTTGGACAGGTTTTCTCTAATCCTCTCCCAGTGCTGTCAGTAGGCCACCCTTTCACACATCTCCTCTGGCGACTGAGAGGTCTGAAATGCTCCCCACACATCACCGCCACATGTATGAGGGTGGAGCCTTATCTTAAACATCAACCCCTGTCCCTGCAAACATGCAAGGCTCCTTTCCGCTGTGTCCTCCTGAAGGAATGTGTTAGTTTCCTCGTAGGTAGTCTTGTAGTGTCTTCCCCAGCACAGGTTGAACTTAGTGTCTCTTTCTCTCCAAACAATCAGCAGCAACTCTATCCTGTGCCTGTCAGACAGATCCCTCCTCCCCCCTTCCTCCCCCTTCCTCCCCACTCCCTTCCTCCTCTTCCCACCACCAGGATCCCACTTTAAAAATAACACCCCATGGGATTATCGATTAATTATTTGCCTGAAATTAAGACACCACAGTGGTTCCTATATGCCATATCTTCTGAATGACAAGGCAATTACACCCAGAGCTTGGTTTATGTTCAAAAAGAAATGTAATCGCTGCTCAACAAGGGAATGTTAATATCATCACTGGCCAAGAGCAGAGGTACTTAATATAAGCAGTGCTCTTCATCCAGAACTGGGCAGAATTGATATGATTAAGCAGAACTAAGAGTGACACATCCAAGTGTGTGTGTGAATGTGTGTGTGTGTGTGTGTGTGTTATACTGTACAAGTGTAATTCTGGGTGAATTTCTCAAAAGTGTGTGGGTATGACACACTCACGTTCACACACATGCACACACATGCTCACACCGTAGACAAATAGACCTTAACTGACCATAGCATTCTCAATTAAACCATCCCATTGACATTCACCTCATCACAAAGTCCTCATTGAATGGTCAGCCACTGGATAGTCATCAGTCAAATGCTTCCTAATTACCTGGGATTTGTAATTTGTTCTTTTTCTCCCTCCATTCTCCTGTTTAAGCCGGACATGAGGTCACAAAAGAGGGTCACAGAGGACGTTATGATTATGGAGTACAGTATTGAGTCATCAAGATGACTATATTTCCTAAGAAAGGAAGACTACGTACTCTAAGAAAGTATTATACTGCCCTTGTGTATTCTCACCAGAGCCAGCAGGTACTAACAGTAAAAAGCAAGGAGGACCAAGGCACGCTTAATCTCATTAAAATGCCTTTATTTGTATGGCATATTCAATGGAACAAATAGACACAACCTTGAACTCCCTGACCAAGGCCACGCTGCCGAAACACGTCAGTTTTAAAATATTTGTTCCATTGAACATACCTTGCAAATAAAGGCATTTTAATTATATGAAGAGTGCCTTGGTCCTCCTTGCTTTTTAAAGTCCAATTTACCCCATTTACCAAAGAGCACTTTCTATTAACAAAGACCTACTATTGTGTAGCCTAGCAGCGCTTCCCTTCCTGTAGTTTGAGTTAGTGCAAGGCATTGTAGACATCCAGGCTGTTAGAGAGAGAGGGAAAGTGTGTTTTCCACTCTGATTATGAACAGAATCTAAGGACCTGTGACAGGAGGGGAAAAAATAATTTATTGAACCTTTGGGGCCGGGTTAAAGCCACAGAGCTGTAATTGATTTGGTGTGTGTGTATGCATGTGTGTGTGAGAAAGTGAGAGCGAGAGTTTGTGTGTGTGTGTGTATATGTGTGTATATGTGTGTGTGTATGCTCCTCTATGAGTGGGAGAACAGAGGGCTTGCAGGCAGCCGTGGCGTCATGCTTTGGGAGAAGAGAGGAGAGCTTTGTGAGCGTTGGGTGGGTCCCCCCATGACTCAACATGGCCGCCTGGCCCAGAGGAGTTAACGTCCCCACACCCTGCTTGATCAGTGCCATCTTGGCTCTACGTCATCACCCAGCTAGGAGCAGTCTCCTCTTCTCTCCTCCATCACTGTGGAAGAACTGAGACACAGACAGTACCAAGCCCTCAGCCTATTGACTGCTGCTGCTCCTGTACTGTCCAGAGTTGTCTGGGACAGGGTCCTATTTCCACCATGTCCCCCTGGATACGTTGGTCCTCTCACTCCTAATCTCCCCTCTCCTCTCTCAACTGCCTGTAGGCATAGGTTATAGCCAGACTCTCCCATTAATTAAAATTCACTTTCCAGTGACCAAGTCAGACATGGTGGAGTAGAGTCTGTCTGTAGGTAGCCGCTGTGTCTCTCTCTCCGCTGGGCTCAGCTCTGCTCGGCTCTGAGCTGGCCTGGGCTGTTAATGACTGAAGGCTGGGAGCAGCGCTCCATGCCAAGACCCACATGGCTGTGGTGGTGCATTAATTCAGCAGTCAATTTGACTGGAAGTTTGAAATCTGTGCTAGGTTAGGGAGACGTGCTAAAGCTGTGTTAATAGGTAGCTTGTTGTCCATGTGGTGCTGCTTTAATGGAGCACATTTACTGCAGATGGTGAGAGTTGGTTGGGCAGAGGCAGCTTTTGGCAGAGGTCCGTTCTTCGAAAAAAAGGCTGTCGTGAGCCTAGCGCTAGCTGTCTTTTAACACTAATGTCTATCCTCCCTGTTTCTCATTCACCAAATGCTACTCTTGAAATGTGGCCTGCTCCAGGCTCCTCTGTTTTCTTTATGGATCTATGAAGAGGAGCAAATACAATGTGGCTCAGTCACTTTTTCCTGAATTTGGTCTCCAAACCGTACCTTTACTTCCATAGGGCGACGTACTTCGGTTTCCTCCATTACCACAATGGAGTTTTACAGGCAGAGAGAGAAGAAGGAGGAAGAGTGATGCAGAGAGAAGGAGAAAGATAGTTGTGAAACAGTAACAGAATTCGGCCAAGCAGCAAGAGAGATGCAGAGGGAAAGAGACAGGCAGGCAGACAGACAGAGATAGAGAGAAACAGGCCCTTCTATATTGGCACTTCGTGTCCTGGTGGCAGGCTGGTCCTCTGCTAGACAGTGAGCTTGCTGAAGGCTATGTTGTGGAGCCACTAAAGCATGAGACATGCGTTCAGCCTCTATGGCTCACTGTCCGTTCACTTAGTGGGTGTTATCTAGGTTAGTTTAAGGTTCCTGTGGCTTTCCATAGCCTTGTTGCCTCTCTTGCTAAACTGTTATCAAGGAATCTAAACTCCAAACGGGTGTTTGGGGCACATGATGACGGTCTATTATGCAGTTATGTCGTGTGTTTCTCTGTGTTCGAGTAAGTCCCCTTACTAAAGATGAGACAGAGAGAAGACTGAGAAAGAGAGGAGAGAGAGAGAGAGAGGAGGTGCAGAGAGAAGTGTGTGTGTGTTTTTAACACTCTTCTCAGAGTGGTGAGGAGACACGCTTGATCGGTTCGGCATGATTTGACTGTTGTTTTCTCACGTTGTCACTGGTGTGATGTTGGTATTATGTGCTCTGAGAAGAGCAGGGCTGAGTAGAGTGGGGAACAGAGCAGAGCAGGGCTGAGTGTAGTGGAGCTGGGAGCAGAGCAGGGCTGAGTGTAGTTGAGCTGGGAGCAGAGCAGGGCTGAGTGTAGTGGAGCTGGGAGCAGAGCAGGGCTGAGTGTAGTGGAGCTGGGAGCAGAGCAGAGCAGCGTCACTGGCCTAACCCCCACCTCAGACACCTGATTGTGAGAAAAGTGTCGGCTGAGCCCACTGGGCTTCGCAGGTCCATCGCCCTGTTAAGTGCTGGCCAGGCTAGCTTGAAAGGCACCGTGTCCTTAGTCCTGTCACTCTTTCCATTCTCTCAGGGGCTTTGTCTCCACAGCCTCACTGGAGGAGAGGAGAGGAGAGGAAAAAACATCAAATTACACCCATGTCCCAAAAACTGAAAGCATTTAGGGCCAAGATGCTGGATGTCTTTAGCTCTGATGTGTGTTATTTATGATGATGTCTGCAAGGGAGTCGACTGTTACAGCAGGAGAAAATACAGTGGGGCAAAAAAGTATTTAGTCAGCCACCAATTGTGCAAGTTCTCTCACTTAAAAAGATGAGAGAGGCCTGTAATTTTCATCATAGGTACACTTCAACTATGACAGACAAAATGAGGAAAAGAAATCCAGAAAATCACATTGTAGGATTTTTAATGAATTTATTTGCAAATGATGGTGGAAAATAAGTATTTGGTCACATACAAACAAGCAAGATTTCTGGCTCTCACAGACCTGTAACTTCTTCTTTAAGAGGCTCCTCTGTCCTCCACTCGTTACCTGTATTAATGGCACCTGTTTGAACTTGTTATCAGTGTAAAAGACACCTGTCCACAACCTCAAACAGTCACACTCCAAACTCCACTATGGCCAAGACCAAAGAGCTGTCAAAGGACACCAGAAACAAAATTGTAGACCTGCACCAGGTTGGGAAGACTGAATCTGCAATAGGTAAGCAGCTTGGTTTGAAGAAATCAACTGTGGGAGCAATTATTAGGAAATGGAAGACATACAAGACCACTGATAATCTTCCTCGATCTGGGGCTCCACGCAAGATCTCACCCAGGGGTCAAAATGATCACAAGAACGGTGAGCAAAAATCCCAGAACCACACGGGGACCTAGTGAATGACCTGCAGAGAGCTGGGACCAAAGTAACAAAGCCTACCATCAGTAACACACTACGCCGCCAGGACTCAAATCCTGCAGTGCCAGACGTGTCCCCCTGCTTAAGCCAGTACATGTTCAGGCCCGTCTGAAGTTTGCTAGAGAGCATTTGGATGATCCAGATGAGGATTGGGAGAATGTCATATGGTCAGATGAAACCAAAATAGAACTTTTTGGTAAAAACTCAACTCGTCGTGTTTGGAGGACAAAGAATGCTGAGTTGCATCCAAAGAACACCATACCTACTGTGAAGCATGGGGGTGGAAACATCATGCTTTGGGGCTGTTTTTCTGCAAAGGGACCAGGACGACTGATCCGTGTAAAGGAAAGAATGAATGGGGCCATGTATCGTGAGATTTTGAGTGAAAACCTCCTTCCATCAGCAAGGGCATTGAAGATGAAACGTGGCTGGGTCTTTCAGCATGACAATGATCCCAAACACACCGCCTGGGCAACGAAGGAGTGGCTTCAGAAGAAGCATTTCAAGGTCCTGGAGTGGCCTAGCCAGTCTCCAGATCTCAACCCCATAGAAAATCTTTGAAAGTCCGTGTTGCCCAGCGACAGCCCCAAAACATCACTGCTCTAGAGGAGATCTGCATGGAGGAATGGGCCAAAATACCAGCAACAGTGTGTGAAAACCTTGTGAAGACTTACAGAAAACGTTTGACCTCTGTCATTGCCAACAAAGGGTATATAACAAAGTATTGAGATAAACTTTTGTTATTGACCAAATACTTATTTTCCACCATAATCTGCAAATAAATAAATTAAAAATCCTACAATGTGATTTTCTGGATTTCTTTTTCTCATTTCGTCTGTCATAGTTGAAGTGTACCTATGATGAAAATTACAGGCCTCTCTCATCTTTTTAAGTTGGAGAACTTGCACAATTGGTGGCTGACTAAATACTTTTTTGCCCCACTGTACTTATTAGTTTCAGCAGGTTTTTTTCTTTGCCGCTACTGAGTATTGCGTTTTCTAACATGGGTTTTGAAAAGCACACTCCAGCTTTAGCTCTTGGCTGATCAGATGCTGGTGAGATGGTGATGTATTATACAGGACAGAGATGTGATGATGTGTAATACCGAGACAATTGGATAACAAGCTGAAGCTACACTGTGTGTCATTCTATGAATGGGTGTGATGACTTGTATATATTTATTTCTGGTGACTTTACCATTGTCAAAGAGGGAAGCTCCTGGCTGTTTTACAGTCTCTCTGAAAAGGGAATTTCCTCATAATTACTCAAATTTTAGGCTATTGTTTTGATATCACTGACGTACTTGTATTCCAACCCTCCACCCCACGGCTCCACTCCCAATTTGTTTTCTGTAATAATATGTTGATGATAGCGCTTAAAAAGAAGCACACAGCAGTCCAAAATCAAAATATTCTGAATACCAATAACAGAGGCTAATGAAACCTGTTGATAATCATTTCCAGCCATGTGCTTCCAAAATGTTTTGGGCAAGGCTTCTGAACGACCTCTCCGAACAGTGACATTGTGAACCACACCCTCCCACCTCCTTGGAGGTGCGTGTCCCAGCATCGGGCCCCTGTGGTGGGGCTCCTAGAAGCCACAGAGCCCTCGCCACACATGGAAATGTGTGTGTCACTCTGGAGAGAGCCTAGAAAGAAGGCTGCTCTACGACCAATAGGAAAGGGTTTATTTGGTGCAAACATATCATCAGGCCCTTGCTGTATGCAAATCCACTCCCCTCTCTGAGGAAAGGCTAGAATGAATGATGTCAATGCAAAACAGAGAGGATGAACTTCCTATCCTCCACACTGTCTTAATTAAAGATATACCTTATTAGAAGAGAAAATGCATGCATTGCTCTGTGTTTTTTGCATGTTGCTTTTTTTCAGTGTTAAAATGGTTCTCTATGTATTTCTCCTGCCGCAGAACCCCACACGCTGACATGGAGGGCTTTCTTCGTAGCAGCTTTTTACTGAGGTTAGTTTCTTTTTCAGTTGTTGTTATAAAGTCGTGGGTCAGGGGGTCAGGGGGTCAGGGGCTAAACTCATCTGTCCCTTCACAGCTCCAGCTCCCGACACCTAGCCTTAGATCCCGTTCCTCCCTGGGTGGCTGGGTGGGCTGGATGGGAGGGTTATGTGTCTGCAATCCACCCCAGCTGTATGTTGTGAGTGTATAATAGACATTTCCACCTTTCCCCCTCTAGAGCGCTCTCCGTGGCATGCTCACACTGATACCCAACACACTCCATAGTCAGACTGAAAGCAGTTGTCACTCTACCTCACACACAGATGTGTAGAGAGACCCCACCATCTCACCCCTGGGTACTGTGTCTCTCAAACTAAGGTTTCCGTGTTCGTACTGCATGCTTTTGTCTGTCCCCTCTTCTAGACTCATGGCCAGGACAGGTGGGGTGGGGGTCGGGTGGGGCTCGGTTTGTGATGTACTGTTTCCTGTTGTGTGTGTGTGTGTGTTTGTACTCGACTGCAAAGTAAAAAAAAATGTAACCTTGATGCTATTTTTCTTTTAAACCCATCCTGTGAATGTGTGCTGTTATAACACGGAGGAAGTCAATAAGTGAGTATATTCGCCATTGGCTCCTCTTTCCTCTCCTTGTGAGCAACCTTCTCCAGGCTTGAATGTTGCAGCCTAATTAATGGTGTCTCATTAAAAGACGCAGCAGCAGCAGCAGGATCTGCCTTTCAAAGCTGCTGTCAGCCAAACTTAGTAAAGCTAATGAATCCTCTTTGATTTTTTTTTTTCAAAAGGTCGTTTATTTGATTAAATTAACAGCATTTTTTTCTCAGAACTGTTGGAACCCTGTAAAATAAAGGACATGATAATGCCATTGATATAACACAGCTTTAGATCCTATTTTAAAATACCCCATTAGTATCTAGTTTGAAAGGTTACTATTGAGTGTCGGATGAGCAAAAAAAATTCACAGTCAATTGCCCAGAACACCAGAATGAAGTGAGATTTGAAAGGCGATATAGATCAGCCATTTAATTCCAAATATAGCACAAAAGATCTCTGGGTTACCCTATCTAGAATACACATACTCCAAGCAAACATATATCTTAAAAAAATCATATTTATTAGAAATGTCCTTAAATAGACTCTTCTACTTAATTTGCATGTAGCCACAGTTTCCAAGGCCTAGTGAATGTTACAAATCCAGTGTTGGCCGGAGGCTGGGGATCATACTCAGGCATGTGTTGGATTATTGAAGGTATGTTGCCTCTATTCATTTCCACTGGGCCACTAATGCTACAGAGTGGAGGATTGTGTTTGACTCCAGCCACCTGTTGAAGCAGCACCAGTTGGGCTATCTAGCTGAACAGAGGGTTGAAGAAAGCAACACCTCTTAAATCCAACTGAGATTCTTACAGCCCAATAACTTGAAGACCCACATCGACCCACATAGACAAAACATGACCTTTGACTGCTAGCCTTTTTCGTAACAATATCCTTTTGTTCTTTGTCGGAATCATTACTCTGAGAGAACACTGCGATTCATCTAAGTAAATGCATCATTACGGGTTCCTAATCCACATGTCAGTTTTAATTAAATGAGAAGTGCCAGTGGAACGATATCACGCACACATGCTCGGGTGATTGGAGGACAGAGGCCTCAACAATCAGGCCAAGATTAAAGGCAGGCTTTGCCTCAGGGTTTGGCCTTTTGCTTGGCCACGGCTTGTTGTGTCCTGGGTGAGGGAGGGTCGGAGGGAGAGAGAGAATGAGAGGGAGAAACAGGAGGGGAGGGGTATGGGAGACGGACCATGTTTCTTCAGTGTAGCTAGCACCACAACATATTTTCTTAAGCAACTGAATTGGGTCAAAGGGGGCTCTGTCAGTGTAATTATGTGAAAGTATGACAGCAACTCTGCCTTGTGCCTCATTAATACATCTATTTCTGTGTAGTACTCTGAAAGGACATGTTGTCTATTAAACTCAGTCGTCTCCCCAGCTGTGTGGCCCAAGAGGTTCCACTTCTGCTCTGACAGAGGGGCAGATGTTTAAGGTGACTTTTCACATTTCATATCTGCTTCACTCACTAGCATACCGCTGGACAGACTAGTCATTATTTTACACTAATGAGTCATCACTTCTTGTTTTGACTCATAGCTACAATAGCTGTAAAAGTACCAATCCCCTATTTTCAGTTTAGAAAATGATGCTGGTTATTAATGTGTGCTGATGCAGGCAGAGGAATAGTCATTGTGAAAAATACATCAGGGAGAACTTTAAACAGGTTAACAGTTAGTGTACAAACAGTTAGTGTACAATGTATTTTAGTGGAATAGGATATGTTCTTACCCACATAAGAAGCCAACTTTGTTTCAGAGAAGCAGTGTTTCAATTTAGCCGCATATTTATGAAGAACATGTGATTATATTTTAGCAGATTGTGTGTGTGTGTGTGTGTGTGTGTGTGTGTGTGTGTGTGTGTGTGTGTGTGTGTGTGTGTGTGTGTGTGTGTGTGTGTGTGTGTGTGTGTGTGTGTGTGTGTGTGTGTGTGTGTGTGTGTGTGTGTGAGAGAGAGAAATCTGAAACGGCTAATCCCAGAAGAGAGGACCTCCTTCTGCATCTCTCCCATTATTTAATGTAATGAAAGGAGAAAGTGTGTAACACGGAGATTGTTAATTAATTTAATCTAACAAGATGAAGATAAATGCAACCCACTGAAGGTTGACTAGGCAAAGGGGCCCACTTAGCATTCCTTCTCCTCTCCCCTGCTCTCCCCTGCTCTCCCTTGCTCTCCCCTGCTCTCCCCTGCTCTCCCTTGCTCTCCCCTGCTTTCCCCTGCTCTCCCTTGCTCTCCCCTGCTCTCCCCTGCTCTCCCTTGCTCTCCCCTGCTCTCCCCTGCTCTACCCTGCTCTCCCCTGCTCTCCCTTGCTCTCCCCTGCTTTCCCCTGCTCTCCCTTGCTCTCCCCTGCTCTCCCCTGCTCTCCCTTGCTCTCCCCTGCTCTCCCTTGCTCTCCCCTGCTCTCCCTTGCTCTCCACCGTCTCACAATGGAGCACATTTAAAAGGTGCAGCTCCGCGTTTGGCCAACCCCACTGAGCTTTCACCCGTTAAATGTAGACGCACAAAACATCTTACTTAATGTTTCTTTCAGCCCTTACAACTTCATCTACAATTATCACCTTCCCTGTGAGTGTTTATTAACCTCAATATGATTGTGATTAAAGCTGAATATTTATCTATAGCTACAATTCTTAGCTTTTTAAATGTGCTGGAATCTAATCAAGATAACACATCTCAGCCACATTGAGTTGATGTTATTCTCCATGATTATTTACAGTTGAAGTCGGAAGTTTACATACACTTAGGTTGGAGTCATTTAAACTTGTTTTTCAACCACTCCACAAATGTCTTGTTAACAAACTATAGTTTTGGCAAGTTGGTTAGGACATCTACTTTGTGCATGACACAAGTAATTTTTCCAACAGTTGTTTACAGACAGATTATTTCACTTATAATTCACTGTATCACAATTCCAGTGGGTCAGAAGTTCACATACACAAAGTTGACTGTGCCTTTAAACAGCTTGGAAAATTCCAGAAAAGGATGTTATGGCTTTAGAAGCTTCTGATAGGCTAATTGACATCATTTGAGTCAATTGGAGGTGTACCTGTGTAGGTTTTTCAAGGCCTACCTTCAAACTCAGTGCCGCTTTGCTTGACATCATGGGAAAATCAAAAGAAATCAGCCAAGACCACCACAAGTCTGGTTCATCCTTGGGAGCAATTTCCAAATGCCTGAAGGTACCACGTTCATCTGTACAAACAATAGTACGCAAGTTTAAACACCATGGGACCACACAGCCGTCATACTGCTCAGGAAGGAGACGCGTTCTGTCTCCTAGAGATGAACGTACTTTGGTGCGAAAAGTGCAAATCAATCCCAGAACAACAGCAAAGGACCTTGTAAAGATGCTGGAGGAAGCAGGTACAAAAGTATCTATATCAACAGTAAAACGAGTCCTATATCGACATACAGTGGGGAAAAAAAGTATTTAGTCAGCCACCAATTGTGCAAGTTCTCTCACTTAAAAATATGAGAGAGGCCTGTAATTTTCATCATAGGTACACTTCAACTATGACAGACAAATGAGGAAAAAATATCCAGAAAATCACATTGTAGGATTTTTTATGAATTTATTTGCAAATTATGGTGGAAAATAAGTATTTGGTCAATAACAAAAGTTTATCTCAATACTTTGTTATATACCCTTTGTTGGCAATGACAGAGGTCAAACGTTTTCTGTAAGTCTTCACAAGGTTTTCACACACTGTTGCTGGTATTTTGGCCCATTCCTCCATGCAGATGTCCTCTAGAGCAGTGATGTTTTGGGGCTGTCGCTGGGCAACACAGACTTTCAAAGATTTTCTATGGGGTTGAGATCTGGAGACTGGCTAGGCCACTCCAGGACCTTGAAATGCTTCTTCTGAAGCCACTCCTTCGTTGCTCGGGCGGTGTGTTTGGGATCATTGTCATGCTGAAAGACCCAGCCACGTTTCATCTTCAATGCCCTTGCTGATGGAAGGAGGTTTTCACTCAAAATCTCACGATACATGGCCCCATTCATTCTTTCCTTTACGGATCAGTCGTCCTGGTCCCTTTGCAGAAAAACAGCCCCAAAGCATGATGTTTCCACCCCCATGCTTCACAGTAGGTATGGTGTTCTTTGGATGCAACTCAGCATTCTTTGTCCTCCAAACACGGCGAGTTGAGTTTTTACCAAAAAGTTCTATTTTGGTTTCATCTGACATTCTCCCAATCCTCATCTGGATCATCCAAATGCTCTCTAGCAAACTTTAGACGGGCCTGAACATGTACTGGCTTAAGCAGGGGACACGTCTGGCACTGCAGGATTTGAGTCCCTGGCGGCGTAGTGTGTTACTGATGGTAGGCTTTGTTACTTTGGTCCCAGCTCTCTGCAGGTCATTCACTAGGTCCCCCGTGTGGTTCTGGGATTTTTGCTCACCGTTCTTGTGATCATTTTGACCCCACGGGGTGAGATCTTGCGTGGAGCCCCAGATCGAGGAAGATTATCAGTGGTCTTGTATGTCTTCCATTTCCTAATAATTGCTCCCACAGTTGATTTCTTCAAACCAAGCTGCTTACCTATTGCAGATTCAGTCTTCCCAACCTGGTGCAGGTCTACAATTTTGTTTCTGGTGTCCTTTGACAGCTCTTTGGTCTTGGCCATAGTGGAGTTTGGAGTGTGACTGTTTGAGGTTGTGGACAGGTGTCTTTTATACTGATAACAAGTTCAAACAGGTGCCATTAATACAGGTAATGAGTGGAGGACAGAGGAGCCTCTTAAAGAAGAAGTTACAGGTCTGTGAGAGCCAGAAATCTTGCTTGTTTGTATGTGACCAAATACTTATTTTCCACCATCATTTGCAAATAAATTCATTAAAAATCCTACAATGTGATTTTCTGGATTTTTTTTCCTCATTTTGTCTGTCATAGTTGAAGTGTACCTATGATGAAAATTACAGGCCTCTCTCATCTTTTTAAGTGAGAGAACTTGCACAATTGGTGGCTGACTAAATACTTTTTTTCCCCACTGTAACCTGAAAGACCGCTCAGCAAGGAAGAAGCCACTGCTCCAAAACCGCCATAAAAAAGCCAGACTACGGTTTGCAACTGCACATGGGGACAAAGATCGTACTTTTTGGAGAAATGTCCTCTGGTCTGATGAAACAAAAATATAACTGTTTGGCCCTAATGACCATTGTTATGTTTGGAGGAAAAATGGGGAGACTTGCAAGCCGAAGAACACCATCCAACCGTGAAGCATGGGGTTGGGAGCATCATGTTGTGGGGGTGCTTTGCTGCAGGAGGGACTGGTGCACTTCACAAAATAGATGGCATCATGAGGGAGGAAGATTATGAGGATATATTGAAGCAACATCTCAAGACATCAGTCAGGAAGTTAAAATTTGGTCGCAAATGGGTCTTCCAAATGGACAATGACCCCAAGCATACTTCCAAAGTTGTGGCGAAATGGCTTAAGGACAACAAAGTCAAGGTATTGGAGTGGCCACAAAGCCCTGACCTCAATCCCAAAGAAAATCTGTGGGCAGAACTTAAAAAGTGTGTGTGAGCAAGGAGGCCTACAAACCTGACTCAGTTACAACAGCTCTGTCCGGAGGAATGGGCCAAAATTATTGTGGGAAGCTTGTGGAAGGCTGCCTGAAACATTTGACCCAAGTTAAACAATTTAAAGGAAACGCTACCAAATACTAATTGAGTGTATTTAAACTTCTGACCCACTGGGAATGTGATGAAAGAAATAAAATCTGAAATAAATCATTCTTTCTACTATTATTTTGACATTTCACATTCTTAAAATAAATTGGTGATCCTAACTGACCTAAGACAGGGAATTCTTAGTAGGATTAAATGTCAGGAATTGTGCAAAACTGAGTTTAAATGCATTTGGCTAAGGTGTATGTAAACTTCCGACTTCAACTGTATATTGTTTAAAAACCTCTTGGGGATAATTAAGGAGCAGTGGCGCCCCATCCTTGACAACATCCGGAAAAATGTAGAGCGCCAAATTTAAAATGCAAATGTAGTATTATAAAACATTCATGAAAATACAAGTGTTGCATACTCTTCAAAGCTTAGAGTCTTTGCAATCTCACAGCGTTGTCAGATTTCAAAAAGGCTTTACGGCGAAAGCATAACATTTGATTGTCTGAGGACAGCGCCCCGTGTACTTCTACCATTAGCATAATAATAAAACCAGCGCGGGTGTCACAAAACACATAAAAAGAGCTAAATTAAATTGTTTACCTTTGAATATCTTCTGCTGATGGTAATCCGAAGTGTCCAAGCAAGACAATCAATGTTCCTTTTTTTTTTTAAAGTCTCTCTTTATATCCATAAAGCTCTGTTTGGTTGGTGCCGTCTGTTCTCCCGGGTCCTGCGTGTCACAGACAGAAATTACTTCCTCAAACCTTGTCTAAAGACGGTTGACATCTAGTGGAAGCTATAGGTACATTCAAAATGGCGCCGAAAGAAATGGCAGCCGTTTTACGGATGCCTAACCAATTGTGCTATTATGTGTTTTTTTTCGCGTTATTTGTAACTTATTTTGTACATAATGTTTCTGCAACCGTATCTTACGGCAGAAAAGAGCATCTGGATATCAGGACAGCGATCACTCACCTCGGATTAGACAAAGATGTTTTCAACAACAAGCAAGACGCACATGATATTCTCAAAACACCCAGCAGGGCCGACATCCCAGTTATTCGCAAGAGGAAGTGACGCAGGTACAGGGGAAAAAGAGCCGGGATCCAGAGAAGGCGATTGGGAAAGCTGCCGTTACCGTCAATACTACTCGCCAACGTACAATCATTGGACAATAAATTAGACGAGGTACGATCACGAATATCCTACCAACGGGACATTAAAAACTGCAACATCCTATGTTTCACGGAATCGTGGCTGAATGACAACATGGATATTCAGCTAGAGGGATACACGCTGCACCGGCAAGATAGAACAGCACACTCCGGTGGGGGGGGGGTCTGTGCATATTTGTAAACAACAGCTGGTGCTCAAAATCTAAGGAAGTCTCTAGATTTTGCTCGCCTGAAGTAGAGTATCTTGTGATAAATTGCAGGCCACTACTTGCCTAGAGAGTTTTCAGCTCTACTTTTTGTGGCTGTTTATTTACCACCACAGACAGATGCTGGCATTAAGACCGCACTCAGTCAGCTGTATAAGGTAATAAGCAAACAGGAAACCACTCACCTAGAGGCGGCGCTCCTAGTGGCTGGAGACTTTAATGCAGGGAAACTTAAATCAGTTCTACCAAATCTCCATCAACATGTTAAATGTGCAACCAGAGGAGAAAAAATTCTAGATCACCTGTACTCTACACACAGAGACGCATACAAATCTCTCCCTCGCCCTCCATTTGGTAAATCCGACCAAAATTCTATCCTTCTGATTCCTGCTTACAAGCAAAAATTAAAGCAGGAAGCACCAGCGACTCGGTCTATAAAAAAGTGGTCAGATGAAGCAGACGCTAAACTACAGGACTGTTTTGCGATCACAGACTGGAACATGTTCCGGGATTCTTCCGATGGCATTGAGGAGTACACCACATCAGTCACTTGCTTTATCAATAAGTGCATCGAGTACGTTGTCCCCACAGTGACTGTACATACATACCCCAACCAGAAGCCATGGATTACAGGCAACATTCGCACTGAGCTAAAGGGCAGAGCTGCCGCTTTCAAGGTAGGGGACTCTAACCCGGAAGCTTACAAGAAATCCTGCTATGCCCTGCGACGAACCATCAAACAAGCAAAGCATCAACAGGGCTAAGATTGAATCATACTACACCGGGTCCGATGCTCGTCTTATGTGGCAGGGCTTGCAAACTATTACAGACTACAAAGGGAAGCACAGCCGAGAGCTTCCCAGTGACACGAGCCTACCAGACGAGCTAAATCACTTCTATGCTCGCTTCGAGGCAAGCAACACTGAGGCATGCATGAGAGCATCAGCTGTTCCAGACGACTGTGTGATCACGCTCTCCGTAGCCGACGTGAGTAAGACCTTTAAACAGGTCAACATACACAAGGCTGCGGGGCCAGACGGATTACCAGGATGTGTGCTCCGGGCATGTGCTGACCAACTGGCAGGTGTCTTCACTGACATTTTCAACATGTCCCTGATTGAGCCTGTAATACCAACATGCTTCAAGCAGACCACCATAGTCCCTGTGCCCAAGAACACAAAGGCAACCTGCCTAAACGACTATAGACCCGTAGCACTCACGTCCGTAGCCATGAAGTGCTTTGAAAGGTTGGTAATGGCTCACATCAACAACATTATCCCTGAAACCCTAGACCCCCTCCAATTTGCATACCGCCCAAACAGATCAACAGATGATGCAATCTCTATTGCACTCCACACTGCCCTTTCCCACCTGGACAAAAGGAACACTTATGTGAGAATGCTGTTCATTGACTACAGCTCAGCGTTCAACACCATAGAACCCTCAAAGCTCATCACTAAGCTAAGGATCCTGGAACTAAACACCTCCCTCTGCCACTGGATCCTGGACTTCCTGACGGGCCGGCCCCAGGTGGTGAGGGTAGGTAGCAACACATCTGCCACACTGATCCTCAACACTGGAGCTCCCCAGGGGTGCGTGCTCAGTCCCCTCTTGTACTCCCCCTGTTCAGCCACGACTGCATGGCCAGGCAAGACTCCAACACTATCATTAAGTTTGCAGACGACACAACAGTGGTAGGCCTGATCACCGACAACGACGAGACAGCCTACAGGGAGGAGGTCAGAGACCTGGCCGTGTGGTGCCAGGACAACAACCTCTCCCTCAACGTAACCAAGACTAAGGAGATGATTGTGGACTACATGAAAAGGAGGACCGAGCATGCCCCCATTCTCATCAACGGGGCTGTAGTGGAGCAGGTTGAGAGATTCAAGTTCCTTGGTGTCCACATCAACAACAAGCTAGAATGGTCCAAACACACCAAGACAGTCGTGAAGAGGGCACGACAAAGCCTATTCCACCTCAGGAGACTAAAAAGATTTGGCATAGGTCCTAAGATGCTCAAAAGGTTCTACAGCTGCAACATTGAGAGCATTCTGACTGGTTGCATCACTGCCTGGTACGGCAATTGCTCCGCCTCTGACCGCAAGGCACTACAGAGGGTAGTGCGTATGGCCCAGTACATCACTGGGGCTAAGCTGCCTGCCATCCAGGACCTCTACATCAAGCGGTGTCAGAGGAAGGCCCAAAAAATTGTCAAAGACCCCAGCCACCCCAGTCATAGACTGTTCTCTCTACTACCGCATGGCAAGCGATACCAGAGTGCCAAGTCTAGGACAAAAAGGCTTCTCAACAGTTTTTACCCCCAAGCCATAAGACTCCTGAACAGTTAATCAAATGACTTTTTGCATTGTGCCCCTCGCTGCTGCTACTTTCTGTTTATCATATATGCATAGTCACTTTAACTATAATTTCATGTACATACTACCTCAATTGGACCGACCAACTCGGCATTGTGTCCCACCACCCGCCAACCCCTTTTTTTACGCTACTGCTACTCTCTGTTCATCATATATGCATAGTCACTTTAACTTGGGTTTTCGCCTGCCATATCAGTTCTGTTATACTCACAGACATTATTTTAACAGTTGTAGAAACGTCAGAGTGTTTTCTATCCAATACTACTAATTATGTGCATATCCTAGTTTCTGGGCCTGAGTACCAGGCATTTTACTTTGGGCACGCCAGACTCCAAAACCCTGAACACTGATGCCGCTCCCTAACAGGTTTTAAAGAAACCTTTTTTGACATGTTAGTTAGGAGGGTTTCTCTGTCTTTTAAGGCTGACCATAGAGAGCCATTTCCCTTTACTCAGGGAGAGATGAGTGAAAGGAGCTGGGCCTGTTTAAGCATCTAGCTAGCTGCTACTCTCCATGCCCTCTCAGAAGGGTCTGTGTGACTCCCAGCATTTCACCATATGAATGGCCCTGCTCTAATGAGGCTTGGTGGCTATTTGAGCGGCGAGAGAGACAGACAGAAATTAGGACATTTTTCTAAAAAGCCATACAGTTGTCTTCATTCACACCACTTTCAACAAATCAGCAGTCTATCAAGGACATTCTTCTGTGGACAATTCTATACAGGGCCTGCATGGCAGCACAGACCAATCATTATGGGACCCATTCTCTGCTCCCTTAGTTCTCAAGTCCACAACAATGAGTTGTTGATTGTGTGGACAACACCAGAACAATTATGCTCTCTGTTTTGGTGGCAGGGCAGCATTTTAAAGTCAGATCCTTAACCTCTTAGCGCACGGATCCCGCTAGCGGGATCGTTTTCAGAGCAAACATAACGCTGCAAATTCAAAATACAAATTCGTAATATTTAACATCCTTCGATATACAAGTGTTGCATAGTGTTGCATAGCCATCAAAAGCTCTGCTTCTTGGCAATATCACTGCGTTGTCAGATTTTAAAAAGGCTTTACGGCGAAAGCACTACATTTGATTGTTTGAGGCTAGTACCTCACATATTTTCCACATTAGCATAGATTCATATCCAGCTCGGTTCTCAAAATGTCCATATCACAGCTAATATAAATCGCTTACCTTTCAAATAACTTCTTCTGAGGTCTTCCCAAGTGTCCAAACAAGAGAATCCATGGTTATTTTGTTAGAAAAAGTAATGGCCTCATTATTGTTATTCTTAGACCAGGCCTCAGGATAAGGAATAGATGCTCACAGTACGTCATTATTTGGCACATTTCAATTAGTTCATCATGTTGTCTATGTACGAATAGAATCATATGTAATTTAAGGCGATGGAGCTGTGCTCACGGAACGCTGGCCACCGACTTAAAAGGTAGCACTTGATAGCCCATTAATATGAAGAAAGGTGGGAAAAGAAGGATTAGAGCTGTTGCCGTAGTAACTCCTACTTCCATCTGCGAGGGAACAATGGACTTGTGTTCCTCCACCACCTTGGCTTGACAAAATAGAAAGTGAGAGAGAGTGTTCTGAAAGGACAAGACCCTTTTTAACAACGGCGTTGAAACCAGGCCTAATAGGTCTTTGGTGTGAGCTGTTAGACAAGACCACTGGGGGATAGGACAGCGGAAAGGTCACCATGTAAACCAAGGACAGCTGAAGTCATCATCCCTTTTTACAATAGCAGTTTGTTTTGTGCTACTTCCATGTGCTCAACACAGACACGAAACCTGCAGTTCACACGTCAGTCACACTAACTGGAGGGATAGAGAGAGAAGAGAGAGCGAGAGAAAGGGTCTGTATGAGGGACGTGAGACGGTTTAGGGAAAGGGAAAGGGAGAGAGAGGGGAAACATTCCACACGGCCAAAACCTACTTGTTCCCTTACTGACTCTAAATAAACACAAACTAGATTTATGCCAGAGACTTGGAGGGAAAAAAATTATCCAATTAGAAGGATCTATCAGAAGCTACTTGAAGTGCCTCCAGCCTTTTCCCATCCCTGTTTCCTCTTCCCCGTGCAGCAGGAGAGGGGAACGCACGGCTTCTCTATTTGTTTCTGGCACCTGTAGTCTACACACTGCTCTGATAACAACGTTCCCACTTGGATGATCTCTCTACACAAACACACCCTCGGAGTAAGAGGATCTATTCCATGCCTAGTACTAACAGGTACACATGATATCTTAACACAGTCTTTCACATAATTATATACGACAAATGATGAAAGCAAACCAATGCAATAACTCCATTGCCAAAACCTGAGGAGTTACAGTAGTACTGAAAACACACGGCTGATATACTGTGTGTCGCCTTTTAATTTTAATCGTCATATAAAAGTTCCTGTGAGGAGAGAGAAAGCACAAAGAGCTGATGTGACAGCTGAAAACTCTGTCTGGACCAGAGTGGGTCCTCTTAAACCACTGCAGAGTTATAACCGTCAATGATCTACGGGCGTATGTGTTTCTCTTTACGTTTTATGTCCCTTATTACAGCTGCATACGTCTGCCCACATTAAGCTAATTTATGGCCCAGGCCACTGATACAGCAGTACAGGTTAATGAATTTGGCATTACTAATTAACTGTTATTGAGGGCGGAATATGAATCCAGAGTGGAGAAATAGCAGAGGAGGGAAGGAGAGAGGAGAACGGGAGGGACAGGCTGGGGTAGATGGGTTCATTTCTCCCTTTAGTCTTTTCTTACCACACAATATGCCAAACTGTCCACAGTCCTCTAAGGAAAGCTGTTTTCCAATGACCCAGTCAAGTCTCATCACAGACTCATTCCTGATCGCATGTACACTACCGTTCAAAAATTTGGGGTCACTTAGAAATGTCCTTGTTTTTTAAAGAACAGCACCATTTGTCCATAAAAATAACATCATCATTTTTTTTATAGAATATCTACATAGGCGTACAGAGGCCCATTATCAGCAACCATCACTCCTGTGTTCCAATGGCACGTTGTGTTAGCTGATCCAAGTTATCATATTAAAAGGCTAACTGATCATTAGAAAACCCTTTTACAATTATGTTAGCACAGCTGAAAACTGTTGTTCTGATTAAAGAAGTAATAAAACAGGCCTTCTTTAGACTAGTTGAGTATCTGGAGCATCAGCATTTGTGCGTTCGATTAGAGGCTCAAAATGGCTACAAACAAATAACTTTCTTCTAAAACTCGTCAGTCTATTCTTGTTCTGCGAAATGATAGCTATTTCATGCAAGAAATTGCCAAGAAACGGAAGATCTCGTACAACGCTGTGTACAACTCCTCTCACAGAACAGCACAAACTGGCTCTAACCAGAATAGAAAGAGGAGTGGGAGGCCCCAGTGCACAACTGAGCAAAAGGACAAGTACATTAGAGTGGAGTCGCCTCCTCACTGCTGATGTTGAGACTGGTGTTTTGCGGGTACTATTTAATGAACCTGCCAGTTGAGAACTTGTCTGTTTCTCAAACTAGACACTCTAATGGGTGAGACCTCCGGTGCTGACAGAGATGGCCGCCTCGCTTCACATTCTTTGGAAGCTATGCAGTATTTAGTTTTTTTTATGTATTATTTCTTACATTGTTACCCCAGGAAATCTTAAGTTTTATTACATACAGCTGGGAGGAACTATTGGATATAAGAGCAACGTCAACTTACCAACATTACAACCAGGAATACGACTTTCCCGAAGCGGATCCTCTGTTTGGTCTACCACCCAGGACAATGGATCGGATCCCAGCCAGCGACCCAAAACCACGGCGCCGCAGGAGAAGGGGCAGACGGGGCGGTATTCTGGTCAGGCTCCGTAGACGGGCACATCGCGCACCACTCCCGAGTATACTACTCGCCAATGTCCAGTCTCTTGACAACAATGTAGACGAAATCCGAGCAAGGGTTGCCTTCCAGAGAGACATCAGAGATTGTAACGTTCTTTGCTTCACGGAAACATGGCTCATTCGGGATACGTTATCAGAGTCGGTACAGCCACCTGGTTTCTTCATGCATCGCGCCGACAGAAACAAACTTCTCTCTGGTAAGAAGAAGGGTGGGTGTGTATGCCTTATGATTAACGAGACGTGGTGTGATCATAACAACATACAGGAACTCAAGTCATTTTGTTCACCTGACCTAGAATTCCTTACAATCAAATGCCGACCGCATTATCTACCAAGAGAATTCTCTTCGATTATAATCACAGTCGCGTATATCCCCCCCCCAAGCTGACACATCGACGGCCCTGATAGAACTTCCTTGGACTCTATGTAAAATGAAAACCACATATCCTGAGGCTGCGTTTATTGTAGCTGGGGATTTTAACAAGGCTAATCTGAAAACAAGGCTCCCTAAATTTTATCAGCATATCGAATGTACGACCCGGGCTGGCTAAATCCTGGATCATTGTTATTATAACTTCCGCGACGCATACAAAGCCATCCCCCGCCCCCCCTTTCAGCAAATCTGACCACAACTCCATTTTGTTGCTCCCAGCCTATAGACAGAAACTTAAACAGGAAACGCCCGTGCTCAGGTCTGTTCAACGCTGGTCCGACCAATCTGATTCCACGCTTCAAGATTGCTTCAATCACGTGGACTAGGATATGTTCCGCATAGCGTCGGACAATAACATTGATGAATACGCTGATTCGGTGAGTGAGTTTATTAGCAAGTGCATCGGTGATGTTGTACCCACAGCGACTATTAAAACCTTCCCCAACCAGAAACCGTGGATTGATGGCAGCATTCGCACAAAACTGAAAGCGCGAACCACTGCTTTTAATCAGGGCAAGGCGACCGGAAACATGACCGAATACAAACAGTGTAGCTATTCCCTCCGCAAGGCAATCAAACAAGCTAAGCGTCAGTATAGAGAAAAGGTAGAGTCGCAATTCAACGACTCAGACACGAGGGGTATGTGGCAGGGTCTACAGTCAATCACGGACTACAAAAAGAAAACCAGCCCCGTCGCGGACCACGATGTCTTGCTCCCAGACAAAGTAAACAACTTCTTTGCTCGCTTTGAGGACAATACAGTGCCACCGACACGGCCCGCTACCAAAACCTGCGGGCTCTCTTTCACTATTTAAACGTGTTAACCCTTGCAGGGCTGCCGGCACAGATGGCATCCCTGGCCGCGTCCTCAGAGCATGCGCAGACCAGCTGGCTGATATGTTTATGGACATATTCAATCAAGCCTTATCCCAGTCTGCTGTTCCCACATGCTTCAAGAGGGCCACCATTGTTCCTATTCCCAAGAAAGCTACGGTCACTGAGCCCCTGCTTACTGCCTTAACCCACCTGGACAAGAGAAATGCTGTTCATCGACTACAGCTCAGCATTTAACACCATAGTACCCTCCAAACTCGTCATTAAGCTCGAGACCCTAGGTCTCGACCCCGCCCTGTGCAACTGGGTTCTGGACTTCCTGACGGGCCCCCCCCCAGGTGGTGAGGGTAGGAAACAACATCTCCACCCCGCTGATCCTCAACACTGGGGCCCCACAAGGGTGCGTTCTCAGCCCTCTCCTGTACTCCCTGTTCACCCATGACTGCGTGGCCAAGCACACCTCCAACTCAATCATCAAGTTTGCAGACGACACTACAGCGGTAGGCTTGATTACCAACAACAACGAGACGGCCTACAGAGAGGAGGTGAGGGCCCTCGGAGTGTGGTGTCAGGAAAATAACTTCTCACTCAACGTCAACAAAACAAAGGAGATGATCGTGGACTTCAGGAAACAGCAGAGGGATCACCCCCCTATCCACATCGACGGGACAGTAGTGGAGAAGGTGGAAAGTTTTAAGTTCCACATCACGGACAAACTGAAATGGTCCATCCACACAAACAGCGTGGTGAAGAAGGCGCAACAGCAACAGCGCCTCTTCAACCTCAGGAGGCTAACGAAATTCGGCTTGTCACCAAAAACACTCACAGACTTCTACAGATGCACAATCGAGAGCATCCTGTAGGGCTGTATCACCGCCTGGTACGGCAACTGCTCCGCCCACAACCGTAAGGCTCTCCAGAGGGTAGTGAGGTCTGCACAACGCATCACCAGGGGTAAACTACCTGCCCTCCAGGACACCTACACCACCCGATGTCACAGGAAGGCCAAAAAGATCATCAAGGACATTAACCACCCGAGCCACTGCCTGTTCACCCCGCTATCATCCAGAAGGCGAGGTCAGTACCGAGACTGAAAAACAGCTTCGATCTCAAGGCCATCAGATTGTTAAACAGCCATCACTAACATTGAGTGGCTGCTGCCAACATACTGTCTCAAATCTCTAGCCACTTTAATAATAACAATTTTGATGTAATAAATGTATCACTAGCTACTTAAACAATGCCACTTTATATAATGTTTACATATCCAACATTACTCATCTCATATGTTTATACTGTACTCTATACCATCTACTGCATCTTGCCTATGCCGTTCGGCCATCCATATATTTATGTGTACATATTCTTATTCATTCATTTACACTTGTGTGTATAAGGTAGTTGTTGTGAAATTGTTTGATTACTTGTTAGATACTACTGCATGGTCGGAACTAGAAGCACAAGCATTTCGCTACACTCGCATTAACATCTGCTAACCAGGTGTATGTGACAAATAACATTTTATTTTATTTGATGCACTTGTCCTCTTGCTCAGTTGTGCACCGGGGCCTCCCACTCCTCTTTCTATTCTGGTTAGAGCCATTTTGTGCTGTTCTGTGAAGGGAGTAGTACACAGCTTTGTACGAGATCTCCAGTTTCTAGGCAATTTCTCACATTGGAATAGCCTTCATTTCTCAGAACAAGAATAGGCTGACGTGTTTCAGAAGTTTCTAGCCATTTTGAGCCTGTAATCGAACGCACAAATGCTGATGCTCCAGATACTCAACTAGTCTAAAGGCCAGTTTTATTGCTTCTTTAATCAGAACAACAGTTTTCAGCTGTGCTAACATAATTGCAAAAGGGTTTTCTAATGATCAGTTAGCCTTTTAATATGATAAACTTGGATCAGCTAACACAACGTGCCATTGGAACACAGGAGTGATGGTTGCTGATAATGGGCCTCTGTAAGCCTATGTAGATATTCCATAGAAAATCAGTCGTTTCCAGCTACAATACTCATTTACAACATTAACAATGTCTACACTGTATTTTGGATCAATTTGATGATATTTTAATAGCCCAGAAATGTGCTTTTCTTAAATAAGGACATTTCTAAGTGACCCCAAACTTTTGAACGGTAGTGTATCTGAAATGAGATTGTTGATAAGTTTAGCTTTAATTGGACAGAATGTTTTGGGGAGAAAAACTGTGTCCTCAGTCAGTGGAAAACAAGGATGGCCTCTTTACGAAACTTCAAACACAGGTGTCTCTCAATGGATGACAAAAGCTGCGCTTTTCTCACTTAGAATTATGGATATTTTTCAAAGAAAAACATGCATTTAACTGTTTAATTTCTCCATATCTGCTTTGATTTGATGCTTCTTGCCTCCTAAAAAAAGCTTCTGTGAAGAGCTGATGTGATTATAGACTTTGGAGGTGAATTGAAGTCCTTTACATCCCATACAATGTACATGTCTCCTCTCACATCAAACAATGGGCACGTTATGCAAGCAGAATCGAGCAGTTAGGTACCTCACATTTACCTCTTAAAACAGGAAACTACATTCAGAGAAACTGGGCCATTCAGGCAGAAAAGGCCAACTGTGACAACTTGGAATATTGTGCCGCGTTCGTGCTGACAAACAGCACATTCTCCAGAAACAGCCTTGGCCCTGCTGAGGAGAGACATGATTCTCTTACTGTAGTTGTGCTATGGACACTGCTGCTAGTACACTGCCCCCTATACCCATAAGTAAGCAATACCACTACCCTGAACAGATTGACATTGTGGCAGTTTTACAGTCTCCATTAATATGGCCTCTTTCCCTGTATCTCTTTCTGTTTCTCTCTTTCTCCCTCTCTTTATTTCTCCCTCTCTCTTTCTTTCTTTCCCTCACTCTCCAGCCGCCAATACCTCTACAATCTACTCCTGACATACTCTCGGCGTGAGCCAAGCCTTTCAATTTAGATTTCAATTATCATGTTAGTTTTGTGATTAGACTTCTGTCCTCCAGGAATCAGACCTCTCTGCTCCTCTCTTTTCCCCTCTTCCCCTGCAATCAGATCCCATCTGATGAATGGCGCATATAATTACGGAAGTTATTGAATATGCAGATCGCTGCTTACTCTTGGTGGGCTGTTCATAATGCATTAACTCTAACTGTATGAAACAAGGGTCCCGGTAAAGAGCCACTTCAGTAATGAGAGAGGCCCAGTGTATGCCATTAGTCAGGGATAATAGCCGTTAGTAAGGGGGGAACTCCATTAAAAAACACACAGGCATATTATGATCTCTCTCTTTCTCTCTCTCTCTCTTTCTCTCTCTCTCTCTCTCTCTCTCTCTCTCTCTCTCTCTCTCTCTCTCTCTCTCTCTCTCTCTCTCTCTCTCTCTCTCTCTCTCTCTCTCTCTCTCTCTCTGTGTTTGTGTGTGTGTGTGTACCGGCCTGATGCCATAGAGGCTGCAGCTGTTGGTCCCAGTTCTAACCAGCCAGGGCTAGCCTGCTGCACTTCACTGTGGAGCCAGTGGGCACAGCACAGGCAGGGCTCCCACTCTCCCACAGCATGGAGCTCTATCTACTGGCCAGCCACGTCAACACACAGACACACACAGGCAGGGTGTTTATGAATCATTCAGCATTAGGTATTTCCCCCCAGACTGGCAGGCCCACGGTCTTACTGTATGTGACTACCATGGTCTCACGCCCTGTCCTTCCGTGATGCAATCCCCGAGTGGCTCTGAGTGGAAGAGAGAAGAGGAGAGACAGCAACTTCACGGGGCCTGACTGACTGCCACATCGGAAAGGGGAAGTGGGACATTTTGACAGATTCAGTGAAAGCTTTTAGAGATGTCTCCTCTCCAGACCCTCTGCTGTGTGGAGTTATTGACAGAGGTACAGATGGGCCTCTAAGCCACAGCACATGATCTCTGCCCCTCTCCCAGAATTTAATCTTCTCCTGACGTTCTTAGATGTTCAATTCTGTAGTGTAGTTCATTTCATGATATGCATTACACAGGTAGTCAGAGACAGAAAGAGACAAACAGATCTAGAGAGACACCCTGTTACGTCCCTAGTCTAGTTAAGTGATGGGCCAAACATGAGTCTACCTTATTCATTATTCAGGAGTTAGCTAACTTTCTCCTTCCTTTGACGTTCATATGTTTTTCGGCAAAGCCGTTCTGATATAGTGTTTGTCTCCTGTTGTGTTTAATTCAGGAACACCATTCCTAAAAACACAGCCCCCCTTTATTTTTAGCCTGTGAGCTGTACCTGCCATTTATAACCGGCTGGCCCGTTCCTAGACTGACTGGCTGGCTGGCTGACTGATACTCTGCTGATGTCTTACAGGGGATTTGTACATAACACTGCAGGAGCCCGGGGAGGCCCTCCCACAGAACAAAGATAAAGACACACATCCTCGTGCACCACACATGCACACACGCACACACCCATATACACATACACTTCTCATACGTAGCATTTCTACACATTCAGCTATAGTTGTACACATAGTTACAGTAGCATATATATATTTTCCTGCACAGCGTGAAGGCAACATGTGCATTTATATATGATGAATGCAGTGGACAGATCAGTGTGTCCTCTCCTATTCATTGTGTCTGTACAAAGCAGTCCTCTAGTCTAGGACAGCCTATGTCTCCTGACATGCGTTGGCTCCTCACTCTCCTGCAGTTCTATTGGTTTAAATGGCAGCCTGTTAAATATTTACCCTGACATGGTCTCTCCTCTGCACTCACTGTTGAGCTGACTGACACCCATCATTTTATGTAAATAAATCTGTTGTTCTCTTTAAAAATTTGTTCATATTGTACTCATAATATTTATATTTTGTTTTTAAGAGACGACACAAACTAAGCCATCACTCCAGCTCCAGTATAAAGATAATTGATGAGCTCTAATAATGTATTCCAGTCCTCCTCATTTGTCTGTTTGTGGCCTGCAGGCTTGCTTATTACTACTGTCATAAACCTGGGAGAAACTCAGTGTACACACACACATGCACACACTGTGCACACACACACACACACACACACACACACACACACACACACACACACACACACACACACACACACACACACACACACACACACACACACACACACACACACACACACACACACACACTGGCTTTTACTTTGGCATTGTGAAATCCAATCCATATTGATCCAGTGTGTCATGCAATTAATAATATAGGATATTTACAGTGTAGAGATCAACTGAGATGCCAACAGTACTTTCTCTCTCTGAACATCAGTCACTTCAGCGTTCGCTTAATACTGTCGATGTCTACTGGAATAGATAAAGAGACATGCCATTCTAATGACTATTACTGCATTGACTCCAGACATTGACCAACAGAGAGTCCATAATGAACTCAGATTGAACTTGTGGTCCTGTCCAGTGTCCTGTCTACAGTACAGACAAAGAGAGAGGTGTGGTGTCAGAGGTCATGGCTGTGTCTGTATCTGTTTCTCTGTCATGGCTGACTGTGGGATTTAAGACTTAGAGACGGCTTTTGCACACAGACCTGCGGCCACTGTAGCCGGCTCCATGTATATTAGGTTAATATGATTGTACATGTTTACACCAACTGTTATCTCAACGGGAGGTCAGGGAGGTTTACTTACACTGGTGTAATGGGCTTACTAACGGGCTTAAATAGCATGGTAGTGGCCCACACACACACACACTCTCACAGTCACACCTATAGCTAGGCTGGAGTGACACGTCAGAGGAGAAACCGCTGTAGGGCATGGGTTTGCAGCGTGGCGTGGACTCTGCGTTTTCACCTCTCTCCTAACCGGTGTATTGCGACAGACAGTCGACCTTTGTCAAGTCCCAGCTATTGTTTGCAGATTTGTTGCACACGCCACAGGCTGTGAAAGACACATCTGCTACCTTGAGCCTAGTGAGAGAAGGACAGATAGAGGGCCGGGAGGGGAGGGGACAGCGGAGTGCAGGGCGTTGGGAGGTGGGGGACTGGCGGCTGGTTATCCTCTCTTACAGCTCAACTACAATCACTATCCACTATTTGTCTGGCCTTCACCAGATATTTGCCGTTTTCTGTTTGCTGCTTATTTAAGTCTATTTGAGTCAGATAGAGACAGTATTTACCAAGACCACGACCCTGTCTTCTGTTTTTGTTTGTTACATAATATACTTTTACTGTCTCCCTCTCTGTTGATTTTGTCCCCCAGCTTTCCGTTTTCAGTAGCTAGTCTTTTAAAAATTTGTTTGTAAGAGATATAGCCATACATGCAGACTACTACATTTCCCTGTTAACTGCCATGGCACAGCTAGACACACCAGAATGCTATTTTAATGATGTTGTTTAAAGTGTTGTTAGGAACTGCAACTTTGTGTCATTATGTGATGTCAGTCACAGTAGGGATTGTTGTTTGGTAATAAAGCAGTGTACATTTGTGAAATGTTGAGTCAGTCTTTTAGACAACCCCTTCAGACTTTAAAACCCCAGCTTTAAAACCAGATTTGTTTCTATGTTTTTGATTGATTCACTGATTGAGATCTAAAGGGTGGTCATACATGTGCTGGGACAAAGGGCCTCTTTGTGCGGAGCGGGGCCGTCTGAAATGGAGGAGTAGTTTGAGATGACCAGATGATTTCCAACTGGTCCAGTGAGTGAGCCCCTCCCACCACAGTGTAGCGCGTCTGAGGCTGAGCCGGGCTGCGCTGAGCGTAATGAATGTGGTAGCAGGGAACCACAACAGAGCCAGGGAGCCGGGCAGAGGCTGCCTGAGAGGCTGCCTGGGAACCAGAGGGACGTGGCCACCGGCCAGACACAGACACAAACCCCTGGCTCACACTTGTGGTTTTTTAAGAAAGCAATTTAGTTAATGATTTCATTCTGAAAGCCTGTCATGATGCATGCGTGGTCTGCGTCTGCCAGGAAAGAAGAGAAACCTCTCCCACCAAGGTGTTAGTCAACATGACTGCCTCTGACTACCAGAAACTACCAGAGACCTGGGGCTGTGATGGAGATAGTGAGAGGGGAAATAAAGGCCCCATTTCCCCATCAAAACCTACTCACTGCTGACCAGGGAGAAAGAAGTCTTATTTTCTGTTTTTGTAGGTAATAGATTACAGTGAGTTTATCTTTTGCGGTGATATTTATATTTCGACAGATGCCTACCATATCTTTTCATCTGGCCTCTTGACAAATAGATGAATGCAGTGTGAGTTTGAGCGTAATATCAGTGGTCAGACACATGGTTAACAGCCCACTGGTGAGACATTTTCTGTATCAGTCAACGGCTAATCCAGTACAGAGCCTGTTCTCTCAGACTGGATATACTGCACGTTGTTCTCTTCAACCATGTCTGTCAGCTCCCTGGTTTTAGTAGACTGGGTTTCCCATTCAGTTATAGTTGTTTTCTCTGTGCCGCTCTGTGAGTGAAGCATTGCTAAAACAGGGGCTGTACATGTCTTCTGTGAACCAAATTCTTGGGCAATTACTCAGATCAATGGCAGGTGGTTCTGGTTTGGCTCCTCAGATCTCGTTTCTCCTTGCAGCCTCTTTTTCTCTGTATGGGCTGTCAATCAGCAGGATAACTTTTAACCACCTCCGAACAGAGCCGGCTGCCAAGCATTCGTTTAGCCGCTCACTTTTATTCGGCCCTCCCGTCCGACCTGTCACAGCGTTACACACTGTTGACCATGCTTTCTATTCAACAAGGGCAAATTAATTGGTTTCAGTGGCTTAAATCGGCAGTCAATGTCTGTGAGGTGTGGCCTGCCTGACCTCTATTCATCAGTTCCTTCTACATGGTCTCATCTGGGTGGAGCAAATGAACTACCCCTGTTTTGATTTTCCGATTGACGTGTCACATGAAAGGTTGCCACTCTCAGAATATGGCCCTTTCCCTCCCTCCGTAGCTCCCTCCCTCCCTTTATCCCAGGCATCAGTTTCTCACCCTCCCTCAGTCCCTCAGAGAACATACAAGGCACTAAGATAGAGAAAAACGTCCAGTGACAAAGGTGGACACATTTGTGTGCCTTGTTTGCGCGCCCAATGAATTCTTTCAATTCTGGAGTGAGTGAGTGAGAGAAAGACAGAGAAAGAAAGAATGAAAGAAAACAAATCCCCAAAGAATTAGGGGTGGGACTAACTGTAACTAATGAGCTGTTGTCCGGCCAATCTCTAGAATAGAGCCGCTTAATCAAAGCAGCGTTGTAGGTAATTTACTCATCCCCTACAGAAATCCATTTATGAGATGAGAATGGAAGAGAACAAAACTGCTATTCTTTTCATTAGACGTTGTACATTTTCCAAATTGAGTGACCAGCGCTGGCGAAGCGTCCTATTTTTGGAAAATAAAAGAATCAGGATAGTCGCGGAGAAAGCAGGCCACTGTGTGCCGACATTCCAGATGTCCAAACGGCAGTTGTACCAACCAAACTTTTCTGGGCACTGGCTGCCAGTGATGACCTCATAAGGAGCAGGCCAAAGACTGAGGCCCACAGTTCTCCTGCCATGCAGAAGAATACCCCCCCTCCTTTCATAATCCATTCTGTGTCTCCAGTGTCCCTCTCTTTTTCTGTCCCCCTGCAAAATTACTCCTTCATAATTAGCCATTGTTCCTGCTCTTTTGGCGCTGCTCTCTGCATTTTTCAGGGGCCCCTTTTCTCTCCTCTCCCCTTCTCTTCTCTCCTCCCCCTCTGTCCCCTATTTACTCATTGTGTATCTCTAGGAAACTTGTGATTCCTGGCAGCCCCACCAGCCTACTTGTTTGGCACCCCCAGCCCTCTCCACAGCTCTCTGCACTGTGGACTGTGGGAGATGTTACACTTGATTTGTTCAATCTGAACTCTTTGCTCTAAACTCTCAAGTGCATAGAAGTTATCTTTATAAATGACAGAAAGGACCTGGCCTGAATGGTGCTTTGTTGACTGTTTTCCTAAAAGGGCCCCCCACTATATTTCATCTGTCAGTCGCTTTTCTTTACCCCAACAATGCTTGATTGTTTCCATGAAAACTTTAGGTTCCACAGACAGGAGAATTCTGTATTATTATGTTCCTGCCAAATTCCGATCCCTGTTTTCCTTCCCCTGCACTCACAAAGGGCTCATAACTTACTGTCAACTGGGAGGGGAGCCACAAAGCTCCACTGTTGCTCAGCGAATAGCCTGTGTTGGTTGATGGCTTGACTGGCTGTAAAGTTTGCTTAACTGCAGTGGCAGTGACAGAAGGCACTTTGGGAACTGCATCCCCCAGAAGGCCCAGCCCTCTACACGTTCAGAGAGAGAGAGAGAGCCGGGGAGTGTAAGAGAGAGAGAGACAGAGAAAGAGAGGGAAGGAAGAAACAAGCAGCTTTTCTTGCCTCTCAATCTCTTCTGGTGCTGTTCTTTATTGTGGGTGTTGCTCCTGGCTATCCTATTATTCTGTTCTTTATTTCTGTCCTTTAGTTCTGTCCTCTACTTTCTCCTCCTCGTGGATGCCTTCTGACACAGAGTACTGTGGAATAGACAGGAAAAGGACTGCACTGGACGCTTGGCCTGTCAGCGAGTGTTCGTGAGTGTATGTGGTTGTGCATGTGAGAGTGTGTGTGTGTATGTGTGAGAGAGAGTGTGTGTGTGTGAGAGAGAGAGTGTGTGTTGCTGTGAGAGAGAGAGAGAGAGAGAGAGAGAGAGAGAGAGAGAGAGAGAGAGAGAGAGAGAGAGAGAGAGTGAGTACCCCTCTGGCTCCTGGTGAACTGAGGAGGTGTTATGCCATCCAGTGCTGAAGTTGTCTCTCCTGGATCGGGAGGAGGAGGGCCAGTGGCAGAGGGGGCCATCGGTGGAGACGAGCGGCTCAGTTTGTGAGTGTGTGCTCCTCGACCCTCACTGGGTAGACAGACAGACAGAGCCACTTCAGCGCTCTCACACCTGCATCAGGCTCTGCCTAGCAGCTAGCAAGGGGGCTGGACACCAACCATGCTGTCTAACTAATCCAGCTGCACAAGTGTTTAAAGTGAGACAGAAGACGGCTCCTCCAACAGGATATTATTGCAAATAATTTACTGTGTAAAGTAATTATGGATGCTCTGCTCTATATCTAAAGTGTGTACTTGAGGAGGCTTGCTTAATTTGCTCTGGGTGGCTGTCTTTTAGAGTGTGGGTTTTAGACGTAGTAACTACGGTGCTATCTAATAGAGAAAGCATCAGGAGAGTGAGTGAAGTGGGGATGAAGTGCTTCTGTAATTGAGTTGACTTTTTGAAGGGGGAAGGTCAACATTTATAGAGGAACAATTTAAACACATTCATTTGGACAACTCTCTCCAGCTACGTTGTTAGGGTGGATGGATTTCCCCAGCCGTTTGCAATATTTTTATATCATTACCCATAATTACTTTGTCCACTTGAATTTTTCTCCTTGGATAATTTTTTTTGATTATTGTCTGAAATAGATATCTATATTTTTTATTTCCCCCAAAAAAAAGCTATAATGTCTAGCAGAGCCATTTGTTTGTAGAATCCATAAAATCGAAATAATGTAAAATAAATCTGATTATCATAAACTATGAAATAGACTTAAAAAAGAATATGAGTTCACATCTCATCATCCTCATACAGTAGATGAGTTTATGTTCAAATATTGTAACCATGTTAGAATGTAGGAAGTAAGGAGTTTCTCTCCATCTATTTTTCGTTTACTGGGTCTCATAGGTAGTGTTAGTTGCTGTGGAATGTGTGTGTGTGTGTGTGTGTGTCTGTGTGTGTGTGTGTGTGTATGTGCACGCTTTATATAGAGAGTGAAGGAGAGCGGTAGAAGCTGAATCATTATAATATGTTTATGTATGGGGTGGCAGGCTCATCTAAAACACAGTCACAATGGAAGGTGATCATTTAATTGTGCTAAACGGCAGTGAGTGTGTCAGTAATTTTCCGGCTGGGAGCTGTCAGGTAGCAATATGTTATTATGCCAGGTGAAGACCCTGTGGATCCCTGCTATGTCACCTGGGACAACAGTGGGGGAAATAGGAGGTATTGTAGATTGCTTAAACTAAATTGAATACTAGATTTTATATGAAGTCTTTCTCTCTCCCACTATGTGTGTGAGCCCTGACTGCTCTGGAGTAAAGCCTGTATCTTCTTTGTGTAGACAGTGTAGCTCTGACCGTGTTCTCACAGTGCCACACCAGCATGGTGTGTAATGCATTTACTCCCCTACAATGATATTTCACTAGGTGCACCAAATGGTTCTTGTGCTGGCTGGCCTGCGATAACTGCTCGTATTTGCATTTTTGGTTTTCCATTGTTAGTATGGTGTAATATTAATATTTGACCTAATATCTTAGTTACGGTCGATGTTGTCTAGACATCATGCATTTTTAGATGTTCACCCAATTTTCAGTTTCTGTTGGAATGCCTTTGTTTTCAAATAACTTGAGATTTTCTTTAGAGAAAGTCCAAAGATTCCATTAAGGAATATTTCCCCAAATGATCATTTATACCTTTTATTTTCTGCATTTTGGTGTGTGTGTGTCTGTTTGTGTGTGTATGCCTGCACGTCGTTACCCATGGAAACTTGAAGCTCGGTCATAAAGCAGCTTTTTGCCGTGTCCAGCTTTCCCATCGCTATGTCCTCAAACAATGGCCCTCTTGTTTTAACGACTTATTTGATTATTTCTCCCCCAAAATTGGGTGGTGGTGTCTGAGGGTAAGGGGCTAATATTTTTCTTCTGAAGTGACCTGTGTTTAAGGCTGGGAGAAGAGAAGAGGTGTGGGGGTTGTGGGGCGCGAGGGGGTCAGCAGTGTGAAAGAGCAGGGACAGCGGGCTGAAAGTCAGAGCTTGTTACGATAGAGGAGGAAATGCGATAGCCACAGACACAAGGCCCAGTCACAAGACCTACAGTCCTCTAATGCTAACCAATTAAACAGAGGTTGTCGCGTGATGAAACATTATCAGTGGCAACAATTCACGACTCAACGCATTCCAGGCCATATGAGCCTTCACTTCTAATCCTTTAAATGTGTGCAGTGTTGTCAGCTCCATTTAGGACCTTTCTCTTTCTCTTTTTCCTCTTTCTTTCCTCTGCAAAGTCACTGGGGCTTTGTCTGGGAGAAGGCAGGCAACATTTCATGCTCTTATTGATTAGTTTGGTTTGTTAGCTGCCCATTGTTATTGTGTAATCAAGCATGAGGGGAGACGGCTTGTCAAGAATTCATGCCAGAGAGGCTTCTTCAGTTTGCCATATTCTCACTGCTCAATGTACACAAAGGCACATATTGGGCTTCATTACTAGAGAAACACATTACAGTATTGATAAGAGTAAAGGAATAGCAGCAGTGCAGAATGCACTGTAGTTAGAATGCTATGTATAAACAGGTTGTTTTGTTGAGCCTTTTATATGAATGTCTTACCAGAGCCTTGGATACTCTGTTATTCAATGTTTCACAATCACCACTGTCGAACTGGACCCCAGCTGCTCTCCTACTCTATAAAACACCCTATGTTTTATTCTTCAATTCAAACAATTCTGGAATCAAACGCTCACATTGTGTACCATTATACCCCAGCATAGGCTTTGGGGACTATATGATGTACATATTGTTGCCCTCTGACATTTTCTGAGACTTATTGCAATATCCCTCCCTCTCTCTCCCTTCAATAATGAGAGCTGGTATTGTATAGGGTCTCTGAGAGGTTGGGGGGTGGGGCACCCTCTCTCTGTGCTGTCTTTAGCTGAGCGCAGCCCTCCCAGCTCTGCTAATAAATTATTAACTCCCACTGACAAATACTGTTACGGAGCCTGCCGTAGATCTGTTGCATTTTCTAACAAGATTGCTGTAGACACATGTTACAGGAGGATGGAGTCAGCCCTGTTCACTCTGTCTCTCTCACGCCTCAGCAGCTTGACTGATGGCTGGAGACCGGGGTAAAAGTGCCTGAGAGACTGAATATTTTAGCGGTAAAATAATACCACTTGATTTACTGTGTCATACAAAAGAAGTGCTTTGTTTCACTCTCGCACTCCATTGAAGACGGGAGCTTGTTGTGCTGGAGGCCCGGGCTTTTTGGATGCATGAATAAAAAATGTGTCGGAATCTCCTAACTCGACCCCTCCTCCTTCTCAAAACTCTTTCTTCCTCACAGCACACCATCACTCTCAACAGGCAAGTTCTGAACTTTGCTCTGAATTTACATTTTCAATTAACAATCAATTTCGAGACCATTTTCTATTTGATATAATTATAGGAAACAATTTATTGTCTGATTAAAAATGAGAGCTGGGTCTCTCTAGAGAAAACAGAAGACAACACAGGCCGGTCTGAGAGAGAGTGAGGCTCCTTCCCTCCCAGCGCTATGGTACCTGACAGACTGGCCCTGTTGACACAGCTGCTGGGGCCTGGGTGATTAACGTGGCCTGCCATTTTCCCATTTTCACCCTAACCACCACCAAAAATATAAATATAACTACCTCTGTGTGTGTGTGTGTTTAGGTGTGTGTATGTGTGTGTGTGCATGTGTGTGCCAGCCTGTAAGACTTGGATGTCCTAATACGTATATGTGTTTTCAACACTCTTTATTGTAATGCCATGTGAAATACAGTAATGTGCTGGCTCTGAACTCAGGTAATGAACTGTATTTAACAATTCACATTGTTCAGCGCTGTGTGTAAAAGGATGGCACGCCTTTAAATGAACTAGTCATTCTTTAGTGGAGCTGAGGCTGCTGAGCGCTGTCGGGCCTAACAGCGACATGCGATGTGCACAATTCTCACGTACGGGGAGTGTGGACGCACCTAGACTCTTGATCTGATGTATTCTAACACCAAACTGTGTGTTAATCTCTCCCTGTGTCAAATTTGTTTTGAGCCCTCTGTGAACCCCATGCCATTCATTTGGCAGAGTCTGGTGTGGTACGGTGGAGTTGGCTGAGGTGTGGGTTAGCTGATTCCATAACCTCGCCTTCCTCTCCTCTATCTGTCTGTCTGTCTGTATCATTGTCCTCCCAGCAGGCAGCACAAGGACACGATCACACCACAGCCCTTGACCTAGAATACCCACCTCTGTCTCATTCCTCCAGCCCATAGCCTAGCTAATGGGGCGGCTAAACCTCCGTCACTGTGACCCTGTGGAAGAGAGGAGAATGGGCCAGATTTCTCACACCCTGAGCTCCCATCCCTGTCTCTCCCTGTCTTCCCCTGGCCATCCCTGCCTTTCCTTGGCATAGAAGATGCTACAGCAGAGATGAGACCTAGACTTGAGGCTCACATGCTGTTTTCATTGTTAAATACCCAGCAGCTTAGATAGAGGCAGACCAGGGGCATGGGGAAAAGAACATTACCAGTAAATATGGACTGGCTCCTTTTCCCCACTTCAGATCAGTAGGAATGCCATATTATTATCTTATTAATACCAATCACATAATTCATTTCAGTCATTGTAGGTCACAGCATGAGGGTTGCCTTATTGTAATTGTAATTGTAAGAAAAGGCAAAATTAGCTGTAAAATTCTATGAGGAAATGTTAAGCTATATAAATATTTTTAACACTGTTTAAATTGGTATTAACATTTGTTTTCTTTGCACCTGATATGTCAAGTGCACTCTTCACTGTAATATTCATGAAAGCGTGTGACATATTTGTACATTCTGTCTTCCACTGCCAGGATCTGATTTCCAAGCTGCTTAAGTAGGATTTATTGGCCTGGAGAAATAGTGTAGCACTGAAAAGTTAATAGTTTGCTAATTTGGAGAGTGGGAGTAAAAAGGAAGCAGCTTGGGTTGGTGTTGTGTTTGGTGGCAGGATCATTCTGTCAACTGTTCAATTCAATCAATTAAGGCTCTTCTGTTAATTAAGAAGAGGACAAGCACATTACTTTGAATCGTCATCTCCTTACAATTGTTTATCATAATCAAACAAAAGCGGTTTAAGGCATTATCTGAATTTGGAGCGATAGAGAGTAGTGTTGTCATGTTTACCTTTATCTAGGGTCATTATTGACTGGGGCTTGACTGGGACACTATCTGGGGCTGTGTTAGAGCTTTAATGAGAGCCTGTTATGTGGTATAGTAACACTCTTAGCGGCCTAATCATTGGCTGGGTGGAGGGAGGGTTGGGCCTGGCCCAGACACAGGCACTGCTCCAGCCTCATCTCCAGCCTCATCTCCAGCCTCATCTCCAGCCTCATCTCCAGCCTCATCTCCAGCCTCATCTCCACCATTTACATTAAACAAAGGATTAGGAGAAGCCCCATGCTCTGCTCTCACATCTCCTCAGCAGGCCACATGACCATTGATAGGATCTCTCCAACTTTGACTCTGGTCCAACATTGTTCTTCAGGACACCAACAGGTGTAGGTTGATGTGAGGATTGTGAAACATCCAGCATACCTGTCGTAAATACATTTTGACATCAGCTGTTTTGTCGTCCCGGTGTCAATAAACTGTCTGACGGTTGACAATGTGGCTTTGAAGTTTTCTGACTGGTCGTCCTATTCTCTTTCTCTCTTCCACAGCAGAATAATGTCTTCCAAGCAAGCCACCTCTCCGTTTGCCTCCGTCGCCGATGGGGAGGAAGCCATGAGTCAGGACCACCTGTCCTGGGATAAGGAGGAGAGTGCAGAGGCCCACGGTACGCCCCAGCTGCCCCTGCACAGCCTGCTCCACAGCAAGGGCTCCATGGATGAACTGCAGCCCCTCAGCAGTGTCCCTCCAGAGAGTGACTGGGACAGCATGGTGTCAGCCCAGCAGCGCATGGTGAGAGACACCACCCTGTAGACCAGTATACCAGTTGACTAGTAGACATATTACATTTGCTAAAAAATAATACATTAATGTAAGCAGGAGTGAGGAATTACGTCTTGTAATTCCTAGAAAACATACATCCCAAAGAAAGAAGAAGAATATGTCTAAGCAGTTTTTGGGGGATCTATCTGATATAGGGTCTATAGCTAGCTGCCTTACTGCTGTAATACTTAGTGTCTACTGTAATGACTCAGTGTACCATTCACTATTTACTGTAGGTGACAGGCAAGCCATCAGGTTTCAGAGGGTACCGTATTATTGTCTCTGTACAACAGCGGTCTGTTTTCCAACGTTGTCAGGGGTGAGGTAGATTCCAGACAATGTTCTGTATTTTCCGTTGGTGACCTTCACCATTAATGACTTTTACCACTGTCTAGCCTCCGAGTGTGAGTAAGCCTGACACACTCACACACACACACACACAAAACTGTCTTGTCACTGTGCCCTAGCAGAGAGGAATTTCTCCCACAAGGACACGGTCACAACAGAGCCCTCGGAACAATTTCAATGAAGACTGAAGACCATGCGTTCTGCCAAGCACTTGTCTTTGAAGTCTAAGCTCTCATGAGTGTCTTGAGATCCTCCCCACTCTAAAAGAAGAGGACAACAAAATATTGAGTTGCATTTTAACGTCACACACAGATTTGATGAAACTTTAAATATGAAGACAATACGACAGTGGAACAAAGTCTCTGAGAGGGTATCTGTTCTAGAGGGCCTGCCCGGGCCCCTCAGCCCCCCCAGCCGCCTGACTCCCTCACTGGAGGCTCTCTCTGGACCACAATGCACTGGGGCCAAGATACAGGCTCAACAGCCACTCATTGTTCTGTGATTGTATAAGGGAACTCTTCACATGCCCAGCCCCTCCCTCCTCCCAGCCAAGGGTACTGTCTCTAATACTGTGAAGCCATAGGGATCCTGGGACCCTCAGATAGGCAGCACCAAACCAACTATAATCAACTACAGGTTATTATTAGGCTGAACAGGCCCAGTGATATCAACAGTAAAACATGCAGTACACTACACAGCATCCCAATAAAAATGCAATACCACTGTATGACAAATTAAGACAGAACGGAATGTTGCTACGCTTCTTCTTCGGGCTGCATTCTATTTGTCATCAAAGAAACATCTCCCACAATATGTGTTGTTGTGTACATCTGCAGCAAACCCCAGACAATCTGTGGAGCTGCTTTGATGTGTGCGGAGGAGAGCAGAGCAGAGGCACTTGTGGGCTGTAGCTGGGGAGGCAGGTGGTTGTTTGTGACAGACGGGCCTGCAGTAAAGAGACCCAGAGGGGCTCTGAAGTAGCCTTCCAGGGGCCACCCCTCCACACTGCAGTGGCTGCTGGGAGAGAGTCGCTGCCCCCCACTCCTTCTAACCACCCACATCCCACCCCCAGCCCTGTCCCAGCCCCTTTGTCCCGGCTTGTTTTCTAAGGATGCTGGGCGGTCTGGAGACACTGTTCTTGTCGTCCAGTATGTAAATGACCGTCAGGAGATTGCTCAGGTGGTCCGCTCTTCTGACGGGCTCTAATTGGATCACAGGGCCGTTAGTGATGAAGGTAATTAGAGCAGCATTTGAAAGAATGTTTTGTGCATTGTCTCCTGTTACTCACTGCAATCACTCGACAGCCTCTTGATAGAATGAAAGGATCCGTATGAAAGTTAATTCTATTCATTTTTGATCTGAGGGAGGAAATGCTTGCATTTAGTTTGCATAATGTTAAATCCTTTTCAGTTTATCATTACTTCAATTATTATTATTTTATCCAGATATGAAAAACCAAAGTTTTCGCTGCCTTTTTAACTTGAGAAATACCAGCCAATATATAACATATATAACAACAATATGGAAAATTATCTTGTTCTGGTTGATTGTTCTGCGTTGAACAGAAAATACAGCGAGACATGGTGGAGACCGCATGAATTGAAGGGTTGTATCAAACCTCTAGTCTGAGTAGAATCTATCAGATGGATGGTGGTGGCAGGCTGTGATTTCGTACTGAGGAGCGACATGAGGTCAAGGAAGGAGGACTAGAACATGGGGCCATGACAAGTCTGGAGGTTAGTTATAGAAAGACAGTCACCAATGTACCTCAAAGCTAGCAACATTAGTGTTCCCCCACCATTGTCACATCACAGTTGGCTGTGGATTGCCATGGCCTTGGCCCTGCGTGACAATTACTTTTTACCATTAAATTGGAAACATTGAAATTGGAAAAGTGAAGTGTCGAGATCCCGTCAGCTCAAGTTGACTTGGTACAGATGGCACATGGGAGAGGGAGTGTGAGAGGAGAGAAGGAGGGATTGACAGAGAGAGAGGGGGGAGAGAGGCAGACGGCGAGAAGGCTGAAAGTGTTGCCTTTGCTGATTACCTGACTCCACTGCTGTGCCATGCGTCTGTGTGGGCTGTGCCCTGAACCTGCGCCAGCTGATTAACCCAGCGCCGCTCCACTCCCCACAAGCACCCTCCAATGGCCCTGGCACAGCCACAGCCACCCCTGCATAATCACCCCCATCCTGCCTGCCCAGCGCTGGGTGTAGACCTTGTTGCGACAACCCTGGCCCTGGTACTGAACCAAACCACCTCTCTGACTCCTCTGCCTGTCTGAGGGTTCTAAGCTGGGATAAAATATTGCAACAGGAATGCCCAGTGTACTGTACATCACTCCATGTTCTTTGGGAATATCAACAGATCCCACCCACTTCTCAACATCGTTCTACCTTCTTGATGTTCCTTTCTTCTTGGGTTGTTCACTTTCACCGTCATCTGTGTGTCCAAGAGTAGAATGGCTTCCTCCTTTATGTATTGTGTTGTTTTGTTGTTAAATGTCAGATCAGGCAGTGTTATACATTACACACAGAGCAGAGGTGAGAATACACAGAGGTAAAAGGGTTCAACTCTTGACAGCAGAATTACCTGTTGTCTCTTCACTCTCTACAAGCCATAATTAAAACAGCCTTGTGTCTGAGAAGCCATGACCCAAGTTCTCTCTCTCTCTCCTCCTGCTCCTTTTCCGTGTACAGAGAGCACCCAGCCATCAGTCTCAGACAGGACCCTTAGTTAAATACTAAACCACACACAGGTGGGACTAAAAAACAACAACAGCCTGAGACAGGACACAGATTTATGATGGCCCGAGGCACTCTGCTGAGAATAGGCCTCCGCTCGAAAATGAACAAATTACACACCACTCACCCCAACACAAATGTACACTCAAACGCAATTTGAGAAATTATAGTTGGGAGGTTTCTCTGTGTAGTTTCTCCAGAGGTAAAGTAGTGCCTGAGCACACGCACACACACACACACACACACACACACACACACACACACACACACACACACACACACACACACACACACACACACACACACACACACACACACACACACACACACACACACACACACACACACACACACACACACACACATACATACACACACACATTATGGCTATGCCCTCTGAAAGTGGCCCTCATCATTTCACTACACTATTTTCACTTGCCAGATATAATTTGATAGAAGCTGTTGTTGTATGAAAGCCAGAGAGGAGTCATTTGATATGGCCAAATCGCCCTGGGCCTCCAAAGAACTAGCAAACACTGCATTTCACTACATCAACTGTCAACAGCCGATAAAACTCAGAGACAGAGAGAATACACAGGGAAATACTAATGATTAAATCCAACCCCCTTTCTCTTTCCCCATCCCCTCCCAACTGCTGTTTTCTTACAGGAATCTGACAGCAATAAAGTATGTTCCCTGTACTCCTTCCGGAATAACTCAACCTCCCCACACAAGCCTGAGGAGGGGGCCCGGGAGCGCGGCGACCTGCTGAGCGGATCTGCGTTCGGAACGCCGGAGCGCCGCAAAGGAAGCCTGGCCGACGTGGTGGACACACTGAAGCAGAAGAAGCTGGAGGAGATGACAAAGTCAGAGCAAGATGGTAGGACACTAAGTACCTGTGTGTGTGTGTGTGTGTGTGTGTATGTGTGTGTGTGTGTGTGTGTGTGTGTGTGTGTGTGGAGGTGGGAGAAGAGAACACTGGGGACGTTGGGGATACTTGGACAGGTTTTCACTAATCCTCTCCCAGTGCTGTCAGTGTGTGTGTGTGTGTGTGTGTGTGTGTGTGTATGAGGGAGTGTGTATGAATGCTTCCTTTTTCAAATGGCGTTAAACTTGCTAGTCCACCTCTCTCTTTCTCGATCATTCTAGTTTTTTTTCCCACTCCCTCTCTCTTTTAATTAAACACACACACACACTGTGTACACACCCACAAACACACACACACACACCCTGTGTACACACACACACACACACACACACACACACACACACACACACACACACACACACACACACACACACACACACACACACACACAAACACCCAGACATACACAGACAGAGGCTGGGAGGACTGACGTGACTGTGTTTCCAGTTTGTTCTGAACCCTTTCCGCAGTGACAAAGAGTGGGTGGCACTACACCTCAGCTTAAGTGTGGTCTCCCTCCACTGCCAAGGCAAACTGTCAGGCCGTAAAACACATGCCACGACCTGACGCCAGGAACATTACCTTTTTATTCTTCAACACAGAAAGCTCTTCACTAAGGGCAGCATTCATCAGTCAAAGTCAACTACACCTACAGACAAAATGAGTCCTGGCTATTAACAGGGATGTGTGTGCCAATTTAATTCATTCATTTTACTGTACCATATAGTACCTAATTTACCTAATTTCCTCACATATCAAATGCACTTAATGAAACTGTATGTCACCCTATGGTAACCGTCCACTCCCTAGTCCTATATGGTATCTCACAGTACCCCACAGTAGCTTCTGTCACCCCCCTACTCTCTCCCCCAGACTGCAGACTGGAAGAAGAACGCACAGGGGAAAAACGAATGTTTGAAAGAGCCGCTACAACATTTCCCCCATTCTTAATTAGCACGGCACTAGTAGTATAGTGTAGTATTCAATCAGACTTGGAGCCCCCTGGGAACGCTGGTGTCTCATTCAGCGTCTGGGGAACTCTTAGCTTAAGCGCTACATCACACAAATAAATTAGACGTCTGTTCGTTTAAAAATAATTTGTCACTTTCTTTTTTTAAAGAGTTTGTTTGGTGGTCTTTGCACAGAATCGGCTATCCTGGATTATTCAGTAGATAGCAATCTCGATCCCAATATTTAATTTTCCAAATTTAAATAGGTCATCCAAATTCTAATATTACTAATAACGATATTAGATTTGAGCAATATTAGATACTAGATTGACGATCATTTCTTCAGATTCATTATTTATGATATTGTTGACTTATGTGTTTAATAGTAAAAACAGTGTCTTAACTAGTATTTCTTCCCCTGTTGTCTTAATGGTATCGTTAGTTTCATACCCTTGACTTTTCCGGAGATGATACCTTTCCCTCGGCACAGAGGACATCTCTCATGTGTCTCTGGTTTCTGATGGGGTTGTTTTCTGCGGCGGGCGCGCTCCTCGGAGCCCTCTGTGGCGAAGGCTGGCATTATGGTAATGAGCCCCAGCTGGTGAGGGCCGGTTGTTGCAGTAATTTAAATGGTCAAGTGCAGCTGGTAATCCAGGGCCGTATGTTAGCGCAGGAAGGAGAGAGTGCTTCAGCGTGCAGTACAGCTGTTTTAATCTCCTGTTAATAAAAGAGCCTGGGCCTGCCTCATGCGCCATGCATCAACACCACCTAAATAAACTCCCTTGTGGGAGGATATTAGTTTCTGAGAACACAGAACAAGACAAGAGGCTCACGAAGTTCAATATGTCGTCTGTAAGCTGCTGGAATGGAGAGATTCAGTGTCCTTGTGGACGCTTGACACCAACTCCATCAGTAGAGATGACTGTGGGATTGCTGTACATCAGAAGGGATCATACAGAGTACGGTGTGTAGAGCAGGCGGGTAACTGTTGTTACCATTCATAATCTATGTCAGTGTTTATAGAGAACCTCTGTGAGCATCTTGAAAGGGCAGGATTAACCCATTACGGGCATACCAGAAGGTTGGAGAGCCATTTGTTGCCTTAATGACCTGTCTAATGTAAGACAAAGCAGCGATGAGCTAAATATATCACTTATCTAAGCTACAGTATGCTATCATGGAGACAACTGTTCCTCCTAATCCACCCTGCTTTAGTCCCTCCACTGGTCTGGATCACTGGAGTCTTCAGAGCAGAGCTAGACACCATCTGCTGCCATTATTCTGACTGAGTCCTCCCTGTTATGTCCCTGGTCAGGAATCTCATCTCATTGTGATGATGGATCAAGACTGAGCTTGCTGACCTTAATGGTAGAGGGCATGAGAATCCTCTTTGTTACACCTATTACAATGTAGACACTTGTTACTACACCATTAACTTTGAAGTTGTTTAAACTGGACTTTGTATATCCTCTTAGATCCAATGATGAATGAGTCATAAAGTGTCATTTAGATAATTGTGTGACTTTGTGCTAGTCCAGAGGCCATATTTGCTACTGAGCGACGGTAAAGCTGTGGACTGGGACAGAGAGCAGTCCTAACAGACGATGACAGAGTGAGTCTCCTTCCGCCGGCGGGCCATGCCTCTTTCAGTCCCCTAACAAAACGTTAATTAAATGTATATCGTCGTCAGGGTTCGCTGCCCTCAGACGTAAGTTGACCGCAACTTTGCCTAACTGGGCTGACATCTCGGTGCTCCGTGCCTGAACCCGCCACAGTGGCCGTACTCAGCGGCTCTACCGCCCTCCCACCCCTCCTCCGTCCTCTCTGTCACTGGTCCTTAAAGTGCTTTAAGTGCTTGTGACTGCGCTAATGAATGAAATGTCCTCCCAGCAGTGAGGACTGCATTAAGCTGAATAGCCACCTTAGCTGTAAAAGCTCTATTAGACTCAGTGGCCAGGAGGGCTAACGATTGTGCCCAATGTTTATTTACTAGGTATTGTAAATGCATTATTTATGGAGAGCTTTCCAGACAGCACTTGTCAAGAGTTAAAAATGTCAGTATAAGGTAATAAGGGAAAAAGAAAAATAGCCTCCATTATAAAGATCCAAGGTGACCTTGGTTGGATTCACAGTTAGACCGGCTTCTTATAATGCACTCAGGTATGAATAATGATCATAGGGAGTCAACACTGTGTTGTCCCCAAGACAAGGACAGGTGATAGTTGTGTTTGTTAGGTTTTAGCCTGTTCCTGTGGGCTCTATTACAGACAGGTTGAATCCTTGCCAGCATAACCAGCTCTGGATTGGATTTGCGTACAGTTAATGAATTCCTAATGTCTCTTTCTATTGTGCATTGAGTGGAATGCCGAGACATGTTTTTATTCATTATTGGTTGCCTGTCGAGCACAACGCAATTTCTGTGCACGGAGGCATGTCAGAAAGTGTGACATAAGCGATGCACTCAAGCCGGTCAGATATTCATCTCCTTTGTAGTGGACTTTGTTACAGAGACTTGCTGCTTGCATCAGGGAATGACAACACACAGGCATGCACGCACAAACGTCCTCTTTTTGCCTGGGCATCGACAGTCCTCTGTGTGTGCCAGTGTAGCCAGCAGTGTCGTATTGCCAGGAGTAGTTCTGTCTGCTGCTAAAAGCTTGTTATATTTTAATCCATGTTTATAGACCGGCTAGACAGAATGACATGTTTCAGGCAGGAGTGTGACAGGGCTGCAGGCTAACCCTAACCCCAACACTGACCTGGGTAACATGCAACCCTGGGTGACCTGTGACACTATGAACAGTTGCTAGTGTGAAAGGGTGAGGACTTCTCCCCAAGGCAGTAACCCAACCTCCTTGGAGCTGAGAGGAGGTCCACACTCCACACTATAGTGCACAAGAGCCAGGCTATGGCCAACAGAAGCTATCCATGTCAGTCAGAGTATCTGGTAAGCAGTGCACCTGGACCCCAGCAAGGCCTATTGACTAATTACCGTACCAGTGGAAGCCACAGCACCTTCATCAACAGGGACAATTCACCAAATCACAGCCTTCCTCTCTGAGGTGGAAGGATTTTGAAAGAGATCACACACGTCAGCAGCAGATGACCTCCACTGTGTGACATGAATGGTCAAATCGTGCTGTTTAGTTGGGTGATCTGAATGTATGATTCTCAATCTCAGTCATACTCTATGTAATGCCAATCAGTATATATCTCTCTCCCCATCTCTCTCTCTCTCTCTCTCTCTCTCTCTCTCTCTCTCTCTCTCTCTCTCTCTCTCTCTCTCTCTCTCTCTCTCTCTCTCTCTCTCTCTCTCTCTCTCTCTCTCTCTCTCTCTCTCTCTCTCTCTCTCGTGCTCTCTCTCGCTCCCCCATCTCTCTCTCTATCTCTCTCTCTCTCTCTCTCTCCCTCTGCTTGTAGTTGTAATCCGTCCCTGGGCTATGTGTTATCCCAGTGTCTATGGCAGTGCTGCAGTGAGTGTGGGTTTGTAATTAGCATTGTGTGCTAAGGAAGGGCAGGGTCATTATCCTCTATTACAACAGGGTGTGTAATGAGATTCAGGGATGGGGGAAAGCTTTGGAAGAGAATAGGATCAGCTCCAAGCCTTTGGCCTGATTAATACTGATGAACTCATGACTTAGTCCTAACACAGTCTCTGCCCCAATCCTTCAGTTTCAACCATGGAAGCTCACTGTAAAATTGGCTAAAGGGGATTTGTACCATTTGTACCAAGCTCAGGATTTTTTGTAGAAAGGCATTTTCATTCATGCCTACAGTATCTGGTTGTGTTCTTACGACTCGCTTAAAGGTTTGCTTAAGAAATCATATAGTAGGACTAGCTCTCTCTCTCATTCCCTGTCCCCTCAATCCTGCTGCCCGTCGTCTGGATCTGTTTAATCCCACCTAATTAATAGGAATCTTTGTCATAATGATCTGTGGCGTGAGCCTCTGACTCGATGCATATGCAATGAGGCTGGAGACCCAGTCGCCTTTTTAATGTGTTGGCTGCTAGTCGAGGTGAACCTGCAGGTTTTGAGGCGCGCTTCAAACACTTAGCTCTCCTCTACTCTCCCCAGTCCCCCAAACATCAGTCAACCGCTAGTTTCTCTCTTCCTCTCCTTTCCACTCGTGCTCCATCTTCTTGTCTTCTCCTTTAATAATTGTCACTCTCTTTTGTCTATCTGACTCCAACAACCTGCTTATCTTGATACAAGTGACATATTTGATCAGTGGCTGTTTGTGTATTTGTGTATGTATGTTTTTCTTTGTGGTTTTGTCTCTAAGTGTTTGTGCCTCTGAGTATATGCGTGTGTGTGTGTGTGTGTGTGTGTGTTTGCGTGTGTGTGTGTGTGTGTGTGTGTGTGTGTGTGTGTGTGCGTGTGTGTTTGTGTTTGCGCGTGTGTGTGTGTGTGTGTGTGTGTTTGCGTGTGTGTGTGTTTGCGTGTGTGTGTGTGTGTGTTTGCGTGTGTGTGTGTGTGTGTGTGTGCGTGGTACTCCCTGCATATAACTCCATTCTTGTGTATTTTATTCCTCTTGTGATACTATTAGAACTTTTATTATAATTTTTTTACTCTGTGTCTTTGGTAAGGGCTCGTAAGCAAGTATTTCACGGTAAAGTCTACACCCGTTGTATTCAACGCATGTGACAATTAAAAATATGATTAAATAAAAAAATACAACTGAAATACCTTATAAAATAAGTAATCAGACCGTTTGCTATGAGAGTCGAAATTGAGCTCAGGTGCATCCTGTTTCATTTGATCATCCTTTAAATGTTATTAGAACTATTTACACCTGTGGTAAGTTCAATTGATTGGACATTATTTGGAAAGGCACACACCTGTCTATATAAGGTCCCACAGTTGACAGTGCATGTTAGAGCAAAAATCAAGCCATGAGGTTGAAGGAATTGTCTGTAGAGCTCCGAGACAGGATCGAGGCACAGATCTGGGGAAGGGTACCAAAACATTTCTGCAGCATTGAAGGTCCCTAAGAACACAGTGGCCTCCATCATTCTTAAATGGAAGGAGTTTGGAACCACCAAGATTCCGGCCAAACCTGGCACCATCCCTACGGTGAAGCATGGTGGTGACAGCATCATGCTTTGTGGATTTTTTTCAGCGGCAGGGACTGGGAGATTAGTCAGGATCGAGGGAAAGATGAACGGAGCAAAGCACAGAGAGATCCTTGATGAAAACCTGCTCCTTAGCTTTCAGAACCTCAGACTGGGGCAAAGGGTTCACACAGCCAAGACAACGTAGGAGTGGCTTCGGGCCAAGTCTCTGAATGTCCTTGAGCCCGGACTTGAACCCGATCGAACATCTCTGGAGAGACCTGAAAATAGCTGTGCAGCGACCCTTCCCATCCAACCTGACAGAGCTTGAGAGGATCTGCACAGAAGATTTAGAGAAACTCCCCCCAATACAGGTGTGCCAAGCTTGTAGCGTCATACACAAGAAGACTCAAGTCTGTAGTCACTGCCAAAGGTGCTTCAACAAAGTACTGAGTAAAGGGTCTGAATACTTATGTAAATGTATAGTTCAGTTTTAATGTAAATTATCAAATATTTCTAAAAACCTGTTTTGTCTTTATGGGGTATTGTGTGTAGATTGATGAGGGGGGGAAAAACAATTTAATCCATTGTAGAATAAGGCTGTAACGTAACATAATGTGGAAAAAATCTACTCGTCTGAATACTTTCCGAATGCACTGTATGTGTGTGTGTGCCTTTCTCTCTCTCTCTTTCTCTCTATGTGTGTGCCTGTGTTAATTCTTGGCCCATTGCGTGGCCTGCCAGCCCTGTGGAGCAGTGCTCTGGTCTGTCACTTTTGTTTGAATAGGTAATGTGGAGCTGTTCAGGCTGAAGAGACATGAGCTGGAATCGCTTGTTAGGACACATGATCAAAAGCTGCTCTCTGCACTCTGCCAATCAAACCTCTTGTCACCCTGTGAAGCAGACGTTAAATAGATTTTTCGGCTGTATGCCGCGGGCAGCCTGCCAGCCTGACATGCGAACTTTTACCAAAAGATACCAGCTCTGCCACTCCTCCCCTTCCTCTCTCACCCCAAAAACTCCTCCCGCATCTCCCCCTCCCCTCTCTCTCTCTCCTGCCACAGCACTGCCCCTCTGCTGCCAGGCTAGTGAACAGAGCCCAGAGCTAAATGAAATGGCTAAGTGTAGGGCACAGGGAGCACGCTCCACTCTCACTCTCCAGCCTGCCTTCTCTGAACGATGGATTTAGTATTCAGTCCAAACAGAACCCATACACACCACACCACGACTGCCTCCTAGGAGTTAAGAGAGACAGGGGAGTCCTGACAGAACAAGAACAGCATAGGGGTTGTAGCTAGATCCTTCTAAAGTGGAGCTCTCCCTCTTTGAGATGACAAAACAAGCAGCTGCTTCTTCAATGTGCCATTCTTCGCTGCGTTGGGATCACCTTCCCACTTCTCATATTCCCATTAGTCAACAGTAGCAACTGCTGCGGAGCATTCCGGGAGCCATCTTCCCGGGATTCAGCTGTTGACTCTGTCCCCCTGCGCCTGAGGAGCACAACGCTCCCATTGTGTTGCTGGCCCAGTGGCTGCACAGGAACCCCCTGATAGGAGGAAACGGGTGTCTTAGGGAGACAAATCACAGCCAGGGCCATACAGAGGCCTGTTTGTGTTCAGACACTCCCCATAGGTGCATCCCATCAGCTGCATCTCAGCTCTGGACCAGACCTATAGTACAACCAACCATAATGGATTGGGACTCAATTATACTAAAAAGTATTGATTCATTTAAAAAATGATTGAGAAGCTATGGAAGATGTTTTATGTATTTTGATCTATGAATTTCCATGTGACTTTAAACAGACTAAAAGACTAAACAGAGTAGAATAACAGCTTGTATAGAATAGGAGACTACACTTTCAGCAGCTTTAATAGCCTGGCTGTTTTATGTGACCCCTCAGTATTTGGAATGCTACAGTGAGGGCAGAATGCTGACACACAAGAAGGCAGAGCCCATTAATGCTCCTAAATCTGTCATTGTGCTGGAGCTGTAGATCTGGAAATAGCAGACTCCTTTATGCAGAACAGGGACCGATATGGACAGGCTTTACGTAATCAGACTGGAGGGTGGGGGAGATTGGAGGTGTGTGTGTGTGTGTGTGTGGTGTGTGGTGTGTGTGGTGTGTGGTGTGTGGTGTGTGGTGTGTGTGTGTGTGTGTTTGAGAGGGGTTATACTGGGAAAGTCTCTGCCCAGTATCGCTGTCCAAGGCTTGGCGTTCGGTTCCCAGGCATTCTCCACACATAACTGGACAAAAGAGCTGGTGTCATCTGACCGGGGATCAAAATAGTGTCAATGTAACCCACACCATGGGCACAGACGGCCCCTGTGGCCTGCTAATGATTTCAGGGCACATCGCATGCTTGTTTTATAAGACTATGGTACGTCAGCCATCCAGCTAACAATTCTGCCTTGGTACAGGCAGACATGACAGATTACACAGATCTTCCTAGTACCATATTTGCATTGTTTTCCACCTAACAGTGAGCATGAATATTTTACACTCCACTTTGATGTCTGCCTCTTGAACAGACTGTTAAATCACTTGTGAAAAAACACGTCTGCCCTCACTCTCTTTCTCTCCCACCCTGTTCAATAACATTTCACATGTGCCAAGAGATGAGATTAGGATGTCAGAAGAAACGCATAGGAACATGTTTTATTGCAGTGCAAAGTTTGAGTGCTGATGATTATAATTATTCGACGAACACCATCTCTCGTTGGGAGTGCCCCCGATATAATTTTAAGCCTGCGGAGGTCGAGTGGTTAATATGTTTTAAGACCCTGGCATCCATTACATGTCATGAAGTTCCAATGATAGGTTGAAGTTATGAGTTTGGATGATAATTAATGATCGCTGGGCTGGAATGACATTTTCCTCTATCTTATCATAATGCTGCAATTAGTGATTTGTGTGGTGAGGCACCCCACTTTCTCCATCCCTCTTCTCCTCCCCTCTTCTCTCTCACTCTTTCTCTCACTCTTTCTGTCTGTTTGTAGTTCTCTCCTGGGTGGCAGTTGGCTTCATGGCGGCTACCATAAGACTGCTGTTGTTAACTTTTTGTTAAAGGCATGGCTGGGCAATGAGCTCAGCCTCACATGAGATCTGAATTCTTCCATCCTTGCACAGCTTGTCTCAGTCCGTGTGGCTCTGTATCCCAGAGAAAGGGGATGGTTTGTTTCAAAGGAAAATACGGCTCCCATTGTTGCAGAACCATTTTGGAACAATAGTGCATTGAGACGTTTAGCTGTGGGCCAGCAAAGGGGACTTCCTAGAAATTGGAATTCTTAACCTTTGAAGTACTATGGTTACTTCATCATCCCCGTTCTCCCTGGTCTGGCTGGCCTAGCATCATGCATGTCTATTGTGTTCAGTCTCAGAGATAGAGATATTGAATACAAAAACTGGTTGAGCCCTTGCGTATGAGAACATTTGTACATGCGGTGCTGCTTAGCCTTAACCAATGTAATATTTTGGCACCATACCAGTTGTTCAGATCATGGTTCAATTACTTGTAAAGTAAAGGATATCAGACGGTTTGAGGCAGTGTGTTTGTGTGTGTGTGTGTGTGGGGGGGGGTGAAAGTGGTGGCTGTGGACTCGCCATCCACAGAGCAATGTGTGCACATCCTGAACTCTGACATCCCAGTAAAAAGAGCTGGTTCATAAACATATTTAATTGCTGCTTGGTAGAAACTGAGAATGTCACAGACTGCAATAGCAAATAGGCGCCCCTTAATTAGACAAAGTAGAGTTTTATTTGAACATTTGTAGACCTGCACCAGGTTGGGAAGACTGAATCTGCAATAGGTAAGCAGCTTGGTTTGAAGAAATCAACTGTGGGAGAAATTATTAGGAAATGGAAGACATACAAGACCACTGATAATCTTCCTCGATCTGGGGCTCCACGCAAGATCTCACCCCGTGGGGTCAAAATGATCACAAGAACGGTGAGCAAAAATCCCAGAACCACACGGGGACCTAGTGAATGACCTGCAGAGAGCTGGGACCAAAGTAACAAAGCCTACCATCAGTAACACACTCGCCGCCAGGGACTCAAATCCTGCAGTGCCAGACGTGTCCCCCTGCTTAAGCCAGTACATGTTCAGGCCCGTCTGACGTTTGCTAGAGAGCATTTGGATGATCCAGATGAGGATTGGGAGAATGTCATATGGTCAGATGAAACCAAAATAGAACTTTTTGGTAAAAACTCAACTCGTCGTGTTTGGAGGACAAAGAATGCTGAGTTGCATCCAAAGAACACCATACCTACTGTGAAGCATGGGGTGGAAACATCATGCTTTGGGGCTGTTTTTCTGCAAAGGGACCAGGACGACTGATCCGTGTAAAGGAAAGAATGAATGGGGCCATGTATCGTGAGATTTTGAGTGAAAACCTCCTTCCATCAGCAAGGGCATTGAAGATGAAAGCGTGGCTGGGTCTTTCAGCATGACAATGATCCCAAACACACCGCCGAACGAAGGAGTGGCTTCGTAGAAGCATTTCAAGGTCCTGGAGTGGCCTAGCCAGTCTCCAGATCTCAACCCCATAGAAAATCTTTGAAAGTCTGTGTTGCCCAGCGACAGCCCCAAAACATCACTGCTCTAGAGGAGATCTGCATGGAGGAATGGGCCAAAATACCAGCAACAGTGTGTGAAAACCTTGTGAAGACTGACAGAAAACGTTTGACCTCTGTCATTGCCAACAAAGGGTATATAACAAAGTATTAAGATAAACTTTTGTTATTGACCAAATACTTATTTTCCACCATAATTTGCAAATAAATTCATAAAAAATCCTACAATGTGATTTTCTGGATTTTTTTTCCTCATTTTGTCTGTCATAGTTGAAGTGTACCTATAATGAAAATTACAGGCCTCTCTCATCTTTTTAAGTGAGAGAACTTGCACAATTGGTGGCTGACTAAATACTTTTTTTCCCCACTGTAAAGCCTAAATAGTATGCACCTCTAATTATCATGGATGAAATATCCTGGATAGACCTGGAGAGCACACTATAACATTATATCAGTATTACCATGCTTGTAAAGTCTTAATGTAACGCCCAGTCCCGAGTTTCAGGCTGGAGCGTTTTGGTTCTGTCATGATTATCTTCCGGACGGACAGACCAAGACGCAGCGATGTAGCCAGAATACATATTTAATTATACACGGACCACGACGGAACAAAACAATACACGGAGAACGTAACGATGAACATAACTGAACAAACAAACACAGCTATGAACATACAATAACCCACCAACCCAGAGTGAAACCTACTAGCCTAAATATGGTTCCCAATTAGAGACAACGACACACAGCTGCCTCTAATTGGGAACCATTACCCAACATAGAAATACGACACCTAGAATGAACAAACCCTACACAAAGACAAAACCAAAACGCTCCAGCCTGAAACTCGGGACTGGGCGTTACACTTAACTTTTCACTTTAGTATCACTTCTTTTTTTTATTAAGGCAGCATTTACATTCAGTGTATAATGCAGAGGAATCTGTGAAGCACATCGGCGTTGCCTCTAAACGTTTAAGATCAAATAAAGTTTGGGGGGCTATGCCAGACACTTGGCTTTACTGCACATTTTAATCATTCATGTGGATCCGATTAGTATTTTTTCGTCCTTGTACAGTCTCAGGCACCCATTAATTTAGTAAATCCCATTGAGCAGCCATGATCACAGCAAGCAGCGTTATCCACACACTTCTATTCATTTAACACAGATGAATAAATGGGAATGTTTTGGAGCATTGATTAGCACCAGAGTTTCTATCTGACAGGTAGATTGCAGGGTACCCAACAAAAATTGTCTCCTCTGCAAGGTACCCAGTAATTTAATTATTGTGTGAAATTATTATAATTTATTACAGTGTGTGGACCCTAATGATTACCGACATCAAATGGAAATTATAAATTCGAATTAAGTCTACATCTCCCTTGTAATTCTCATCTTCACAGTGTTGAGACCCTCATCAGCACTGGCTCCTTCCTTCATATCATTTTACTTTTCATTTATTTACCTCCTAAGACGGACTTGCTTATTTTTATGTTTATCATAATGTGTGATTTAAGCTGTCTCTACTTCATTTCAGCAAGGTGTTCATTACATGTTCTTATTTTTTGGTTTCCTATCTGAATAAGCCTTCATTATCAGTTGATAAACTTTTCAGTGTAGGTATAGGCTTTGTAACTTTAGAAGGGATTCAAGGTGCTCTTTTATGGTTCAAGGCAGTCTCTTTGAAGGAGGTAAACATTTGATTATTTCTTTGCTTTTCAGTTATTTCTTTGCTTTTCAGTTATTTCTATATAGAAATACCAGAAAAACAATGTCTTAAACTTTCCAATTACTGTACCTCGAATGTCCTGGAACAAGCTCTGAACCCTACTGATGTCTTTGTGTTACACATTAATACAAATTTTAATTAAATGATTAGTATTAGAAATGTAGTATAGCAACAGCCTCAGCTGCCTTAATAGGGCGGAGAGAGGAGGAGAGGGGGCGAGAAAAAGTACATTTTGCTATCCAAGCATTTAATGGTGGTAGTTCTTAAAAGTGACCTTGTGGGGTAGAGAGAGAGAGAGAGGAGCTGGAGTCTTGAGCACAGTGGAGCAGCACGGCACAGCAGAGCACAGCGGCTGGCTCCTTCCAGCTGCACACATGGCATCCATCGGGGGCACAATCACGCACAGTCCCAACACCTCAGGCTCGGACATATGTTGAGTTTTATTTCATTCTTCTGACATTAATCCTATTCACCAGCTGTTCTGCCAGCTGCCACTCTCTGGCTTAAGAGGAGATTACAGTTTTGGGGGCTCTGAGTCCTGGTTTATCTTGGCTCCTCATCTCCCCTCACTAAGTTTTGATTGGATTTTTCCCCCTTTCCCTTCTCCAGGTTCCTTGAGTTGCATACTTCCTAGCTTCTTGCTATCTTTCTTTTTTCTTATTTCAACTTCGTATTTTCTCTCTCTCCTTCATCTAGATGGGGTTGTGTTTTAAGCTGCATCCAAGCCCTTTTCTGTCCAGGGGCCCTTTCAGATTGCTGGCCGGCAGTACTGCAGTGTTCACTGCCTGCCTCTCCTCTCTTCTCCTGTGGACCGGCTCACATTTATAATTCACACACAGTTCTTTCATATGGTCACCGCTATCTCATAACAGGCTGCACAGAGACCCACTCCTAGGGGGCAAGGTAGCTGGCACTCCTCTCCATGTACGCAGGCTGGCCAGATGCTGCTCCCCAGCCAGTCCCTCTGGTCTAGACAGGATGGAGAGAGTGCAGAAATCTCACGCTTTTACACACTTAATGAAGGAGGGAATCTAACCAGGCTGGAGCCTCTTCACCCACGTTCTCTGGTAGCATTTCCTTTGGATTAGCTTCGCCTCAGCTTTAACAGTTTACATTATTGACATATCAAGCCTGACATATTTCACATTTCTGTGCATTGTCTGGAAGCATTTCCCAGTGTTCTCTGTGTAGTTTCTGCTGAAGTACTGCTTCGTGAACGACGGGCCGGGGCTGCATGAATTGATCATTGCTCGCTGCTCACTTTAATAATTCAAGGCTGATTGACACAAAGTCCCGCAGTAAAATGGATTGGGAGAGGTCACATGTTGCCCTGCTCAAGAAGTGAAGCCTCTTGGGGACGGTCAATTCATATACAGTATGCTTGATAGACACGTGTCCTATTTTGAGGTCAGCTGTGGAGCCGTGGGCGGGTAGCGGATACCAGAGCCTGGAATGACTGGGTCACTGCTGTAGGCTTAGCACCTCAGCTCCTATGGATAAAGAGAAAGCAGGACGAGTGGTTACCTCAGCACTAACAGCCCCTGGCCAACCAGGACATTTCTCCTACTAACCTACAACAGATTATTACATATACACCTTTTGTTAAAGCTGCCTGGAGATTTGGGTTTAGGTCTATGTTTAGGTCTATGTTTAGGTCTATGTTACACACACACATACCACTGTACATGATGATTGCAGCTTATGCCCTCTTATTTAGTTGAATGTCTTCTGGTTTAGTAAATCCAGGTGGGCCTTTAGGCTCTCAAGGTCCTTTTAAGTGTGTGTGTGCACATGTCAGGGATTGTTTAACGTTATCCTCATGTTGTTAGCAAAATCTTCCAATGACCCCTGACCTCTAACAGAGAGCCCAGGCCCCACACCTCAGGCTTAAGGACGTGAGTGTGTAAGGACATAAGGGTGTGTGAGGGGTTCCTCCTTGAGCCTGAGTTGCAGAATATCCCAGGCTGGTTGTGTTCTATTTATAGGGGCTGTTGGCAAGCTGGGATGGTGTCTATAGGGGAGCCTACAGGTGACTAACAGGGATACTCACCAAGTGGAATAATAAATAGTATTAGGTGTCAATTAAATCAAGCCTTTCCCGAGGTGCAGGTGCTCCACAATGTAGTGACACATCTTAAGGAGCCAGGCCTCTTCACCCATGCATGCCAACGGCTGCATTTGCATATTAAAGAGCTGAAATTATTTAACTGAAGCAAAAAGTCTTGTGGAAATGATAGAGGTTATTAAAACTGTTGACAAGGAGGCAAGGTAATTGCCTGAAAATGATCAACGATGCCTCTGTTGTACACAGAGTAGTGTTGTTTTTTCTCTCTCTCCTCTCTTTAGCGTTTGCATTGTGCGATGCCGCCCGGGAGTGTGTAACCTATTACGTTTAGATTGCTCCCTTGCAATTAGTGCCCTTTTTGTCCTCCCTTCAATAAGGCCATGATTATGGAGACTTCAGGAGGATGTGCATTCCTCATCCAACAGCTGTTGTCTCTGGAACTACCGGTGGAATGACAAAACATGTTTTCTCACTGCGTTTCACTTTTCTGCCCGGCTTCTTGTAATTATTGTGTTTTATTTGCTGCGATGATGGGGTCTTGTTTTTACTGCCTCTGTGATTAAGATATTCACAAGATTCCCTCAGAGTTAGTGAGAATCTTTTGTAAATCTTGACTTTGTGAGTTTGTTTTCTATACAGATTGGGGTAGATTGGGGAGAGAAGAGACTGGGGAACGGGTCCATACAGAGTGAGGTAGATTGGGGAGAGTAGAGACTGGGGAACAGGGTCTATACAGAGTGAGGTAGATTGGGGAGAGTAGAGACTGGGGAACGGGTCCATACAGAGTGAGGTAGATTGAGAGAGTAGAAACTGTGGAACGGGTCTATACAGAGTGAGGTAGATTGGGGAGAGTAGAGACTGGGGAACGGGTCCATACAGAGTGAGGTAGATTGAGAGAGTAGAGACTGTGGAACGGGTCTATACAGAGTGAGGTAGATTGGGGAGAGTAGAGACTGGGGAACAGGGTCTATACAGAGTGAGGTAGATTGAGAGAGTAGAGACTGTGGAACAGGTCTATACAGAGTGAGGTAGATTGGGGAGAGTAGAGACTGGGGAACAGAGTCCATACAGAGTGAGGTAGATTGAGAGAGTCGAGACTGTGGAACGGGTCTATACAGAGTGAGGTAGATTGGGGAGAGTAGAGACTGGGGAACAGGGTCTATACAGAGTGAGGTAGATTGGGGAGAGTAGAGACTGGGGAACGGGTCTATACAGAGTGAGGTAGATTGGGGAGAGTAGAGACTGGGGAACAGAGTCTATACAGAGTGAGGTAGATTGGGGAGAGTAGAGACTGGGGAACGGGTCTATACAGAGTGAGGTAGATTGGGGAGAGTAGAGACTGGGGAACAGGGTCTATACAGAGTGAGGTAGATTGGGGAGAGTAGAGACTGGGGAACGGGTCCATACAAAGTGGGGTAGATTGGGCGAGTAGAGACTGGGGAACAGGGTCTATACAGAGTGAGGTAGATTGGGCGAGTAGAGACTGGGGAACGGGTCTATAGAGAGTGAGGTAGATTGGGGAGAGTAGAGACTGGGGAACGGGTCCATACAGAGTGAGGTAGATTGGGGAGAGTAGAGACTGGGGAACAGGGTCTATACAGAGTGAGGTAGATTGGGCGAGTACAGACTGGGGAACGGGTCTATAGAGAGTGAGGTAGATTGGGGAGAGTAGAGACTAGGGAACGGGTCTATACAGAGTGGGGTAGATTGGGGAGAGTAGAGACTGGGGAACGGGTCCATACAGAGTGAGGTATTTTGGGGAGAGTAGAGACTGGGGAACGGGATTCATATTGTCTGACTAGGACTGGATCTGACTGAGCGATTCTCAGGGTTACAAATTCAGCCCTGAGTTAAATAGATAATAGAATGAGGTATTTTCATTTAGAGTGGAGAATAATAGCTTCAAATTGACTTGTTGCCCTCACCAAATTGAACGCAACCTGCTTTATTCTCCTGACCCTGACATATTTGTACACCTACAGTATAGCTTCAGCCTAACACTTTCATTCTAGGAGCCTTTCTTTTTGCCAATATTATTAAAAGCACTCTAAAAGTTCTCTGAAGATAATTATGAACCTAACTATCACTATTTGTAGAAGTGTGTCCTCCAACTCAGCGAGTCCTCTAGCTAGCTCACTGAGAGCACTCCTACTCTAAAACTCTGCCTCTCGCTGGGCCCTTAATAAAAGCTATCCTCCATCCAGCCCACAGCCTCTGTTTATAAGGGTCCTCTGTACTGAGGAGGAAATGATTTATATGGCCAATGTCAGTTGATCATTGATTTAGTAATGACATGTTTCCCCCGGAGGCTCTAACCACTAATACTGTATACAGGGCTGATGCTGAGCCTCCTGTGACTCTCACAGATAGCTCTCTCTCCATCCTCCACCACAATGAGCTATCACTTAGAGCAAAACAAACACTCCACTAGCAGCCACTATTCACATACAGTATCTGTAGAGAGAATATCATAGCCTTAGAAGTAAAGCCTAGTATGTATGTTGAAGCAGCAGCAGTGATAGAGGGACCTGGACAGACAGACGGAGAGAGTGGGATGCTGGCTGGATGGCTGGATTCCTGGCCGGGTCAGTGTTGTGTTGTCATTCTTCAAGATCTCTCTCCCCCTGTTCTGTGTGGGTCTCAGTGTTGAGGAGGATTGATGAGGGGAATTGCTTCTTCCTGTTGAGGGATTACAATAGGCGTGTGAGTGAGTGAGTGGGCCACAGGCTGCAGGCAGGCAGGGTGGTGAGGGCACGGAGCGGAGGCAGGGAGGGACAGATGTGTTGGCATAGGGCCTCCGGGCATGGCCCACTGAGAGACAGAGAGAGAGACAGACAGGAGGACACCCAGAGACTAGTTCTCCCACAGGGAGGAAAACAGCCTCATGATGCCTGGGAAAAGACCTACGGGTACAACTATCCTTCCGACTGTATGATAAAACACACAGAAGATATGAGACACAAGGTTGCCTATTTAATGTGCCTCACGTGGCTTTATTTAATGTGTTCTTGGTTGATACTCCAATGCCAATCGTTAAAGTAATTTCCCAAGTAGATAACAACATGAATCATGAATCATTAAGATATTATTTTTACGGACCATTTCAAATCCAAATTGACAAGGTTTGATTTGCTTGTTAGTGTATTTATTTGTGCCGTCTGTGTTTTCCTCTTGGTGATTTGAACTTAACCGTGCGGTGCATCCAATGATACTCTGATTGAACCACTCTGTTTAGGGCCGCAATAAAACAATAAATTAGCTAACAACTTTCCCTCAGCTTGGCACATGCAGAAGTCTTTATGACCAGCTTGCACTCACTTTATTAACAGTAACTTATTACAATATGCTCAATAAAACACTAATTCTGCTTTATAAACGGTTGCTTTAAAATCTTTGAGAGAGACAGAGAGATTAAGTTTTATTTATTTTATCTTCTAAAGAGGCTGGAGGTAAGATTGGCAGCAGTGCTTACATGCCTCTTAGGGTTACACTGTTGTGGTTTCTGTTCAACATGGGATTCTGGCAGTGCTCAGTGCCAGGTGCTGAAAGCCCTGTTTATACCGAACACTAGCCCAGAAACATCCCTTTGTTCAGATTTATGAGCACTGTTAGTTCTTGTTTGAATGTAGTGAAAGACTAAGTCTAATGTAGCCAGCTCATCTTTGCTCTAGCTCTAGGTGTCTCAATCCCTCTGACTTTTCACCCACATAAGACAGATTACAGGATAGCTGCATGAACAAGCTGTATACCAGATCACAATGGAGATAGTAGATAGAAACATATTGTAGTTGGCAGTATCAGGTCATTGGCAGGATTTAGATTGCAACATGGTGCCGCTAGGAAACGAGCAAGAAACTTGGAAGAAGTGGAGACGGGGCGGGGCCTGTATCCAGCTCCGTAAAGCCCTAGAGAACACACAATGAGGAAGAACAGGGTTCTGGGCCCACTCCCCACTTCCTCCTCCAGGGGAACATATTCCGGAAACATTCTGGAGTAGTTTTGTCTCGTATGTTGCTGTCTGTGCTAGTGGCCAGAGCAGTGGGGGTTGCTGCCAGGCGAGGGTCCCCAGGGGCCTGTGGTATCGGCGGGGCCGGAGGACGGAGGAAGTTGGTACGGGTCCAGTGGGGCCGGCCGGGCTCAGTGACAAGCTGAGCTGTCTGCCGCGGGGACGCTGGGAAAATGTAAATAAGAGTCTGATAAGAGCTATTGTTTTCATTCCATTCTCATCCTGTCTCAATGGGCTGCTCCAGAGCTGCACAGCATTTTATCTCAGAGGAGAGAGGGAGGAAGAGAGGGAGGAAGAGAGAGGGAGATATTTAAGAGTCCCTCTTAGGAAAATAGAAAATAAGCTCATTGGGACTCTTCATTTATCTTGTTCAAGCGTTTTTCTATTACAAGCCAACTACATGATTCCACTTTCTGAGGACTTTGGTATCTCTATCCCCACAAAGATAGACAGAATCCCACTGATATTGACAGCCACAATGCAACATACAATATAAACATTGTGTTGGTTTTAAGATATTCAATATAAATCACCTGGATTTGAATATTCTACCCTTTCCTATGAAACATATCTGGTTTTGATTACAAGACCAATGAGGTGTGATAGTTGTATGATTTGTTACAAGCTCTGTCTAAAAACGAACAGTGTGCACCTACTGCTCACATCTTAATATGACAGTAACTATTATTCTGATAGAACACAGTGTTTCCATTGGCATGTTTAATCTCCCAAGAGAAGACGGACAGGAATTTGAGAAATTAAAACAGCACACACACACACACACACACACACACACACACACACACACACACACACACACACACACACACACACACACACACACACACACACACACACACATACTACTATTAATCTAAATTCCTCTAAAAATGGTTTAGCCTTTCTAAGAGTGCTGTGAAATAAGCCAGACGACTGAGTCATTTTGTGTGTGTTTTCCTAAAGTATGCCTGCATGAAAATTATAACAGCAATATTTTCATTTGGGTATGCCTATTTGGTTCTAAGCTGTTGGAGCATTGAAAGGTGTTTCTAAGTTATTTTCTACACTAATCCAGGCCATTATTCACTCTCCCAGGTGGAAAAGAGAAAGCGCAGGCAGGCAGGCAGGCTCTCTTGCACATTCCAGCTGTAGGCTGTCTTGTGTGAGGGCTTGGCAGGCTGTGTCTGGCCCAGGGTTGGGGATGTAGGTGCAGTATGGAGGAGTCAGGGAGCGGCCACTCTCAGAGGAGGGGAGGAGGAGGAGGGAAAAGTGGGAGGGTTGGAGTAGAATGGGAGCTGGCACCATATTATCTACACCAGTTGGTGCATTCCTTAATGATCAAGTGCTGGAGCAGCATCTGTGGTGATGTGTGTGTATGTACATACATCTGTGTGTGGGTTTGTGTGAAAGTATGTGTGTATATATTAACATGAGTCTGTGAGTGTGTGTTTGTGTGTTTGTGTGTTTACAACCCTTTCACAGTGCTGTAAAAGAAAGCATGTTCTTTCTGCCTGAGTCGGTAGAGGAGTGTGTTGCTGTTGTTGTGTATCTGTACCGAGGGAGGGCTGTTATCTGGGGGACTGTGTTGATGCTGTTGTGTATCTGTACTGAGGGAGGGCTGTTATCTGGGGGACTGTGTTGATGCTGTTGTGTATCTGTACTGAGGGAGGGCTGTTATCTGGGGGACTGTGTTGATGCTGTTGTGTATCTGTACTGAGGGAGGGCTGTTATCTGGGGGACTGTGTTGATGCTGTTGTGTATCTGTACTGAGGGAGGGCTGTTATCTGGGGGACTGTGTTGATGGGGATATGTCCGGGAGGGAGAGGAAGCTTGCTCACCCAGGGGTGAGGCCCATGGAAGAGGAGTGGAGCTCAGTCACTCCCCCTGCCCTCAACCCCTGTGTGTCTGTGATCCCACTGCCAGGCGGGGAAGCAGGGAGTCCACACACACACTGCTCCTCTCTCATCCCTGGTCAGGGGGACAAACTGTGAGTTGGGGATTGGAAAGTCAATGAAGCAGCGGTAATGTTGTAATGACCTGAGCCTGTGATGTCCTGTTGGCCTCTCTGCCACGGAGGAAGTGGACAATCAAACAAAATGGCCACTCCGCTTGATCTTTTTGAAAGCCAACGTTAAACAGAGGCAGGCTGACCATTGAGCCCGTATTACTCCCAGCCTCCCAGTCCCTCTGAACTCAATGTGTTTTCATAGTGAGGTATCATGTTTGGATTGTGGAAGTGAAGGGTGAGGACATTACACCCGGATAAAAGGAATCATCAGCTGTGTACTTTCTAAACTGTTTACATCTCCTCAGTCGGAGGAAGAGAGAGGATCATAATGGGAGAATGATCCAAACCATTTAGGAGTATCTCTCTTTTGCTCTCTCTCGCTCTCTCTCTCTCTCTCTCTCTCTCTCTCTCTCTCTCTCTCTCTCTCTCTCTCTCTCTCTCTCTCTCTCTCTCTCTCTCTCGCTCTCTCTCTCTCTCTCTCTCTCTCTCTCTCTCTCTCTCTCTCTCTCTCTCTCTCTCTCTCTCTCTCTCTCTCTCTCTCTCTCTCTCGTTCTCTCTCTCTCTCGCTCTCTTGCTCTCGCTCTCGCCGTCTCTCACTCTCTCTCTCTCTCGCTCTCTCTCGCGTGTCTCCTATTTTGTACAGTATAATGTAAACTAATATATCTGAAACATGAACAATCAAATTAAATATCAAATGTATTGTATAATGCTCAATCTTTACACAACATATCTTGATCTAGAGGATAATTGTAGTCTGTACCTTCCACTGCCTCCAGAGCACATGATGCCTACAATAACCTGAAAACACAAAGCACTCCTAAGACAATCTCTGAAGGCATCCAGAAGTATATTCTTATGAATTGTACCCTATTGTTGGCAGAAGGAGACCACAAATGAGCCATTGTCAGGAGAGTGGTTAAACCATTCCTAATGGAGCCCCAGGGCTTCTGTGAACTGCAACAATGTCTGCTTTTGCTGTTTGCCCTTTGCTCCCTTTCAGAGTGAACAAACCCTGTCTTACACTCCATGATGTCATCTTCAGGCAACATGACACTGGAGGAATATCTGTTTAGGGCTCCTGTTTTCAGGAACAGTCAACTTAGAATCAACAGCAAATTAGAATCAACAGCAGCATGGTGTTACAGTATATTTACTAGAGAGTAGACATCATTCCGGAACAGTTGACATGCACTCTATCTATCTCTATGTATCAAGCCTTAACCAGCAGTAAGAAGGTATGAGAGGAGATCTAGGACTGCTCTCATGGGTAAGTCAGGCATCAGCTGGTGGGTAAGTCCACAGTGGCAGCCCCACTTTGTGAGTAGGAGACAGACAGATAGATAGACAAATAAACAGACAGACAGCAGGGCCCTGCTCAGTGCTAATCCTGGATCTTGGTATAGTGGCCTGGCTGTCTTAGTGCAGTTCAGACGGGGGGCAGCGTGCTTGGGAGCCTGCAGTTTGACTTGGGGAGGGAAGGGGAGGATGGAGAGGATGGGAGGAGTGAGGGGGGTGGGTGGTGTTTGATGGGAACAGGCTGACCTCTGCGCAGCGCGGGGTCCATCGAGGCCAGGGTCGCTTGGGCCAGCAGTGTGTTCTTTATCAGATACCCCAGCGACAGCATGGCAGATTCCAGCCATTCCTCCACTGATTCATTGTCAGCCGGACAAATGTTAATTGTTTTCATCACTGGCGGCTGTGAGAACGCTCGGACACACCCTGTCTCAACCCTTACCTACTTCTTAATGTCTCTGCACTGTCTCTGCCCTTACCATGGCTATACTGTCTGTCTCCCCCATCTATCTGTCTCACCTTTTACCGTCTTCAATGGGTGCTCAAGAGTGAATGTGTTTTAATCTACCGTCAGTAATTAGAGCGATTCAGTTTGGAAAGAAGTGAATGGTTTTTAGTTGTAATTAATAATATTAATTCTGAATGACAAGTGACATTGTCTTGTTTTAACCAAGAAGCTGTCAATATTTTATTTTGACCGTTGGGGACAGGACACCTTTAGTGTGTATGTGTGTATTAAAATACACAGCTGGATTTGACAAGGAGTGTTGATGGGTGCGTTAGTTATGTTAGTATTACTGGAGTGCTGAGGCATGCGTGAGAAACGGACACCTTTGGCATGTGAATGACAACAGAGAAAGCACCTCTCTTCAGAAAGATATTTCCTCTACCTCCATCTTGTTATGAGAAGAAAACGTTCAGGCTCGTTTTCATTGTTATACAAATACCAGTATTTCAATTCAGAATGAAATTACATGAATGAAATCGGAACCTTCAAAATATTATCGTAAAAATCAAAATACATAAAAATCTAATTTGGATTTGACATACCCTTTCCTGAAAGAAATCTGTTGGAGAAGCGAATTTTGAAATGAAAGCATTTTAAAAGGTCTCTTTTCTTTCCCATGTCTTTCAGAATCTAGTTGCATGGAAACACTTCTGTCAAAAGACTGGAAAGACAAGATGGAAAGGCTCAACACTAGTGAGCTGCTGGAAGAAGTAAAAGGTAAGCTTGATGATGTGGTCACTCACAACCGCCGCACTCTCTTGTAAAGAGTGTCTTAAAGTGAGGTTAACAAATCCTTCTATTCCAATCAGACATACATAATCTATACGTAACCTCTAAAAAACAGGCTTGCACTTTGAAATTAGACAAAAGCTTTTGGCTGCCTTCCCTAGTTCTTTTCTGCACTTTTCTTATCTGTTATGTCAAAATGCCTCTGTCCAGAGCCCTCTCTTTAAATTACAACCCCATTTCCCAGTCTGTCGTTTTATTTGTGTCTGTGGTTTACTGTTAGAGACTAGGCTTTTGTCCGTGTGTCTGCTATAGAGACACTGCTTCCTACTCATGCAGTGTGTTCATGCCGAAAGAGGAGAGATGAGGGGAGAGAGAGAAGAGAGGGGAAAGAAGAGAGAGGAAGGAAAGTGCAGAGACGAGGAGTGCCCTCTCTCTTCTAGGTCTCTCACATCTGAAAGGAATTCTGCCTTGATTCTGGTAGTGAACGCCCTGCACAGCCCAGCTCTCCCTCCAAATCTGTATTTATGCGCAGGGAAGGTGGGCCTGGCCTGGGCAGGGGGCTGAGTTTTTTGCAGGTCCAGTTTTTAGCACTGACTGTTACTAAAAAGGTGTTTATGTAGCTAGCGGAGAGGAAGGCACAATACCAGCTGTCTGATAACACCAAGCTCCAGCTCTCTCTACCTCTCTCTCTCTCTCTCTCTCTCTCTCTCTCTCTCTCTCTCTCTCTCTCTCTCTCTCTCTCTCTCTCTCTCTCTCTCTCTCTCTCTCTCTCTCTACCTCTCTGTCTCTCTCTCTACCTCTCTCTCTCTCTCTCTCTCTCTCTCTCTCTCTCTCTCTCTCTCTCTCTCTCTCTCTCTCTCTACCTCTCTTTCTTTTCTCTATCACTCGCTTCCCTGCCAACCCCCATCCTCTCAAGCCTGCACCTCGCAACACATAATTGTGTATATTAATGATTGTATTATTAATATTCACAAGAATATACTAATATCTATATATCCATGTCATTTTAGCTAAACACAGACGATGCTGCTCTGCCCATCATGCACAATTGTGATCATCAAAACTATTCAAAGACACCTGAAAGTAGCATTCTGCTAGCGCGTCACTGGAAATGTTTAGGATTTTTTTATGATGTACTCCCACTTTAATAGATCTTTTCATCTTATGGTTGGCAATCATAAATAATATTTGTCCTTGGTTTTAATTATCAGATTACATTTTCTCTGTGTGCCAGGGAAGACAAAAACTATTGCATGTTGTAATAAGTATATTCATGGTGAATAACCTTAATGGGCTGAAGTATTAATCATGTCTTGGTAAACCAGATTCATTGTAGCTGACCTAGTACATGCCACTGTAGATCAAAGTGCAGTGGAACAAATGTTTAAAATGATTTAGCCTTTTGAAAGCAGATCTATTTAAATTACAGGGCATTTTTCTGTTTGATAAATGGTAAGGGTGAGGTTATTCCACAGCGGTGTGAGCAGGTAGCGAGGGAGCCTGATAATGCCCACTGTGGCCTTTGTTGACTCACATGCAGGGAGACACAGTGAACACTAGACTTAGAAATATAAATACTTTTCATATCACACTGGTAGGCAGTCTAAGGTTTTTAATTAGCCTGCCATTTCATATGACTGTAGACATTTCAAAGGACTGCTTTGTGCTCCCCCTTACAAATGTCTCTTTCTGCGTTTGAAGTCTGCCTGATGTAAATACTGGCAATTAAAAAGAAGCCCAGGGTTGGAGACATACAAGGTCCGCCTAATTAAAACACAAACAAAGGCACCAAGCAGAAAACACCTTCTGATTACGATCTAAAGTGTAATGATGAATCAGAGGCTGTATTAATTGTTAGGTTAAAATCAATACAAAGGGTAAGCATGCCTGTAGGTTTAAATTAACGGAGGACAGCGCTGGATAAAGGCTAACATCAATAAAAGCTACATACTGCCACAGTGGCCTTGATACTCATTCTCTACTCAGCGGACATTGAATCCGGAACCAATGGCATTGTACATTCTACCTAGACTACATCCTTTGTGGCATTGTTCCGTTGTTCCAAAAGATTGCTTTTGATGTTCAAAGATAAATAAGTGAAATATAAAATTCTGCCCCTTTTGAACTGAAAGACTGGTAATTTGTCATTTCTTTCCTCACAAGGCTGCCTTCCTTTGAATTAGCGGTAGAGAATCTAAAAGTCTCTGTAGTTATTGCTCAACTGCTTTCCATATTTTCCACCTTATGAACCTGTCATGGATGGCACCTTGCTGTATTGTTGTAGTTGCAAGAGGAGGAATCTGCTGGGTTAAGACTCGCAGTAGAATTATCACACAGAAGACAATAGGTGGAACAGAATTTGACCGAAGGCTTCACTTCACCAATGAAAAGAACTGCATTCTTTTACACTATGCGCTTGTGTTCAAACATGCCCAGACTACATTATGCTCTTGGGGTAAAACACAAAGTACAGTAAACAAAACAATGGTATCAAAACATCTGAGGTTGGATTTCCTTTATCTTACACCCAGTTCAACGCAACCAAGCATTTAGTGCCTCACATACATAGTTATAGTGTATTGTCATGTGGTTTCCTGCACTAGAATGGGTCTGTGGTTAAACTGATACTGGGACTTCCAGTAAAGTGGAGGCAGTTTGAGATGTTTCCATCAATACAGGATAGGAAGCATGCTTAACAGAGACATAGAGAATAGAATGATTTGGGTGTAATGATGTCAGATGTTTATCAGCCTTGTCCTTTAAGCTGTGAGAGATGAACAGCTGCAGGAAGAGAGAGGGAGGGAGGGAACGGTTTGTGAAGGAGTATTAGTGGTGGATTGCTTTTCACCAGCCGATTCCAGAGGTAACTGATTGTTTTCATACCTGAGCTTAGCTGTCAATCATGAGGAACAGTGAGAAGGGAGATGAGATCTCCTGAACAAAACCACAGAGCAAGAGAGGGAGGTGGCCTGGAGGACGTCCAGACCACAGACAGGAGCAGAGGGAGAGGAGAGAGAGACCTGGGACATGGCTGCTCAGACATGAGGCTGTTTTAATTATGGTCCTTCAAAGAGAATCTGTAAAGGCTGTGCCACAACAGCAGAGAGATCTCATACACTGTAGTATGCTTCCAGTACTCCTGTCCTTTATTCTGGCTGTACTGTTTATGTTTGTAAATCGTTTTTTAAATGGTCAATGATGGGGAGGTTCCTATTGTGGTTGTTTGATTTAATTGGATCATTACAAACCCTACCCTCCTTTATGCAATAAAACATACTTTGGAGGAAACCCAGAGTGATTTTAGCTAGACTCACTCCGTGCCTCACATATGTCAGTTGAAGAATTCAGGTGATGTACGTATTTAATGTAAATTCCTTTGGAATGTGAATGCAGGTTTATGGGGGAAAGGCTTGGTCAAATAAGCTCTCCCTGTGCAGTGTGGCTTTCATTTATACTCAATCAGGGCCTTTGAGACCCACACACTGCAGGGCTGTTTAACTTTCCCTGTAGACATCAGTGTCCCCAGCCCCTGAAACTCCCCCGCCAAAGTATTTATTCAACTGAAGAAAAGAAAATGGTAGTTCAATTGGAACACAAACTGCATTCATTCTCTCAGAAGGTTTGATAAAAAAATGAAGCTCAGCATTGTACATTTGCGTTAAAATGGCAGCTTGAATTCTATATAAACGAAAATCAAGCTTCTTGCACTTTCATAATCAATTTGTGAATGCTGTCTATATGACAGTGGCGGGTGCACATTGACAGTCATGTGGCAGACAGATAAGTAGAAGCTCTTTAAGGGGAGAGCGAGGAGCGGGGCCGGGCAGGGCTGCAGCTGAGACTGATGCTGCTCCTACCTGTCCTTGCTTCTCCCATCCCGACAGAGGACTACTGCGTGGACACAGAGCTAGGGTTGTTCAGCCAGCTGGGTTTACTTCAAAACATGATTATTCAATTTAACATTCAGCTTTATTCTTAATGGCTCCAATAAAGTCTAGAGCGAATGCCAATGGAGATTCCACACTATATCTGTAAATACACGCAGAACTACAAGCATATTTTCTAATGGGAGCAGATTTTTTTCGGCACAGGATAACAATGTCGTTTCATGTTTCTTTCACCTAGTTTCTCTGTTTCAAAATATTCACACATGGCCATTTTAGCAACAACTAAAAATGTCACTAATAAACAGTGCATAAACATTCAAAAAATTTCTCTCAGAAATATATTATAAATAGCTGCATAGTGGAATTGAATGTAAGGTGGTAAATGTGACTATCTTGAAGACCAAATTACCTAGTGAATCTGTGTTATACAGCTATGTGTATTTTGAGGAGAGAGCTGTGTATGTTTGATAATGAAACCTCTATTTAGAGCGGAGGGCGGAGGGAGGGACCATCTCAACCCATCACACACTGAAATATCCCTCCAATTCCCCCAATTCAAAAGTGCCACAGTTTGCATTTTTCTCCCAACACTTCAATAGTCTTCTGTTTGCCCTGTGTACCCAGGTGAAATATGAGACACCGTAAATCATTATTCTTCAGACTGCATTTGCGAAATGAATGTATGGGCCTAATGCCCTCTGTTTTTTCTCCCTTAATGAATTGAGGAATTTAGCTTGTGGTGTCGGCTGCAGAAAGGAACACCTTGTCTGTCTGTCTGTGTGTGTGTGTGTGTGTGTGTGTCTATATGTGTGTGTGTGTCTATATGTGTGTGTGTATGTGTGTGTGTGTGTGTGTGTATGTGTGTGTGTGTGTGTCCGCTCTCTCTTTCTCCCTCCTGGCTCAGTGTTTTGAGAGGAGACAGGCAGACAGGAGTGTGTTTGGTGGTGTCTGGGTCAGCCGCTGCTGGTGTTGGTGTGTGCAGAAGCCCTGTGCCATGGAACCAGGCATGGGGATGGTTCCCTGACCAGACAGGGACTCTGAATGACTGGCTGCACATTTAATACTTTAATACATTTGACACTTAAAATTATTTTTCATTTAACTCAGTTAAATTTCAATTTTAATTTCAGTGTTTTTACATTTAATTTACCAAATTATATTTACTATTGGTACAAATAATTTGCTTAATTCTTGGTTGGCAGACACACAGGTATCCCGTTTATTAAGAATGCAATAATCAATTTATATCTGAAGTTACTACCAGGAATCACTAGCAATCCTTATTTTAACCATTGACAAATATACAGCTCTCTCACTTCTAGAAGTGTAGTCAATGGAATATTTATCAGCCTCCTGGCCGCAAAGCAAATTGCATCCTCACAGCCGTGTAATGCTGCTTAAGCACTGGCTGCTATGGCTGGGCTGGGTTAGTACATGCCACGCTGGATTTCCCCCTACAGCTGCTCTAGTGCTGCGGCTCGGGACTCAGCCACTCTGCTGATCTACCACCAGCCACGGAGACACAACACACACACGCGCACGCACGCACATACACACGCACACACGCACACACACATGCACGCACATACACACGCACACACATACACACACGCGCGTGTGCACGTACATACATACACACACAGTCAACATCTTTAGAAATCAAGGACAACATTCGTGAAAGAAAAGAACATGAGATGCAATCCCTCATATTATGGTTGTAAATAAACCAGTGTAGATGCATGAAGTTATAGCCAAGACCAGTGAATTGGTTCAATGTAAGAAAACACACATTCCCTTCTGTTCCAAGGTTTTCCTGACCACTGTTCAGACAGAGAGCTCCCTTTGTCGTTCTCTAGACAACTCTGATGTGAGGGAGGGAGGCCCTGAAAGTTGATCAGTGTTTTGGAGCATTTTATAATAAACCTGGACTAGAAGTGCTTCTCCTTACATGAAAGCAGGAAGAGGTCATTACCATACACGTCAGGAGGGATGACTGGATGATGGAGAAAATCTAGTGTACCACGTTGTGTGCTTCAAGCTTTGTCACATGACTTCCCAGTGTGGTCAGTGCTCTACAGATCAGTTCTGTTTTATTACAGTTCATCCTCTGCTTTGATAATGGTTCCTACTGAAAACACAGGTTGAACCGTCTCGTCTTTGGGTGGGATAATAGTTCCCTCTGTGAAGATAGCAGTCTGTTATCAGTGTTCAGTCTTATCTGTTCAGGTCTGTAAGGCTGCTATCGTCGAGCTCTGATGAAGTACTTCGTCCGATGCCACTGATACACAGTGGAGTGCTGAGGCTTTCACATTAGCATAATTACACTGAAGAGGCATGCCTCTTCCATCGTTATATTATTAGCCCACATTAATGTTCAGTGTGAACGTCAGGCAGATGAAGTACGCTTTTATTAATAACCACTTGGCGTGTCAATCAAAAAAAAATTGAGAAATATTTAGAAAATATATGTTAAACACTTGGGGAGACATTGATATAGATGCAGAAATGATGTCTATATAGGGATATAGAATTAACACACACACACTCACCAATTGAGTATAGTACAGTATACTCACATCAGCATAAGAAAACACTTCCAAGTGTTTTTACAATATGTTTCTAGCAGTTCACTGGTGATGGATAACCACTCCATGTGAAATTCATGGCCATGTAGTCCAGTATCTAAGGCTGGGAGGATTGATAGTCCAGGCTGCCATAGCCTGACATGTTGGTGAGTCCTTACTCATGCTTGTTAATGATGGTTTATTGGCAGGATGAACAGGTTTATATCATCACAGAGGTAGTAGGCCAGGTAAAACAGCTGCTACTCATATTGGCTCTATTCGTTCTGACTAGGGCACCCAGATACTTTAAACCATTTTTACTTGAAACACATATGGCCTTAGAGCATTTCTGAACAAGCGTATGTACAAGTCTAAAACATAGTTCAGCTTCAGTCAAATCTCTGTAGCCCATCAAATACCCTTTTGTTGTCTCTGGTTGTGCTTGCTTAGCAGGATCATGGCCAGGTGTTTTATCCTATGGATTATTTAGGCTACACAAGACAAAGATTTTGTTTTAGCAGTCACAATGTATAATATGAATGTGGATTTACTGACAACATTAATATATGAATGTGGATTTACTGACAACATTAATATATGAATGTGGATTTACTGACAACATTAATATATGAATGTGGATTTACTGACAACATTAATATATGAATGTGGATTTACTGACAACATTAATATATGAATGTGGATTTACTGACAACATTAATATATGAATGGTATTTGAAAGGCATAGTCATCCTCACCATGATTTTTACTGGTAAATAGTATGTTGTGTGTGTGTATTTGTTTGTGTTTGTATGTGCAAACGTGTGTTTGTGTTGATTCAAAATGATTTAATAATTGCTTTTGGAGCAAGGTCTCTGCCCCGAAGAATTCTTTCATTGCAAGGCTACAGGAAGCAGTACTAGATTCCATTAGCAGTAATTCAATTGTATCTTTGTATTTTTTTTCTTCTTTAGAAGACATGAACATGGGGTCAGAGGACTACCGAGTTCATATTAGTGTTACAAATTGTATTGTGCTGAACACACCAGCGCTACAGAATCATCACCCTGTGTGTACTGTATGTGTGTATGTGCGTGTCTGTGCAGTGTTATCTTTTCTCATGTGGATGAGCAGCACAGAACAGCTCCTGCCATCAACACGCCAGGCATGCTAGCTATGTGCAGTGTGTGTCCGGACACAGCCCGGCACAATTGCAGCATTTAGACAAGTCTTAATTTACTTAGGATGAGCTGGCAGCATATGGGAGGATCCACAATAGCTGACTGACAAAGAAATTGCAGTGTTCTGGCGTGAAGAAAAAAGGCATTCAGATTGTGTCATACAGGCTCAGCTGTCCTAACCAAAGGAAGGGACAGAATAAGGTGCCTTGTGATTTTTTCTCTTTTTCACCCCCGTTCCTTTTCTCCTTTTTTGTGCCTGAATCTTTTATCTGCGTTACTCACCCGGGACTCTTCAAAGTAACAAGCCTCCTTCTTTTCCCTGGTGCTGGACTTGGAACCCAAATTAGAGACTGCTTGATTAGAAGAAAGAGAAGGGGGCCAAGAGAGGGAGATGTGGGTATTGGACAGAACAAATCGCACCCCTACAAAGTGCCTTTTATCCACAGACCCCAAGGCCCAACTCCCCTCCCAGCAACCATGGCCCCGCTTGTTTTTCTCTTATCATTTATTTAGTCGCTCGTTTGGTTGATGTTTTCTGCCCTACTTTGTGACGTTTAGAAGGGGCAGGCTCAGTCTGAAAAGGTGAATGCTGAATGAGGTGGTGAACAACAAGACTTTGCGGTCTGTCTCCTCCAGAGTCAGTCTGTCATGTTCTCCATGAGCAGGGCTGAGGGGAGAGCACGGAGCACCTGCCCACCCTCCAACCTGCCTGCTCATGGGACATGCTGGGCCAGACTGGCTCCTGATCCAGCCCCAGCAACCTGAGGCAGGGTGGGAGAAAGAGGAAGCGCTCCCAGAATGTCACAACATATTAGAAGTGGGGAACCAGGCTGCTTCATGTACTGAGGAGGCATCCCTCGGCTGTCCGTCTCCCGTTGCAAACGGAATGTGAGGAGACACGTTAACGGGCTGGCTTGGCCCCACCGCTGTTAACAGCCATGCAATATGCAGGAAACTGCCTCTTTGTCAGCAGGCCGGTCAGACAAACACCTCCGCTGTCCTATACTGCACCGCCCAATCAAAGTTTTATTTGCATTTTAATTTAGAAGAAGAAAATGAATTTTAAACCAAACTAGGCCAACAAAAGACATATGTAGTCCGATGTGGTGATGCTGATGTACAGGGAAGACATTGCTCAGGTCAAGTCAAACTTAGATAATCTGATGTCAAATCAATTTTAGGCTTTTTCAATGTTATGTTTTACCAACAGTCTTCTAAAAAAACATTTTGGCTGAATATAATTGTTTTAACAAAATCAGCTTACTGGAAAGCTTTTTAAAATGTAAGAAACATTCAGTTTAAGCATTTAAATTAGAACCAGTTCCAGAGAGACAATAGAGAAAAGACAATACAGTAGAGACAAGACAATACAGTAGAGACAAGACAATGCAGTAGAGACAAGACAATACAGTAGAGACAAGACAATACAGTAGAGAAAAGACAATACAGAAGAGACAAGACAATACAGTAGGGACAAGACAATACAGTAGAGACAAGACAATACAGTAGAGACAAGACAATGCAGTAGAGACAATACAGTACAGTAGAGACAATACAGTAGAGAAAAGACAATGCAGTAGAAACAAGACAATACAGTAGAGACAAGACAATACAGTAGAGACAAGACAATGCAGTAGAGACAAGACAATACAGTAGAGACAAGACAATACAGTAGAGACAAGACAATACAGTAGAGACAAGACAATGCAGTAGAGACAAGACAATACAGTAGAGAAAAGACAATACAGTAGAGAAAAGACAATACAGTAGAGACAAGACAATGCAGTAGAGACAAGACAATACAGTAGAGACAAGACAATACAGTAAAGAAAAAACAATACAGTAGAGAAAAGACAATACAGTAGAGACAAGACAATACAGTAGAGACAAGACAATGCAGTAGAGACAAGACAATACAGTAGAGACAAGATAATACAGTAGAGACAAGACAATGCAGTAGAGACAATACAGTAGAGACAAGACAATACAGTAGAGAAAAGACAATGCAGTAGAGACAAGACAATGCAGTAGAGACAAGACAATGCAGTAGAGACAAGACAATACAGTAGAGGCAATACAATAGAGAAAAGACAATACAGTAGAGAAAAGACAATACAGTAGAGACAAGACAATACAGTAGAGAAAAGACAATGCAGTAGAGACAAGATAATACAGTAGAGACAAGACAATGCAGTAGAGACAAGACAATACAGTAGAGACAAGACAATACAGTAAAGACAATACAGTAGAGACAAGACAATACAGTAGAGACAAGACAATAAAGTAAAGAAAAGACAATAGAGTAGAGAAAAGACAATACAGTAGAGACAAGACAATACAGTAGAGACAAGACAATACACTAAAGAAAATACAATACAGTAGAGACAAGACAATACAGTAGAGACAAGACAATACAGTAGAAAAAAGACAATTCAGTAGAGACAAGACAATACAGTAGAGACAAGACAATACAGTAAAGACAATACAGTAGAGAAAAGACAATACAGTAGAGAAAAGACAATACAGAAGAGACAAGACAATACAGTAGGGACAAGACAATACAGTAGAGACAAGACAATACAGTAGAGACAAGACAATGCAGTAGAGACAATACAGTACAGTAGAGACAATACAGTAGAGAAAAGACAATGCAGTAGAGACAAGACAATACAGTAGAGACAAGACAATACAGTAGAGACAAGACAATGCAGTAGAGACAAGACAATACAGTAGAGACAAGACAATACAGTAGAGACAAGACAATACAGTAGAGACAAGACAATGCAGTAGAGACAAGACAATGCAGTAGAGACAAGACAATACAGTAGAGACAAGACAGTAGAGACAAGACAATACAGTAGAGACAAGACAATACAGTAGAGACAAGACAATAAAGTAAAGAAAAGACAATAGAGTAGAGAAAAGACAATACAGTAGAGACAAGACAATACAGTAGAGACAAGACAATACACTAAAGAAAATACAATACAGTAGAGACA
>CM059819.1:14163698-14236198 GCA_030435695.1 Brachymystax lenok tsinlingensis
TACACACGCCAGTGAAAAGGAACTGATTGGATACAGTTCACAGACAGTATATTAATAGGTTATTTTCATATGTTAATTGGTTTGCATAATCTCTCCCTGTGCATGGTTTCGAAGTACCTGGCATTGAGAAGGGGACAAGAGAGAAAGGAAGACTCCAATTTACATAAAACCAGCTCTTCTGAACATTAAATAATAATGCATCTGCAAGCTGAAGGTGTGTTCAGTTAGCAGAAAGCACATTTTTATAATTTATACTCCAGCTGTTTCAATGCTTTCGAGTCCATTTTCCTCCCTGCCTGCATTTAATGAAATCTTGTTACTGGAGAATTGACTGGGGTGAATTGAGATTTTAATCCCATTGACGTTCCACCATGGAAATGCACACTGGTGGGACCTTTTAATGGAGGGTTCTGTAATAAGAAGACACTTGTATTCAGCTCCCGACAATAATGAATCTCATCAAATGTTAAAGCCCGGGCCGCGTGCGATGGGCTCGAATTTCAAGGTTTTTGACCATCCCCATTTGAGGTATTCCTCAGGAGTGTGTGTTTACTCAAGTTTAGCAGTTTATTGCCTCATCTTTCAATAGCCACTGAAGCACAAAATTCTCATCTAGGTTGTTTTTTTTCTCTCTCTCGTTGAAGAACAGGCCAATGTAGAGTGCAGAACAGCTGCTGGGATCCTGAGGAACTGCTGTTAGCATTGCTGCTATTATTACCACCAAGGTTATTATCCAATGGATCTCTCACATGATTGTAAACCAAAAACAAAATTGGTTGGCAAAGTCATCTCTGTTATTGTCATAATGAATGTAATGGGTTTCTCCCCAACATGAATGTGTTCACCATCGCCTATGCTAAGGTGCATCTCCGTTCCTCTCTTTGTTGTGTAACAGTCTTATTCTAGAAGAAGCATATGAGGGGGAAGTCCCTAGGTCTTATCTTGTTCCTGGTCCCCTCTACCTCTGCCCTGCTTAACCCTTGACCTGGGGCCATTGTTTAGGATAGAGGTTGGGTATATTAGGTAGCCTTCCAGGGCACACAGAAACTGGGCAGCGTAAGACCATGCTGCACTTCTCTTCTCAAATACCAGCCATTCACTTGGCTAGAATAAAACCATGCAAAGAAAATCCTGTGATCCAACTGCAGTCGACTTTGTAGTGGAGTAATTCAGTGCGATGATCTGTTTGGAGAGTCAAAGAGCATGCTCTATGGTTTGCTGACCTCATTCCAGCCTGAATGTCGCTGTTGAAAATATATGTTTGGAAGTCAAGTAGCTACATATGTTGTTACCACATTTTCAGTTTAACGAATCATAGACATGGAGTATATTGATTTTGAAGTCAAACCCCAGATATGATCAAACCTAATATAATGTTTCCCTTTTCTCTCAAGCATGACATTGCTGAAGGACATGTTTTGTGGTACAGGTCAGATATATCCTCTACTAAGCTTTAGTTCACTTTAGCTGTCCCACTATAGTACAGTGACCTAACCTAAAACAACAGGCGGAGAAATCGGCCAGGGTCATAGGGGTCGCCGTGATGTAATGCAGTTTTATATTTGAATGACCAAACGTGACCTTTGAGATTAGAAGAGGAGACATTTCTCTGCGGGACAGAGTGTGTCCCTGCTGCTATGAAGCCCATGTCCCTTTGAACTCTCTGTAATGAGACTAACACCACACGTTGTGGTCACTGAACACTATGACACACTGTGACACTCAACTGTAGAGCCGGAGTGTGTGTCTGTTTGTGCCTGTGTGTGTCTGTGTGTGTGTCGCGTGTGCCTTCAGGTACTTTGCCTGAAAACATACATCCACAAGGACAAGTATGGCAGTACAAGACCAATAATACTCCTAGACACCACAGACATTCACACTGATTCTCTGAAACACACTCATTTTAGATTCTATGAGTTCTAATCAGGGTATGGGAAACCCAGGCATCAGTGGAGACATGCTGTGCTGCTCTGTACTATCATTTGGTTGAGGGTGTGCTTCTCTGGACCCACTGTGGCCGGATGGAGGGACAGCGGGCTGCAGCGTAGCCCACCTCTCTCAGACATCCACAGAGGTCCGTTGAAGATCAATCATGGCTGCGGCCGTTCCACGAGACTCTCAGTAACATCCACTGATTGCTTTCTGCGGTGCAGGCCGTTAAGTGGAGCCTGGCGATGGGCTCCTGGACAACACTTAACAATCAATCAGGGGCATGGCCACTTCCCTCTGCATGCTGGGCTTAGCGCAGCTCCCTTCCTCTGCATTACACACAAACAATAATTCAGGTGGACACAAGTGACACTCAAGAATCACAGGGGGAATGTGGCATTGAGTTAGAATGTGGTAGAGGAGAGATGGAAGGAAAATATATGTTGTGTGATTTACATAGACTTGGTTGATTGAGGCCTGTGAAACCCAGCAGTTCTCATTATCCTTCAAAGAGAGGACTTGTCATGTTTCTGTATCTGTCTTTGCTTCTATTTTGAATCAGTGTCCTTCAAAGAGAATGGTAGTTGACATTGTTCTACTAGAAGATGAAACAAGAGACAATCACACATCAGAATCCATCGTCATCATAGGAACGTACACGGTGCATTATGGCAAATTAAAAGTAATACCTTTTGAGCACGCTGTGAGGCAGATGCAGAGTGTTTTAGTTTCACTGCATGGTTGTGATGTGCAGTAGGAAGTCAGCTGGGCGCAGCCCTAACTAAAGGGCTACTTGAAGTTTACCTATTTATTAAGGATTCCATTGACTTAATGAACCCTCAGCCTTCCATCAGACAAGTAGCCAATATATGTTCTAATCTCTAAAACGGATGTCTGGCCCAGGCTCTCTTTAAATTAATTGATCTACTCATCCTCCTACAAATGGAAAAATGGGTGAGTATTGATATGATTCTTAGGCTGGTGATTGATATGTGTGGCGTTAGAACACGAGCCATAGTCCAGAGTAAGGGAAGTCCACAGGAAACTGCATTACCAGAGAGACCACTTTGATTAGTATGAAGAAGATCAGCCCACCTGTTTGTTTCTTACATGCACTTTGTATGATGGAAATCCACATCCACATGAAAGAATAGGAAATCCTGGCAAAGCTTCTTTATTTAGAGTAGGAATTTTCTTTCATGAAATCCTATAGATATCCTATGGATATCCACCATGGAAAAGCTTCACTTACTGTATTTAAGAGAATATTTTTCAGGGATAATTCTTGATATAATTTAACACCTGTGAAGAGATTTGTAACAAGTTATGGGGAGCTGAGCTCAGATCTCTTACAACTATAGTGAATGTGGCAGGGAATGTCATTAGGCCTATCTGAGGAGAAGGTTTGTTGTTTTTGGTGAAGAGAGGATGAAAGCTGCGATCATTCCTGGTCCTTGATTCAGGCCTTCACAGTGAGTCTCAGATGAAAGGAGGATATTATCTCAGACAAAGATATCGTTTGATATTCAGACCTTTGGCAAATATTAGTGTTAGTCAGATTGAACCCAAGGGAACGGGCGATGCCTGCATCCCCAAGATCCTACATTGTTTCACTTGCTGGGGGATACATGGGCCGATTGTTTAGGGAAGCTAAGAACCTCTGTGTTCAGTTCCCACAACATCCAGGCATTGTCGGATCTCTCTGAGATTACAGGCATGACCACATGAATATTCACAAATGTGGACCAGCTGTAGTGAGAACCACAGAGACATTCACATTCAGAGAACTTGGATACCATCAAACAACTCTTTATTTTTCTCCTGGAAGAGATTGCTTTATATCCCAGACTTTCCATTTTCTTATTAAAAAAGTCGCTTTCCCTCACTGATCCCCCCTCTATTTGGTTGTCAGAAATGTTCATCTTTTCTCCGGCCTGAAATAATGAGCCAGCTTTATTGGTCAAAGGCAATAATAATTTGAGTTCTTATTTTATAAACTAATTTCTTCCGACTGACATTGTGATAGAGGCAGGAATAATACATCACAAACACGTTCCAGAAGATTGCATTGTAAATGTCAAACTAGACAGGAAATTGTAATTAAAGAAAGGAAATTGCTTCAAAGAAGCACTTGAATTTTAAAATGAGCTAAGCATGGAATTTTGTAAGCATTTAATTATGGCCCAATTTGCAGAGGCTGTTTAGCTCTCTCTCTCTCTCTCTCTCTCTCTCTCTCTCTCTCTCTCTCTCTCTCTCTCTCTCTCTCTCTCTCTCTCTCTCTCACTTTCAGTGATATAGTAATTCTCTCCTCTACACAGCTGCTATTGAAAGCTGGCTGCTGAGAATGCTTAGAGGACCAGGGCAGAGCTTAATCGTCATCGCTGTTGTTCACAACCCAGGTTATTATTTCCTGATATTTCTCCCTGACATTGTCTCCGTGCACTCTCAACTGATGGGTCTCAATTGGGGCAGAAAGAGGGAGAAGATATGTGGATATCTCCTATGTGGATAACAACCCCCCTCCTTTTCCATCAGCCAGATTGAGTCTTAACCCTAAATAGATCATTGTGTGTCATATTTTGGATGGGAGCACTTAATAGAAGTGTCTAGCAGCAATATTAATATTGAACCCTCTTTATTCATATGTATATAAGTTGGCATGACAATAACAGTGAAATCAGAAGAGAGAAAGTATCTAATATGATGTGTCTCTAGGAATTTTGCCATATGCTTCAAAAAGTATTTTATCTTATTTATTTTATTAGGATCCCCATTAGCTACTGAAAAACAGCAGCTACTCTTCCTGGAGTCCAAGGTTTGGCTTTAAGCTAAGGTCCACTGTCCATATTTACACCTCAGACTTTTTGAGTTTATAGAAGATATCTTCCAATGTGTTTTCATATCCTAAAGAGTAACATTGGTAGAGGGGTAGCTCCATTGCATTTGACCACCCTGTCAAAACCAGGCCCCAGGTCCATCCCTAACCCTGCCATAGGAACAGAGGTCCAGAATAATGGAGTGTGTCTGTGTGAGGGGGGCTGCAGGAGGGGGGCTGGCGGTCCAGTGTTCACAGTGATGTCACGCAGCCTCTCCGCAGACTGGCTGAGTAAGAGGAACAACAGAATTTCGACTGAAGAGATCAATTATAGATAGACGGAAATGAATGGGAAAAGTAATTTAATAAATTATTGAGTTGATGTCTTATATCATGTACAAAAGCAAATGAAAAAGTTGATAGTGTATTTGGATGAAGCTGGATTTAAAGAGCTTCAAAATTATATTTAATTAGAAAAATAAAATAAATGTCAGTGATTGGTATATGAGGATTCACTGGGGACGAATAATTAATGAGGGCATTTGGAGCGAAAGCAAATGATCTGCCAGCATGGAGTGTGACTGTCTGGACAGACGAGGAGAGGAGAGGGTGGGGGCCAGAGTTTAAAGAGTCGACAGTGGAGTGTCGCTGTGTCTTCTCCCCTCTCACAGATGGGCAGATTGGGAGGCACAGTTTTTCTTCCTCTCTTTGGGCCCCGTTCCACTCCAGTCTACATGGCCACCGACACAACAATGCAACCAGTCTGCTGAATAAAAGGCACAGGAGCAGATCCAAAACATGTGCTATGAATGTGTCAGGGAAATTAGGTTGAGAGAACACCTCAGCAAAGAGAGAAGATGCCACACGTAAAGTCAACTCAAAACATCACTACGTTTTATAGATTGGATGCAGCTCTGGGATTTCAAGTGTAAGTTCAAGTGAACTTTATTTTACACTGCTGTTTTATTCAAAACGACATATCCAACGCTCAATTAAACATACGTTTCAGGACTTAAAAGAGGATAGCATGGCTCACACTTCAGCCTGAGGAAATAGAAATACAGATAGTAATTAGACAAGGAAACTTAAAAGTTGAATTGGAGTCTCTCCTCCACGTGAACTGTGATGTGAGGAAAGAAGCCATGGGACAAATGAGGGGGAGAGAGGGATGAGAGGAGCAGAGAAAGATGGAGGGGGAGATGGGGGAGAGAGACTAATTTATGTGTGTGTTTCTGATGCCATGTCTGGGATGTAGCATCCCCTCAGAAGGCGCCTGGCGCGGAGCGTCTGGAGATGCAGAATGCAAATAGAGCAGGTTTCTAGGTGAGGTTGGGCACTGTCACAGCCTGTGTTGGGACCCAATCGGCGAGTCGCTGAACAAGTGTTCTTTGTGATGCTGGGCCCCTGGGACCGAGGGAAACGACTCCCATCATCTGCTAGGCTGTGTTACTTAAGCAAAAAATACTCAAGTCTGCAGCCACTATTTATAAGATGAAAGACTCTCTTCGGGGAATGTCAGAATTAGTATTTTTTTCTCCAATTAATTTGTGTTGTGAGATTTTTCTGGTGCCCAGGCTCCCCAGTGAGTTGGTGTTTATGTGTTTGTTCGATAGTCATTGTGTCGAAACTCCAAGAAAAGGGGACTGTTTGTTGGGCTTGCTTTGTTACTAGTATGCACTCAGCTCATGTCTGGATGAGTATTCTCCTTCGCAAAACCTTAATAGTGTCTCTACAAGATAGAGTTAGCATTTATTTGATAAACTCGGTAGAAATAAGTCATGGACATAGCGAGAGTCATTGTCAAAGGTGAAGTAGGGAAAGAAATGGTGCAACACGTTGTCAACATCTCATTTTCAGAACTTAGAGCATTATCCATTTCTTCCCCTTAATTTCTCTCTCTCTCTCTCTCTCTCTCTCTCTCTCTCTCTCTCTCTCTCTCTCTCTCTCTCTCTCTCTCTCTCTCTCTCTCTCACACACACTCTCTTTCTCGTGAACGCATACACACACTGACAAACATAGAGAAGAGAAGCCGTAATGAATTAAGAACATCTCAGTATGATTAATTGGTTATATCAACTAAAGGCAAAGATAAAAGCTGAACTGTAATTGAATGTACTGCTTCATTTAAGTATAGATTTGTACCAGACCACTTTATTGAATTGCTTTCTCACACTTATACTACGCTTTTAAAATGGAGACGACAAACTCATTTTAGGGAATTAAAAAGTCAGTTAATAGCTCATTTACTTAAAATTCACTCTGGAAATCCATGTTGTGCCATAGGCCTAGAGCAGTACTGCATCCCCTGCCCCGTTTATGTGGCCTGCAGTGTTGGTTGAGGAGAAGCAGAGCCTCTCTCTCCATGTCTTCAGGCATTACTGCAGTAATAGAACAGAATGTGTTAATATTAAAACGTGTGACTCCACTAATGAATCAGTTTCAATATTCTGCAATTCTAAGCACTAAATTATCATAAGACATCCGCTCTTGTGCCCATTCAAATGAGCAACACTTTGCTTGGAATAAACTGTTCGACTTAATGAGTTGAGAAAAGAGCATGATTACCTCCTCCACTCCCGTCAACACATTCTAAAGGCTGCCATAGAGAACGTTATGGGGGATGTGAATAGACTGCATCTCTTTTGACTTTAAATGAAGTCACTAGATTTCAATTGTCCCCCATATGTCAATGTGCCTACGAATATCACTGCTGATCAATCAAAATATGAATGAGGTAAGTCTATCTGGGCAAAGTCAAATTGGAAATCAGACTTAAATAGTAGTTACACCTGAGACTAAAGAGTGAGGGGCGCGATCCCATCATGCTTTGTTCTGACATCTGTCAGTGAAATGTGATGATTGGTTGGAATGCCACAGTAACTAGATGTTTTCTCTAAAGCATTGTGCTAAGTCTAAAAATTGGCCCATTCGAAGAACATCAACCATGGTCATTACAGCAATATGAGATCCGTCCTTTATCCTAACTGTTGGTATTAATTACACACGCACTGAAATGTCTGTGCTCGTGTGTGTGTGTTTATGCAAGCCTGCGTAGGTTCATACATTTCTAGGGGAATAATTATTTAGAGCATCAATTTGTTAGTTAGTCATCTGCAGGTGCCCTGTATCCACGGCTCTTTGCACCACTGTAATTGAATAACTTCTAGAAAAGTCATCACATCTCTGTTTTTCTCTCTCTTATGTGGTGTGTAAAATGTGCTCCTGTAACTACCTGGGAGAGCCACCCATCAACAGCTGTTAGAGCTGACTTGAAGGTTAAATATTAGGAAGGAATCCAATTTCTCTTGTCTATTCAGCTCAGCGGTGTGTTAGATTGCAGCTGGAGTGTGCTTACGGAGTGTGGGATATGAAGTGGGCTAATCAATCCCCTCTGCTTCATTCTCAAATTCCTCTCATATCAGGTCCCTGCCCCCCGGCAGGCCTTCTGCTTTCCCAAAGCCAATTCCACACGAAATAAGAACTGTGACCTGCAGCTAGAGGGTGAAGTTGAGTTTTCCCTTCATGATTAATCTCTTCTTGGGTGGCTTTCTGAAAAAAGAAGAGGGGAGGAGAAAAAAAGAAAACATGCAAGTCGCTGCCTTGTGATGGGCAAGTTTTTCTCTCTGAATGAGCCTGGTGTAGTGAAGCCTGCTTATCTGCCCAGAGAAAGAGGGCATTCATTTTTTGACAGGGCTTCATGTTGACATTGAGAAAATGAACTACCCGATGCTACGATTAAACCTGGGCTGCCATAATTGTCATCTGAACTGTGGCAATGATGAAACTTAAAGTATGTTTTTAACAGCTCCTCGTTTCAAGGACTTTGGAGGGCCCGGGGCGATGGAGTGATGCATCAAGTGTTTGGCAACTAATAAACGTGTGCGTGTATCTCTGAACGATAGGGGGATGTGCAAGACACTGATTTGTTCTGAGAGGAAATAACCTTGATCTTCCGAACCCTCCATTTGAATTAAAGAAGAAGACGAGCTGGCCTGGTCTGAGAGCATCTTTATCTACACAATAACAGTTCTCTTTCAAATCAATTTCAAATCACATTTTATTAGTCACATGCGCCGAATACAACAGGTGTAGACCTTACAGTGAAATTATTACTTGCGAGCCCCTAACCAACAGCGCAATTTAAAAAGAATACGGAGAAAAATAAGAGATAAAAGTAATTAAAGAGCAGCAGTAAAAAATCACAGTATATACAGGGGGGTGCCGGGGGAACAGAGTCAATGTGCGGGGGCACCGGTTAGTTGAGGTAGTATGTACATGTTGGTAGAGTTATTAAAGTGACTATGCATAGATGACAACAGAGATTGGCAGTGGTGTGGAGAGGGGAGGGGGCAATGCAAATAGTCTGGGTAGCCATTTGACTAGATATTCAAGAGTCTTGTGGCTTGGGGGTAGAAGCTGTTAAGAAGCCTCTTGGACCTAGACATGGCGCTCTGGTACCGCTTGCCGTGCGGTAGCAGAGAGAACAGTCTGTGACTAGGGTGGCTGGAGTCTTTGACAATTTGTAGTGCCTTCCTCTGACACCACCTGGTATAGAGGTCCTGGATGGAAGGAAGCTTGGCCCCAGTGATGTACTGGGCCATTCACACTACCCTCTGTAGTGCCTTGCGGTCGGAGGCCGAGCAGTTGCCATACCAGGCAGTGATGCAACCAGTCAGGATGTTCTCGATGGTACCGCTGTAGAACCTTTTGAGGATCTGAGGACCCATGCCAAAACTTTTCAGTCTCCTGAGGGGGAATAGGTTTTGTCGTGCCCTCTTCATGACTGTCTTGGTGTGCTTGGACCATGTTAGTTTGTTGGTGATGTGGACACCAAGGAACTTGAAGCTCTCAACCTGCTCCACTGCAGCCCCGTCGATGAGAATCGGGGCGTGCTCGGTCCTCTTTTTCCTGTAGTCCACAATCATCTCCTTTGTCTTGATCACGTTGAAGGAGAGGTTGTTGTCGGTGATCAGGTCTACCACTGTTTTGTCATCTTCAAATTTAATGATGGTGTTGGTGTCATGCCTGGCCATGCAGTCATGTGTGAACAGGGAGTACAGGAGGGGGCTGAGGACTCGCACCCCTGAGGGGCCCCTGTGTTGAGGATCAGTGTGGTGGATGTGTTGTTACCTACCCTTACCACCTGGGGGCGGCCTGTCAGGAAGTCAAGGATCCCGTTGTCTTTACTCTCTAGCTCTTCAGCAGAGATGTTCATTACGCTTTGTATATCAAGCACTCAGGGCTGGATGGTCAGTCTTTTCTTCAGGAGGACAGAGATTGCCTGTTAGACCCACAACAAAGAGGCCAGCCTTATTATAGAGCCAGCAGATGGGACTAGCACTACCAGAGCAGAGGGGTAAGGTGATATAACCTTAAAGTGCCAGTATCACATTTTACAGGTTATAATGACATCTGTCACTGAGATTGGACCTGTCAAGCACTCCCTCCGTCCACTTGAATTGCTCTTAATGGCTGTCCGTGATGGTCCAGACGCACTGTTAGACCTGGGTCGATGCCCGTCCTCCGAGTGTTGCTGTGGAAAGCCAGAGGAGATAAGGCCCTTTTTGAGTTAGCATCAGCTGGATTTGGGAGCTTTAGGGTGCTGATGTCGTCCGCCGTGGTTGAAGAATGAATTGGGTGCAATCATATACTGTACAAAAAATTGTGTTAGTCTGTTTATTTAGTTTAATCATCTCATATAGGTTAGTACTTACAGTATATTACACCATAAGTCATCTTTTGAGGCATCAAATACAACAAGCGATGTGTTCACAGGGATTCTAAATGGCTTCTGAAAATGCATGTATTTTTTATATCTTAATGATAATGCCACATTGGATATGCACGCGTTACACACACATCTAGTGCATTTTTAAGTGTCTAAAGCATTCCCTTTGTAAAACAGCCCATTTGCCCACTAACCCCCACCAAACAAATTGGTTGAGAACAACAAAGTTCAATCTATGTCTGGATATTTCTTTGTTTGTTTCTCTCTCATCTTATGAAAGTTATCTTTTGCATCAGAAATAAGGTGTGCTGGTCCACGGGGGACCCAGTGAGAGTGGGTTTGAGAGGATGGGGAGGCCACTCTACTACAGCTAGAAGCACCTCAGAGCCAGTCTAAACAGTGGGCATGGGCCTCTACACACGATCTAATGGAAGAGTGGAGTAGCAAACACCAAGGAGCAGCGTCTGAGTGAGGGACTGGGGTGAGGTAAACATGTTCCCCATCGCTGCCTGGTCTGACTGACTGGGGGCCTGGAAATCAGTCATAAAATATAGAAAGGGACAGTGCTTTGTACCTGCATAATGATTCCTACTGTACATTATGTTGTTTTCTAGCCTGATAGATTACGTTTTGGGAGTAACAAGGCCTCTGTCGTATCTGAAATGGAGTTCTGCTTGGCCTCCATGTTGTACTAGTCTTGAAAACCCGATGCTAGGCAACAGTGACTAGGGTCTAGGTTCAATGATGGACTCTTTTGCCAACTTCAATAAGAGGAAAAATTTGTTTCCCGGGTCGGTCCTCTTCAGATGAACAACTCTCCCAATGAATCGTGATTCAAAACTAAAGTTTGCAGGGAAAGCCTTTGCAGCAGTTTTAGTGAAGGTAGTTGATGAAAACTAGCCACTCATAAAAATGTAAGTAATGACGTTGGCAGTGACGTAGTTCCTCCATGCCAAAAGAGTCACTGTTGCCTAGGGTTGGGCTTACGAGACTGATGTTGTACAGTTATTTAATCCTGCATTCATTATGGTGGTCCACTAGATGAGTTAGATCTGCCAACTGCTGTATAATCAGTCACTGCCATCATTGTAGTGTAGCTGAGCTCTTCTCTTAAGTAGCTGTAATTGCTTTGTGTGAATACGACTTACATATAGTGGCATTTACATGGGCAGGATGGAATTTAATGTACAGTATTCCCCCAGTGCTGCCTCTCTCCAGTCTCCAGTAGCACGCAGTGCTTCACTCCTAGAGCCACTCTTTGACAACTCTGACTCAGAGCTCCATCATATTGATGAATAAAATAGTACCTTTTTCCAATTAGATTTTCCAGTGTTGGCAAGAAAATGCACATGCTGGGGGAAAATTTGTCCGGATCCTTGACGGTTTGCGAGAGCAGCATAAAAGTTGGGTCCCTGGCCTTAATGATACGGATGATGATGTGGTAGGCTGACACTTTGTCAGATGCTTTTACTGGGAGGGCCAGGGTACAGAGTGAGAGAGATCCTGGCCCACTCCTCCTCACCTCATTGTCCTCTTCTCCTCTCCCTGGAATGGAGGAGAGGATGGGGCATAGATGCCCCCTTTCTGCTCAGACTCCAACTGTCATCTCAGCCTCGGCGGAGCTGTGCTGTACTTAGGCCCCATTTGCTTTTAAGGATGTCTGACAGGACGGCGGCCACGTATGATCAAACTTTACTTTCGCCGTGCACTTCTGACAGTTCATTCAGAGCAGCCCTAATGCGCTGTCACCAGCGCTCTCCACTCAGCTGCCTTGATTTACCTTCCCCATCTGTCTCAGTCAAGCAGCACCAGGACAGGGGTTGGGGAGGGAGGTTGGGTGGCATGCTAACTCTAGGGCCCACACACTTTATTTTTAACGTGTCCCTCCCAGCCCCCACATAACCCTCATACCCCTCAAATGTATGTTTGCCTTTCCACACTTCAACCTGCACTATACAACACAGTGTACTACTGTGCATTGCTATTGCTGTTGTCTGAGGATTTTTCCTATCACTTTATTTTTTTAAGATGTTCCTTAATATTGGGGAATAAGGATGTTATTGTCTTGAATGGTGCATTGTCCCTGTGTCTATTAACCCCTGTTTGTAGTCCTGATGGGGATGGTAGAGTGGAAGGTAGAACACGGTATTACAGATCACCAGGCTTTAGTAATCAGGCCCTCTACACTGGCTCCTGGTGGCTTACACACGTGCATGGGGGAGTGTGTATACTAGATCTTTTTAAGCTTATGAAAAAAACATGATATGCGGCCAAATAATTTACATGCTCTCAATTTTGACTCACATTGAGATGGTTCTTTGGCTTATCAGTGCTTAAAAATGTACAGTATATTTTAAAAAGCCGCAGGGATATGACACAACCCAGGAATTTAATGATTTTATAAATCAGAATCTGGTTTCAGTGACTCTTATGAGCTGGACTGAAGGGAATGAGGGGGTCCTGGGGTTAATGCATGTTTGGTGGCTTCAAAGTCTTACTGACATTATCTTGGGAGCTCATTCATTGGAAATTTGTTAATGTGTTGGAACATTTTATTTTAAGGTCTCCATTATGCTGTTTATGATTTAAGCTGCACTGTTTCAGTGGCTACACCATGTAGTACAAGCCTCTTAAATTCCTAATAAATGTGGAATTGCATGAGATTTTGCACTCTCTCTCTCTCCCTCTCTCTTTCTCTTTGCTCTTTGATCATGCAATCCCATGACAGATCCATCAGCAGCTATTCAGCTCCTGCAGGAATGGGCTGTGCTTAATTGGTGCTACCAGGAATAAATCAAAGCAGGAAACAGGATGCTTTCCTGACTCCACAAAGCAGCACCTAAATCTACGTCAGTCATGACTTCCCACTGAATGAGTCTACACGCAACCATACGCAATGTTTTTGCAATGTTGCTGTTAGTGACAGGTGTATGTTTGCTTCTACAGTGGAACTGTAATGCAACGTTATAGGAACCATCCTGTGTGGTACCTTTGCTGCTCTTTTGGTCCTTATTCTAATCTTCAGTTTCTGCCCGACGTGGAATTCAATGCAAGCCCCCAGATTGGAGAGTTTCCAAACAATCCCGAGCTCACCCAAGCTTGGAATTGGTTTTCCGTGGAACATCTCCCCTCCTCCCTTTGGGCACTTTACCAATTTGACCAAATTTGTTCCATCGCTGGTTCTAAGTACCAGAAGTGTTTTCTGCCCACACTTGGACTCGTTTCTGAAATTTGCACATTCTTTGCAGAACATTAACAGCTTTGTCAGAGGCTCAGCCATCGGCAGTCGGCCGGTGCTGTGGTGTGGGGGGCCCTATCTGTCTGTGTGGGAAGGCTTGGTACTGTACATGATCAGGACTAGTTCCCAGCCCCTCCAACATCCACAAAACAAACTGATACTGTATACTATACAATCCTGACATGAAATGGCCAAAAGCTGTCCACACACTGTCTATCTGTTATTTTGATTGGGCGGCAGGGTAGAACAGTTGCAAGTTCAATTCCCCGAGCTGACAAGGTACAAATCTAACCCACTGTTCCTAGGCCGTCATTGGAAATAAGAATTAGTTCTTAACTGACTTGCCTAGTAAAATAAAGGTAAAATAAAAGTAACATCAGGAGGTTTGCCAACCTGCAATGTGGATATATGTTGAAATATTTCTGCCTGCACCAGACTTATTCTAAAAACTAGAGAATCTACCTGTAATGGGAGACTATACCCAGTCTATACCTGGAATTGTATACCCCAAACCATTCTGGGATTATATTCCTCCTCAGGGAGAAATTAGTGTTTAAATGCTATAACCTCATTCCAGGCTGGTTTTCCCACACAGCACAGCACAGCATGGCCCTCTCCCTCTGACACTGACAATGAGGCTTAGTCAAGCCACACTGGCTCATTGCGATTGCATTACAAGCAAGGATGTGCTCCAATGCTCCTGGTGCCACTCTATTAAAAACTCAATATGCCATCTTCATAATCACCCAGGGATAGAGCACTGCATCTTCCTGAACTTGTGTTTCTTTGCTAGCCAATGCGAGACCAATACTCTACGTGGTGGAGCCACCTGTCCACTTGATGTATTACGGGAGTACAATGGGCCACTAAAAGTTGATATACTGTAATTGTGGAAGATAATTAGAGTTATAAAACCCTCCGTAAATGCCCCATTGGGATCGGGAGTATTAGATTGTGTCCACGGAAATGCATGCCCACTGCTTTTTTTTATTTAAAGGATGAGTGTTAGCGGAAATATAATTTAGCCTCGTGATCACGTTGGAGGTGTACACACAGATAAAGACCTGAATGCTTCATAAACCATTACTTTAGAGCTGGGAGATAAGTCCATGAATTAGGGGGCCGCTAATGCAGGCGATTGTAAACTTTGCAGTAGTTTAGCAGTGCTCAGACACGAGCCACTGCAGTGAACTGCTTCAGGCACCAAAAGCAATTAACAAAACTTAAAATAATTTGAACTAATTCTGCTCTTGCTATCTGCAGAAAATGATGCATTACTGTATATGTTGATTATGAGTGGAAAGAACTTCTTTATCTGCAAAGGGATTACCTTATGCTGAGACTGCTTCTTTAAAGAGACTGCTTTAGGGGCTATTTGGAATGGGATTTTTTCCCATTTTCTACTTTCTTCATATGCAAGCTTTTCTTTCACTCTTTCTTCTTTCATTCCTTTCTTCATTCCTTTCTTTTACCTTACATTGAGAGTTCAAATTCATTAAACACAGTGTCATCATGCGTTAGTCTTCACCTGTCTTAACTAACCATGCACACATACTGTACATCCACAGAAACATAGTCTCATAGGGGGGTCCTGGCTAGAGGATTGTTTGTAATCTTGGGTGGTTTGTTCATGCCTGCCACCCTGCCTTCCTGCCTGCCTCTTTCCTCTGAAGCTTTGTGTGCTGGTGTCAAGCCAGGGAATCAATCCCTAGTTGCCTTTGGATGTGCAACAAAACCAGGCCTCTTTGATAAGATGAGAACAAATCGTATTCAATATTTGTTAATGTTTGCCTTTAACAACCTGGATAGAAGTATTTCTTTTTCATTTCCAGCAGAATCATTTGTTTGTGCGTGCAGATGCTTTGTTGATGTTTAATTCCATCTTGCATACACAAAAATATGACTATGGTAGCAGTTTATTTGTTTGATTCAAGAGAGAGGGAGAGGTTGTGGCGTTCACTAGCTAGGCCGCGTCTGAAGCCTGCAGGACCCGTTCTCTAAGCCCAGACACAGACTGTCTCTTCTCTGCTCTGGTCTGCTGTTTCTCTGAGAACAGAAAGCGGTCAGTTGGGGGAGGGGAGGGGGCCTGGCCTGTTCTTTATCTCCCCTGTATCATACTGTTCTGAGTGGCTCTAATAGGATAATAGACTAATCTGGATAGTTTGTATTTGCTTTTAGACCATTTATTCAAAAAGCCTCTTTGATACTACATGTGTTTCAGTGAGTGCAGGTAGGGGATGTTTTGTGTATCACGGATGTGCCAACATGAAATGGTTGTATAACAGTCCAATTCAGAGCCATAGACCTGGCAGGACAGACTGGGTTCATGTACTATAGCTCAGTGCAAAGCAAATAGAGTGAGAACTGCTGAAGACAATGTCATCTGAGGTTGTTTTCCTTGTATTTTGGTTTAGGTTTGGCTTCTCCTCCAATGCTCCATTATGCAAAACTGGTGTTGGGGAAAAAAACACAAGCCAACTAGTGTTTTTTTTCCCTATGTAGAAATACTGAAATGTTTCCAATAGCTTTATTAGTGTGTGTGAGAGCAATCCTGAATTTTACAGCGACTGCACCCACCTCGTGCCATGCATTTGGTGTAATTATTTAGAAATAATCAATTGACTAATGATGGCGTAATTTACGGGACTCATTAATCTGGTGACTGGCTGTGTTAATCAGTTAAGCTCCACAGTCGGGGTGTTGCATATCCAATGAGAGAGCTAGCTGCCTGTAGCAGAGCAGAGGAGACTCAAGCTTGGACTTTGGGGGTTGGTAGTGCATAGTGAAACAGCAACCAGCAGTGACCCTGATGTTTTTGGAAAGGCTTCACCATTTCATCCTATCCAGGGAAATGATATGAGCATATATGGCCCATAAGTCATATGATGGGGTTACTTTATGGATGCTATTGATAGATTGTAGACTAGATCTAAACATCAAAGGTCCAGCACTTCCAATGCTGAACTCATTCAGAGCTACTGTACTGATGCTATATTCACCAGGTAGGCTACTGCTCCAAGGGGACTTACAGAGAACATTTGGTCACCACATACAGTATTTGGTTGTTGGGTTGTTGACAGATTCCTGCTCCTTTTGAAGATGTCTGTCTGTAATGAGAAATACGGTTTAACTTTCCTTCAGGATTGTTATCAAAGACGGGATTGATTCCTTGCTCATGATTTGTATGTCTGATTTCCAAAGTGCTATAAATATTTGTTTACTTTCCACATAAAAATTAATTTTCATCCCGTATCTACACAACTAACAGTAATTATCGGGCCGATATTGTTTATTCTGCGGAGATAAAATTCAAAGGCTGGATTGGGCAGTATGTTGGAGGACCCCTGCTGTACCAATATTATGAGTGTAACAGCGTCACTGTTGAAGATGGAAGGTTACCTGTATTGCTTATTGAGATCATTTTCTAGAATAAATTAGACAAGCCAAAGTCTAAATGATTGGTTATATTTGATGTGATCGTTCATTCATAGAGCTACTGGGCAAATTCTAAGTGTCATCCAAATCATAATTATAGAAAAAAATGCTCTCTAATCTGTCTTCTAAAAGTATTTCCTGAATAAAAGCTCAGGATAAATGCTTTCTCCCTCTCCAATTTTAAATAGCACTTTCCTTTCTCTCTTTGTGTAGGTAATGATCAAAAGTAAATAAAGGGAGATATGAAGAACTTTGTTGCACTGAATTACTTGTGAAGATCCCATAAGGTTTAATATTGGAGAGCTCTGACAATAAGGGATTATTGTTTAAGCCGAGCCTATCAGCCTTTCGCTCTTAGTAAGACAAATGGGAAAATGGAGGTACACAGATTTTCAATAACCCGAGCCTGGACCTACAGTGCCTGCTGGGAGTTGACATGGTGATCTTCCTGCCAGTGCTGCAGGGGGCAGGAAGGAGGGTGGGGAGGGGTTGTCCAAGAGGACAGGGCCGTGTAAACGCTATGCGTGTGCCCAGGTAACAGCCCTCTACCACCCAGTCTCCCAGCAACCTGCTGGGGCCTCCCAGCAACCTTTTAGTGGGGATGTTGTGTTTGTTTCCTGGGGAAAGAGACACAGCAAACGTTACTTAAATTTATAGCATATTCAGGCCAGCGGAAGATAACTGGATTGCACATAAGACCTGTGCTAATGTCATATGAAGGGCATTGGGATAAACAGGCACTTGTCTCTGCAGCAGGGGGCTCTGGATTGGAAGAGGAGGGGACTGGGGATGGGAGATAGCCAGGGCTCTTCCAGGCAGATGGCCTCCCTAGTCAGTCACAGGCCTTCAGAACTCCTCTCTCTCTCTCTCTCTCTCTCTCCCCCCTCTCACTTTCTGTCTCTCACCCATCCGCTATTTTACCCTCTCCTCTGCACAACTTCTGGGCCTGTTTCCCTTTCATATTGTTTTGTATGAAGGCCAATGTGCTTCTTCATGATATTTTGTGTTCAGCTTGTGTGTGTTTGAGACACAGTGGTGGTGAAGTTGCCATGGCGTTCATTAAGGCCTAGGCTGAATGAAATATGGATGTGTAGAGAGTGAATTAGAGTGATGGAATGGGCCGCATATTGCCTTCCTGGCGCCTGGGCGATGCTGTCTTGGGGGCGTAAGCATTCAGACCCCTGGAACCCAAACCCTTTCTCAAAGCTCTGTGTATTCATCAGCAGCCCAGTGGAGAAGTTTGCCTCCTGTCCAATATTGATGAATATTGTGTTGTGGATTCTTGGCTTAGCTAAGGACAGGATGTGTCACAGAGGAATGGCACCTCACCATAAGTCTGTTGTAGACATTTCCTTAATCAAAGAATCGAAGGCAACACCAGTGACAGGAGGAGTCTGACCTTAAACAAAGCACTCTAACAACTTTAATGTTAGTTTAACAAATCCATTATGTCTGTGACATTCAAAAACCAGCAGTGCTTGAACTGTAAATGCACTTTTAATGATTTTAATGAACAATGAGCCACTGAGACAGAAATAGCAGTGTCATTAAATCCTTTGACATGTTTGTTATGTATCACACAGAATACCAATATTGGCCAATAAGCAAAAATCCTAGTCTAGTGACGGACACAGACTATACATCATATTGAGCTCCAAAAGGTAAGCACAATGATTAGTAAACACTATGAGCGGGACTCACCATCTTAGCAAGTCACTTTGACCGATCCATAAATGTACAGACATCAGCAAACTCAGTTTGGAATCAAGACAATTATGAATCACTAGGACTGTAGTGGGTTAAGGCGTCCGCATTCTTCCCATCGAAACAGTTCAAAACAGTTTGTGCATATATTATGGCATTTGGTGAAGTTTTTCTTCGTTTTGGATTTTGGCAAGTTTTTTGGGGGGCAGTTCGTGCACATTACGCAAGCCGAAGTTGCTAGCCGAAGTATACGCCCCTTCGTCGGGGATTGATCAACAGTAGGGATTCTTCAATTAAGTGTTTGTCATTCAACGAGAGACGAATCGTTTTCATGCACGTTTTTTCACTTGACAAATACTGCACCAAACATCCTAGTTAAAATCGCACAACTAAGACGTCCTCGGCAAAAACGTCAAAATTAATGACATATTTCTTGAGTTATCTTAGATTAATTCGGACTATTTTCAGGAAGTGTATACTAGCTATGGCGTCTCAAGATGGACAAACAGTACTATTGCCGCTTTTTTCAAGCAAAGGTCTTTTAAGCTAGTATGCTAGGACACTCGTTCGTCTTGCCGAGTTCGGCTAGGTGCCAGCTGAACCAAAGCATAATGAAGGCTTTAGACCTTGTGCTCATGACTGCCTTCCACTGGAGAACATGGCTGAGCACAATTAATAATGGGAACCAACCACAAAGAGAATCCACTCGAGTACTCCTTCAGTTAAGTTGAATCAACCTATGACAGAGCTATGCAGACAGCTGCTTCTCAGGGCTATTGGAATGTCAAATGAGAGCAGATTTTTGATCAGAGGTTGTATTTCTTAGATTTGGCTTCTCCTCCATTGCCTCATTATACAAAACCGAGTTGTGATTTGTTTCCAGCCTTTTGTGTTTGTTTTCAATCCTTCACATTCTATCATTCTCACAAGACCTACCCACATCTCATTCCCTAATACCTGTATTTCTATTTCTCTCTAACATAAAAATCTAGTATGGTCGTTAAACCTATTATTACAGCCTGACAGAGGTGTATTTAAAGCCTCCCTACGTGAATGTACTGCATGGACAACTGACATCCAAAGTCTTGATTGGAACGACTTTGAAATCCGACAAAGAGTACACATGGGGGGCCAGACTGAAGAGGGAAAAGCAAGATTAATTGAACAAACTAATGAGTAGTTCTTGTTTCCATGGGGGATATGCCAGTGCGATTGTTTGACAGTTTATCTGTGATAAATAAATGCTTTAAGAGCTAATTAGCTTCCTGGCCCCCAGGGAGCGGTGGTTGGGTGTCCGCCTATGTGTGTTGCCTCGGTATCCAGCAGCAGACACTAGTCCACTTCCTGTCCCCTCCCTAACTACCCCCACCCCACCCCACCCTCAGCCCCCAACCACCCAGTACCTTGGCCTCCCCATGGATCCACTCCCTAATCCAGCATCTCATTTCTGATTAAGACGGGGAGAGCTCAGGGCAACCCCCCTCTCCAAACAAGAGAGAAGAGGCGTTGCACCAAAGCAGAGAAAGCTGTTCAACTAATCAAAGCAAAATTACTGAGTATAGTACATATAGTACATGGTAGAAATGGAGATCCTTGGACCTTCCAACACTAGTCAAATGACGTCATGTTGGAAATGGCTCTGACCGCTCACATGTTCTCATCCCATTGTGACCGGTGACCCCAACTTTGGTGCAGTAAGACCAGGTCAGTGTACCCTGCCCTGACCTCACTGTGTGACCAGGCACTGGGTGATGAGATCAGCCTCACCTCCCCTTCACCTGTGGTCCCTCCCACACTCCAGACTCCCATCTCTTACATAAGTACCTCAGAAACCAACCCAGTCTGGAGAATTGAGCATGGAGGCAGGGGCAGACAGATGCATAGCTCACCTGGAGTCCCTCTCTCACCCCCTGTATGACATCACTGGGTGTCCTGCAGCCCTCCCTGCTGATATATGGCCCAAATACCTGACACTAACTGCCTTTGGCGCAGTAATAGGTCTGCTCATGGTCTAACCGTATTTCATTCAAACATGTAAAACGGTCACCTGCACTAAGCATTTCACCTATCACACTGCACATGTCCCCCTCCCTCCTCTCCGCCATGGTCTTCTGCTGGAAGATGTATAGTACAGCCTGTCTTGATAAGAGGTATCTGGTGCTGAGACTGCGTTGGAGAGTCAGAGGTTGGCCCTATCTCAGTCTCAGAGGCGGAGTCCTCATCGCTGCATCTGTGTCCCTGTGGCAGCTAAGGCTCAATAGAATGAAGCCATCACTCAGGTTTGTTGTCCATAACTGCTTTCGCCCCGGTGGAGATCAGTGCAAGAGTCGGTGCACCCTGCAACGTTCATTACATAGAAAATTAAACAAAATCTATAGCGGTGATTGAAGTGTTTACAGACACCAGCAGCGACTGGGGCCCTGTTCCATTTGTCATTCGACTTGAACAGCAACCGAAGCAGATAAGAGGATGTTTGATGAAGACTACAGCATTGAGTTATTGAATAAACCAAAACCTCTTTAATTCTACTGCAAGACAGCTCCACACTATTTCCTGAGCTCAAGGAATCCGCTACTTGTGAAGATATGGCCCATTATCTAGAAGACCTCTGTCCTTGTGCCATGGTCAAATCACTAGATTGTGATTTTTACACAATGACGGTGGCTTGGAGCAAGGATTTAAAGACTGGAACTGGGATGACAATATGCTGGAGAAGCAGAAAGGAGAGAGAGCGATGATAATTATGCTGTTTCTGACATCTGTCACCTCGGAATGTCTTTCAACAAATGAGGAGGAATAAACAGAGAATGTTCTTCTCTTGTGAAGGAGTGTAATCCTCTTCCCTCACCATCCTTTCTTCTTTCTTTAACAATGATAACTGCTGTTTTTGTTGGACGACTCTTTTTTGTAGTAATAACTTTCTGTTCTTGCAAACCCAAAAGTTGTATGTTTTCTTGCTCACTGTAGTCATTGTTATTTTTCAATTTCCCATACTTTCTTTTGATATACTGTAAAGCTATAATTTGTAATATTTTGAGTTCCTTTTTCCAATTTTTTTCCTACATTACTCTTTCAGTTAAGCCTCTTTCAAACCTTACAGTATTTCATGTTTTTTCAGTGTAAATTTGCTTCTACATTACACATGGTGACAAATTCTCAATTTGTAAAAATAATAACAGGCATCACACTTCAGTACTACACTGTCCCACATATCAAAAACAATGACATTTGTCCTCTATACCCAAAATCAAAAGACAGTCCCTAAAACCACACCCTTGTTGTGCCAGGCTTTCAAAATGCCCAGTCCCTTTCAGGAAAATGCATGATTGACAGAGCTATATTCCCCTCCTTCAAATGCCAGCCTTCATAACCAGGGTGGGTTTTTAATCTGGGCGCGCCACCTGTGAGGCCCGTCAGAACTTCACCCCACAGGGGCAGAGCTGGGCCTCATTACTGGCTCCCTGGTTGTGGCCCAGTTCTCTAGTCTCTCTCTCTCTCTCTCTCTCTCTCTGCCTTCCTCTGCCACTCAACTCTACCTCGCAGGCATGGGACATAAATGAGAGTCGGCTGCTTGGTCCTCCCTATCACGCCATGGCCGCAATTTGTCATTTTTCACACGAGATGAAGCCTTTTATGAAGCGAAATGAGTTTCCCTAGAATGAAGCACCACAAAAGCCCCATGATTAATTTGCTTGTTAGGCTATTGCAGCTGTCACCTGTGGAAGACATCTGGACAGCAGATTGACTAATGCGGAGTGGGCCTGAAAGCGTGTCTCTCTCTCTCTCTCTCTCTCTCAGTAACCTACCATACAGTCAGCCTTCCTTTCAGTGAGCTTTTAAAGGGACTACTGGCTGCTTGAAATTGTCATTTTCTGAGGGGTAATTAATAAGCATTACTTGTGATTGACATGGTAATTACGGTAGTTGTATTAATGTGGCAATAAGAGGCTTTGAACAGGGAGGAGGGACAGTGAGCTGGCGAGGGGCGGGCATTCGGTGTAAGGAGGGGCAGAGGGAGCTCAGTGACCTCACTTATATCTAATTGGCTGACTGATTATGACCACCCTTTGACAGTGTTGTCATCCAAAATAATTTGTCTAACTTAACACTGGGACTCATCTGGCTGTACAATACTGGTGATGAAAGGTAGATGTTCATTCTACATACAGTGCATATGTTTGTGTGTACAGTATTTGAAGGATTCTACTGTTCCTAGTCACTAAATGCCTACAATACCCTTTGCAATCAGAGCCTGAAATTAATCAATTCAAATTCAAAAGGACAGTTTACAAATTAGTGCTGAGCGATTAATCAAAATGTTTTGTTTTTTTAAACAACTAATTGACTGACGTCGGTTCAATTATTTGAATTCCATTTTGTTCGTTTTTTTCCTGTGAGCTCAATGCACAGTTTCTCTTGAAATAAATCAGATCAAGCCTGAACTGTGAGATGTAAAAGGGAGTTGTAGTTTCCAACAGGCCAATATTCTACATATTTTAGCAGAGAAAACCTGGTAATTAACTACAATGACCATAATCCATTGTGTGCCTACTTGTCCGGACAGAGGGATAGAGATAAGGTATCTCTACAGCATAGGCAGCAGCTCTATAGAGATAAGATAATGACTTATATACACAGCAACTGAAATATTTATTAAAGTAAAGTAATGTGAACAAATTATGGTTAATAAGTGATAAGCAGTAATTGGCAGTCACTACCATCATGATACTTTTATTAATTGTTTTATTCTGTGTTGTTACAGCATTCAACCCACATAATGCATAGCGCATTTAGTAATCGAACCATAACCTAACCGACCTCAAAAAAGCACTAATCGCTCAGCACTATTACAAATACATGTATCATATGTGTTTACAAGGTCCTTCAGTTGCAAAATCCCATCTGCAGTCCTTCAGATTGGTTAGAAGGTTATTTCCCTACAACAGAAATGGAATTTGTCATCTTTTTTATTTTAATTTATTTAACTAGGCAAATCAGATAAGAAAAAAATCGTATTTACAATGACGGCCTACCAGAAGGCAAAAGACTTAATAGAAGGGGATTTATAAAATGAACAGCCTTAATCTAACCTGCTAACAAGTTGCAATAACAACATGACTGAATGAGAGAACGGAAATGCTTAAAAACATACACAGACGTCTGCATTTCTTTATCCAAATCAATGTACAGTTAAAGGACACATTCTGCACAGATGGGCCAATTTGAGATGGAAATAATGCTTGAGGAGATGTGAATTACTCTGGGCATCGATCATGGGAGCACAGGGCTTTTTGTACTCATGGTGATAGTCTGAGTAAATCAGCCCTTCCAACCAATCACAAAGCAGCATGCTTGTCAGTGGGAGGAGGTGCAGAGGGTCTTTATCTAGACAGGCTGATGATCAGACCTCTGAAAGGAGTCATATTCCACAGAGCTATTACAGTAAATGACAATATGTGCTTTGTCCTGTTGTCTAGCTGATGTGTTTTGTAAAGTTGTATTTGTTGAAGTTTGTGAGGATTTCTGGCAACAGTGCAAACATATTTAGGGATGTGCCTTTCACACACTCTTGACACAAGCCAATGTCCTACTTTTCTCTCCCTACTGTGTTTGTCCCAGTGACCAGCTAAAGCGCATGGCCTACTCATCAAGTCACTGCACACAGCAGCCCTGCTCACTAAAACACACTCACAGGGGGAATCATGGGCACTGTACACAGTGTACAGGATACTTAACTTCTTGCCTAAACTTCTGTGACATCCCTGCAGCAATATCCTCAAAGTCATTTTAGAACAGAGGCTTGACAGACTAATCTGGCCCCTCCTAGACACTTACCAAAGGGATTCTTTCTCCTAAGACCTCAGATCCCAGCATCTCCTCACCTCTCTGCCCTGATATCTGTCCTCTCATAATGGCCCCAACCAACCAACCAACAACACAAACACACCACAACATATTGCTGCAGCCGGCGTCAGCAAGTGTTTTTAAGATCAAAAGCACAGCCACATAAAAGCAGCTAGCTACACACCCCCTGACTAAGAGGGTATGTTGGCTGTCGCCGGGCTATTTCAATAATCCCCAACATGTATGTTTAATGGCGAGGGCCCAACAGGAAATGATTGGCAAATGAAATGAAGCAGTGGGTTATTACGCACCTCTCTGGTGTCAGCCCAGACCTTCCCACCATTTGTTTTATTGTAAGTCATTTCTTCGGCCAGAGTGGAGCAGAATTTAATGTTTCCATTCCCCCAGTTCTGCATGATAAATTGTTTTAATAAACATATACCGGGTAATAATATAGTAATAATAAGCCTACCAGTCACCTTATATCACTGCAGTTAAATTTTCCCATCTGCCAACATTGGTTACAATGACAATTACATGGGAGCCAATCCTTAGCAAGGCAAACACAATAGACAGATTTAATATAGTTTGTAAATATGATTAGTGTGCTGTTGTATTATTGGAGTGTAGTATTTACATTTCTCTCTGGGGTTATTCACAATACAGATCAACATTAAATAAAGCTCTGCTTTTCCCTTCTTGTTCCCTTTGTTCTTACGGTATGCCTCGCTTCACAACTTAATGAAAAACACTGCTGACCGTTAATATTCCACGGATCAATCACCATTTTTAATTTTGAGGATAAATGTGCAGTTGTGAAACCCTCAAAGGTCTCTCCCCCATTGTGTGTGTGTGTGCATGTGTAAGCTCACACCTGTGTTATTGTGTGTGGGTGTGGGTCTCTGTTACTGGAAGAGGGAGAGAATGTGTTCATGTAATGGCTGCTGGTTATTTGCATGGGGTAATTTCATGCTACATTTCAATTATTGCCTAGATTTGTTTTTAGCTCCTCAAGTCATTTGGTTCTACCTACAATTCAAGAAAAAAAATAAACATTTACAATCAGTGTAGTGTGCACTTTTGGCTCAGTGAAGGAAGTTGTTTGGGACTTACAACATTCCACTCCGGCCTCTCGCTTAATGAAAAGCAGTGTGGAGATTGGTGAAGTCAATTAATGCTGCAGCAATACATTTAACACATTCAGCTGTGAGAGCCAACAGAGGGACCAATTTAACAGCCCTTTGATACATCAATACACCCTGACTTCTACCAAACAAGTAAAAGAAACTTGGCCGAAAGATACTGTAGCAAAAACATCAGCTTCGTTCAATATGTTTGGGAGAATTCACTGAGTCAAGGTCTGATTATTTGTAGCTTCCAAAATCAGCTTTGAAAACTTTTAAGAGTGTTGTCAATAAAATATATAATGTTATACTGGAGAAAAACATCTACCCTAGGAAAACATCAGTCCAATTAAGATGTATTGACCCCACAAATGGGTTGAAGGCTAGGTGTAATATGAATTCCAGCAGCCTGACAGTCTACCTAAAAAGATTGCTGGTGTAACTGATAATACTAGTGTCGATGTTGTAAAGAATGAATAGGATTATGTTTGTGGGTGTCGTATCGCCTGCTTCATATCACAGCCAGTCTGCATGTTATTCTCACTTCCCCTTTCTGTCACAATTAAAATCAGTGGTCCTAATCTTCCCTCTAATCATAGAAGTTGGTAAGCGAATGGGTATCGTTAGAAATAAAGACACCAGTGCAATATATTTATTGTATGTAACAGTACATCCTAGCCATAGTTGAAAGACACTGGCATTGCATGAGTTAGGAATGTTATGCCTGAGCCTCCTAGATTGCCCATTACTGTGTCTGCTACTATTATTGCCCTGAATACAATATGAGGACTTGACTGTTTTATAGCAGCGGACGTTACCTTTGAACATCAGTCCTGTCTGGAGGAGCAGCGATGGCCCTGTGATGGGCCTGATCGCTGGGAGACAGGAGGGGTGTGATGGCTAGTGCCTGGCCTGTCACCTCTCAAACCCACACCACTAATTGTTGTCAAGCATCGCCACTATCCTGCCGGGCACACTCAACCAGTCTAATAGAAAAGGGCCCACTCAACCAGCCTAATAGAAAAGGCCACACTCAACCAGCCTAATAGAAAAGGGCACACTCAACCAGCCTAATAGAAAAAGGCACACTTCACCAGCCTAATAGAAAAGTGCACACTCAACCAGCGTAATAGAAAGGGCACACTCAACCAGCCTAATAGAAAAGGGCACACTCAACCAGCCTAATAGAAAAGGGCACACTCAACCAGCCTAATAAAAAAGGGCACACTCAACCAGCCTAATAGAAAAGGGCACACTCAACCAGCCTAATAGAAAGGGGCATACTCAACCAGCCGTATAGAAAAGGGCACACTCAACCAGCCTAATAAAAAAGGGCACACTCAACCAGCCTAATAGAAAAGGGCACACTCAACCAGCCTAATAGAAAGGAGCATACTCAACCAGCCGTATAGAAAAGGGCACACTCAACCAGCCGTATAGAAAAAGGCACACTTAACCAGCCTAATAGAAAAGGGCCAACTCAACCAGCGTAATAAGAAAAGGGCACACTCAACCAGCCTAATAGAAAAGGCCACACTCAACCAGCGTAATAGAAAGAGCACACTCAACCAGCCTAATAGAAAAGGGCACACTCAACCAGCCTAATAGAAAAGGGCACACAAAACCAGCCTAATAGAAAAGGGCACACTCAACCAGCCTAATAGAAAAGGGCACACTTAACCAGCCTAATAGAAAAGGGCACACTCAACCAGCCTAATAGAAAAGGGCACACTTAACCAGCCTTATAGAAAAGGGCACACTCAACCAGCATGATAGAAAAGGGCACACTCAACCAGCCTAATAGAAAAAGGCACAGCTTTCCGCCTCTCATTCGGACGTGGGTCTTTTTAACCTTGCTACCGCCCATCTTCAGTGGCACTTCCAAACCCCCCACCCACCTACCCACCCAAACACCACAGTGACATGAAAGGGCCACATGCACCGCCTGCCTGTGTGCCATTGACAGTTTAATGAAATATTTATTTAAGATATAAAAAAACATATATTCCTCCTCGGCACTGGTTACCGAGAACATTGGCTTCTGAAGCACCTCTCTGCTGCCACCGGAGCCTGGCCCTCCAGTGAGTCAATTAGGAGGGCTTATAAATGTCTGCTGCGGCTCCTCTGCTGCCTTTCGTTAAGGCTCTGCCCGGCCCGGCCCTCATTCTTCATCTCCCGCTTTCTTCATCCGCTTGCTGGATGATGAAAACATGAAAAACAGAGAAGGCCTTTAACCTGGACATGAAACCAAAGTCGAAATTTACATTTGGAGATTTTCAGCCATCGATTCTGCAGAAAAGACTCCCAGCAGGGAGATCTCCAGCAGGACTCCCATGTTCTGTAAGCTAGATAGGTGCCTTGATTATCTAGCCTCTCATAAAAAAATTGCTTGCCTTATTTGTCCCACAGGACTGATCACATTTTTACTGACTGTGATAATATTTGAGTTGGCATTAGGGTTTATATGCTTCCAATGATTTTGGCTTGCATCAACAAAGCCGTCTAAAGGATGCATGAGCTTTTCAAATAAATTCATATTTCCATAATTGTATTTTATGCTTGTTGCCCAGTGTTGGCTTGGCTTTTTCTTCCTCTACAATTTGAAAACAAATCTGGAAAGTATGATTAATATCTCTGAAGTTATTTTTCATTTAGTTTTTCTTCTGTTCTATATGGAAACATGTTGCGGTTAACCACATTATCTAGCAGAATCCCGACTGGAGGGGATGTCAGTGTAACTTGATGTGTTGTTCCAAATGGGAGAGTATTGGATTTCCAAAGAAGCCGAATACAGGGCTCTGCACGTCTGCCAAAAAAAGTGACGTTTTTCAGCAGCTGCTTTCTTGGAAACCCGTCCTTGGCCCACTAGTCTAACAACGAGGGTGGCATCTTCTACCCACTGACTTGCCTAAGACCAGAACATACTGTAGCTGAACACACAGAATGTTCTACTAAAGACTGTAGGGGCCTATAGTCACTAGAGGATTTATTGGTTGACTTTACTGCCATCTGACAGTGGGTTGGCTGAGGATATTGCAAGTGACAGAGACTGGGTATGATGGATCCACAGTTAGCCTCATTAGATCAGAACTGATATTGGTCATGGAAAGTTGGATATGGGCTCTACGGAGCATCACTGTAGTAATTGCACCAGCACACTTCCAGAGAGTTTTTGTAACAGCTCCCCTCATATGGAAGGCCCTCTCAGTAAGATAATATCAGCTAAGGTAATACAGAACTGAGGTGTGGAGAGAGTTGGACAGTGAAAGAGGCTGAGTGCTGTGTGCCAAACCTGACCAGCAGCGTGACATCATCAAGATCCACAGTGTAATTACCCAGTTCTTTCATTAGAAGGAAGATACACTGAACGCCTCTAGTTTAATCTGCTGGACTTTACTCTCAACATCTTGACATTCATGAAAAGAGCAGGGGGATAAAGGCTTTAGAGGCCTCCCTGAAGGGCTGGTGTTGGGATGGAGAACCAGGGAGACGAGGGGGACGTGGGGGTGGAGGAGGGGGGGTAGTAGCTCCTTGAGGTGGTGGAGAACACCTCAGCTCCCTCAGCCAGTCGCCTCTCCGTGATATCCTCCTCACGGAGGAGTGTGGAGGACCAGTGCGTCTCTGTGACACTCTTCATCTCTCTGCCTCCAGAACCCAGGGCAGCCCCCTGTAGTGCTGCTGTGACGAGGGCCCTCTCTGTCGAGCCAGAGTCAAACAAGCTGTGCCCCTTGTGCTCTCTCCAACATGGTTGGAATGTTTTCCTGTTAGTTTAAGTCTCGTCTCAACTAATTAATATTTTTGCTTATAGCAGTTGCAGCTCCCATGGGAGCCCCCTTAATTAATCATTTATAAATCTACACAGCCTCATAGTTTATTAGTCTCTGCCTTTGGCACTGGCTGGCTGCATTGGGAAACCGCAAATGATTAGTTACAGGAATGAAAGCTTTTTTTTCTCCTCTCCCTCCCTTGTTTCCAACTGATTAGGGCCTCACACAAAGAGGCATTTCCATGGCCCCGTGCTGCACTTTAATTCATTTTAAGCGCCTGACACATTGTTCAATCTCTCCCCTCTGCTGCTACGCTGCCCACTCTCTGTGCCCATGTTTTGACTCAGCCGTGGTGGTCAGCGCAGACGCCATGGTCAGAACAAAGGGCCTGGTAACAGGCACGTGAGAGGGAAATCATAACCACTGAATGAGAGCACTTGACCCTCCCTGGCACCCGGGTCGGGGCTACCGAGGAGAAGGTGATTTCTGTCCGTCCCGTCGTGCCATGTGGGAACTACGGGGGTAAAATCCATCCACAATTTATTCCGCCGGGCTGAGGACTGCAAGCAGTGACACACAGTGCTAAAGCTGTCTGGCTTTTATTGGAAAAGAGGCAGTATTTCCATCAGTTTAGCAAAAAAATTAATTAATTGAATCAACGCGGGAGGTTTTCATAATGTCTTAGCGCTCTCAGAGAAGGACGCCTTGTGCAACAGGGTTCCTCCATCCAATTATACCGCCACTGGCTCCCACACACCGGCCTCACACTGTTCTCCATTCCATTTTATCACTGCGTTTTCCCCTCTCTTATCATCAAAGAGGCTGCACTTCACTATGGAGTTGTAAATTAAAGCCAGCAATAAGTCTGTCTTCCTAAAGAGATAGACTAATGAAGTTATGTGGGAAACACTGTGCAGCTTTGGATTGCCAAATGGTGCCATACTTAATTTTAAACACCGTAGCCCAATCACATTTCCACGGCAGCCAGGTAACTTGGTTCTGTTGAGAGAGTGGGTGCTGCTGGGAGTCTTGTGATCAAAGTTGACAGACGAGGACAGGAGCATCTTTAGGCCCTCTATAGCTGTAGACCTGAGATAACATTAACCAGAGTGCCTCACTGCATTCTGCCCGACTATGGCCCCTATACCCACACAGACGTCAGGACCCTGGCTCAACAGAACTTCAGCTGGCACTGCAGCACACCTCCCTAACAGATAACACTGACAGAATAGTATAATCATAACAGAGGAACGGCATGGAGAGAGAGAGAGAGAGAGAGAGAGAGAGAGAGAGAGAGAGAGAGAGAGAGAGAGAGAGAGAGAGAGAGAGAGAGAGAGAGAGAGAGAGCAGGCCTCACAGGCAAGATAATTAGACTGCATTCATCTGAGCCTGGGACGAGAGTGTTGTGCAAACATGAACGTGGCTCGTATTGTCTGCACAACAAAAACCAATCACTTTCATTGAAATGAATCTCAATTTCCCCTTTTTCTAATACTGAGGGGTCGATTACAGATTCACAGGAGACACAATGAATCAGGGGGGAGGAAGAGGAGGAGGAGGAGGGACAGGGACCGGTTTTAGTTGCCTTGGGTTCTGTCTTCATTACATTCTTTTTCTTCTTCTTCATTTTCTTCTTCCTCATACCGCTCCATTGGTTACTGTGGAAACAACATACAGATGGGTCTGGTCCTTACATAACCATCACCCTATTCCCTATACAGTCCTATATATATACTGTTGAAGTCGGAAGTTTACATACACTTTAGCCAAAAACATTTCAACTCAGTTTTTCACAATTCCTGACATTTAATCCTAGTAAAAATTTAATCATAGGTCAGTTAGGATCACCACTTTATTTTAAGAATGTGAAATGTCAGAATAATAGTAGAGAGAATGATTTATTATTATTATTATTATTATTATTTCTTTCATCACATTCCCAGTGGGTCAGAAGTTTACATACACTCAATTTATATTTGGTAGCATTCCCTTTAAACTTTTTGGGTAGCCTTCCAAAAGCTTCCCACAGAAATGTTGGCCCATTCCTCCTGACAGAGCTGGTGTAACTGAGTCAGGTTTGTAGGCCTCTTTGCTCGCACACACTTTTTCAGTTCTGCCCACATATTTTCTATAGGATTGAGGTCAGGGCTTTGTGCTGGCCATTCCAATACTTTGACTTTGTTTTCCTTAAGCCATTTTGCTACAACTTTGGAAGTATGCTTGGGGTCATTGTCCATTTGGAAGACCCATTTGCGACCAAGCTTTAACTTCCTGACTGATGTCTTGAGATGTTGCTTCAATATATCCACATACTTTTCCTTCCTCATGATGCCATCTATTTTGTAAAGTGCACCAGTCCCTCCTGCAGCAAATCACCCCCACAACATGATGCTGCCACCCCCGTGCTTCACGGTTGGGGTGGTGTTCTTCGGCTTGCAAGCCTCCCCCTTTTTCCTCACAAACATAGCGATGGTCATTATTGCCAAACAGTTCTATTTTTGTTTCATCAGACCAGAGGACGTTTCTCTAAAAAGTACAATCTTTGTCCCCATGTGCAGTTGCAAACCGTAGTCTGACTTTTTTATGGCGGTTTTTAAGCAGTGGCTTCTTCCTTGCTGAGCAGCCTTTCAGGGTATGTGGATATAGATACTTTTGTACCTGTTTCCTCCATCATCTTCACACGGTCCTTTGCTGTTGTTCTGGGATTGATTTGCACTTTTCGCACCAAAGTACGTTCATCTCTAGGAGACAGAACGCGTCTCCTTCCTGAGCGGTATGATGGCTGCGTGGTTCCATGGTGTTTATATTTGCATGCCTTTGTTTGTACAGATGACTGTGGTACCTTCAGGCGTTTGGAAATTGCTCCCAAAGATGAACCAGACTTGTGGAGGTCTACAATTTCTAAAGTCTTGGCTGATTTCTTTAGATTTTCCCATGATGTCAAGCAAAGAGGCACTGAATTTGAAGGTAGGCCTTGAAATACATCCACAGGTACACCTCCAATTGACTCAAATGATGTCAATTAGCCTATCAGAAGCTTTTAAAGCCATGACATCATTTTCTGGAATTATCCAAGCTGTTTAAAGGCACAGTCAACTTAGTGTATGTAAACTTCTGACCCACTGGAGTTACAGATACAGTGAATTATAAGTGAAATAATCTGTCTGTAAACAATTGTTGGAAACTTCCGACTTCAACTGTATAGTCCTATGGGCCCTGGTCAAAAGGAGCTATATAGAGAATAAGGTATCATTTGGGGCGCTGCCCTAGTTACTTCAATGCCTCTTTGTCTTGACACACAGGACATGTACAGGAAATAGTACATGTTTGAAAATGGTCAAAATGGAGGAAACTTTATAAAGTTTTGATTTTGGACTTTTCTTTGCAGAATACTCTGTGTGCTAACGTGTTGTGTATGGGGGGACATGGCCTCATAGCTAGAAGTACCACATAGTGAGTGTTGTCTGGTGATTTGGGTGTTATGTGTGTATTCACACCCAGGGTTTGTCAGATTGTTGAGACAACCAGAGCAGTAACCTGATCCTCTCTGGTGAGTTTCCAAACACCAACATCTCCCTCACATTGTTTTCACTGGCAGCCCACAGACAATATAATACCCACCACCACTCCATAAATCTCACTCTACTTCTCAGGTCATAAAGACTGGTGAGAGCTCGGATTTGATTTGAATTTTACTCTGGCCATTGTTGTGGGTTAAAAAAATTAAAGTAACTTAGAAATATTGTGTTGTTTCCAGCTGGAATGTATAAGACCCATGCCTGGGGATTTAAAATAATTTCTGTATTGTTGTTTTAATTAGATTGTATTTCTCATAATTGAACTACACAGACATCAGACCTGTACAAATGTACATCCACTGAAGTTCTCTTCTGTTTCCCTTTCTCTGTATTTCTCACTCTCTACACTCTACACCTTACTCTGTACACCTTTATTTCTCTCTCCCTCGTTCTCTCTTTCTCTCTCTCTCTCTCCCTCCCCTCTCTTTTTCTTTCTTTCCATCTCTCTGTCTCTTTGTTGAACACCTAAATTAAAACAGGTGAAATATCTATTTTATGAACAGCCCTGGAAAGTACAGGGAGGCTTGTTGCCCTTAATTTGTTTGTGTAATAATGAAACCGCTATCACTCAGTGAGCTATTTGGTTGGGAAATTGCTGCACAGAAAACCTGCCGCATTAGAAGACATAATGTGTTTTGGGGAGATATACTGTATGTGTGTGTTGTCACACTGAGATTGCATGTTAGAACACAGATTTGAGCACTGCACAGAAAATAAAACAAAGAAAATAGCTGTGAACAAAATTACAATTTGAAAGTCATGTGATGGTTGTTCTGTAACAATGTCAGATTGCTGAAACCCATGTATAGGTAAGTGTATCATCTCTTATATCAGGTCTGTTGTGCGTCTCTGATATGTAATTAAAGTGTTAGCCGGTCATTTCAAACCCTGTTGAAGGCTGGACTTCCTGTGTTGTCTCATTATTTTTCCTCCATAATTTCTCTGTCTCATATACCCACCCTGTCACCTCATATTCTCTGAGGGTAGTTTACATGCCCTGTCATCTCTCTCATTGAACGGGGAGGAAACAAAAGACTGTGTTTATGAATGTGGAATTGATGGATTCATCTTCTGCGTGGGCAAGCTGGTTTTTAAGGTGGTTTGAGTCTATTACAGGGATGCATTGTGATGGAGGCTAGTGGGGAGTTCTGGGAGGGCTAGGGAGGTGAACAGAGACAGTGGCTAGTGGGGAGGGCTGGGGAGATGAACAGAGACAGTGGCTATGGGAGGGCTGGGGAGGTGAACAGAGAAGGTGGCTAGTGGGGAGGGCTGGGGAGGTGAACAGATACAGTGGCTAGTCAGGCGGGCTGGGGAGGTGAACCGAGACAGTGGCTAGTGGGGAGGGCTGGGAGGTCAAAAGAGACTATTCTGAGGGAAAAAGGGTGGGATGCAACTCAATATTGGGAAGGTGTTCCTAACGTTTGATATACTCAGTGTATAGCCTCTGTAGGCAGGCTGTAGGACACCTACAGTAACACATGTAGGTAGCAATGCATAGCTTTCATGTAACAGAGTACACCACATACAGTATGTGGACCCCCAATACGCAATTTTCTCTATTACTGAGAGAGGAGGTGACTATAAGGGATAGGTGCTGCTGTGTGGTGTGGTGATTGTGACAGAGACGAGAGAAACTTTTAAAGGCTGGATTTGTGACAGGAGGTCCGGCGCTCCAGTCCTAATCCACTCTAATAGAATCCTGATTGCTCCACTCAGAGATGAGTGTCAGGCTGATGAAGTGATCAGGATTCAGGCCTCTTCAGGTACACCGGCTACTTCCTCTAGCCCAGATCATAAGAGAGACATAGCCCTGAGGTTTCCTTAGTGAAGCTTTTGTGCCTCTGCCAAGGAAAGGAACTGGGCGAGTAGGAATGCTGATCTAGGGACAGTTTTGCCTTTTAGATTATAATGAATAAGATTATATGGACAGGGGGGACCTGAACCCAGATCAGCACTCCTGCTTTTAAATGCTTTATGAAAACAGGCCCTGTACTGTATTTGTTGTCTGTGTATGGAATGATTGATGGAGCTCAGATCTTCATTGACTGAGTACAGTGATAGGAGTTTCAGCCTGGCTACAGTAGGAGAATGACTTTAAGAATAAACTTGGATCATCTCCACGCTCATATTGAAATTCTTGCATGGCATATTTCACCGTAGTGGAATATATTTTATTTTGTTAATGTTTTTATCTGGCATTCCTGCTAAAAGGCTGTACATATCTAATGTACTGCATTTTGGCACATATCCTATACTGTCTATTGTAGCTGCACAACAGATCCTCATACAGCATCAACAACAGCCTTTGATGTTGTGTAACATTGGCTGTGAGATATTGGATGTGGATTGGACATTGGCTATGGGATATTGGATGTGGATTGGACATTGGCTGTGGGATATTGGATGTGGATTGGACATTGGCTGTGGGATATTGGATGTGGATTGGACATTGGCTGTGGGATATTGGATGTGGATTGGACATTGGTTGTGGGATATTAGATGTGGATTGGACATTGGCTGTGGGATATTAGATGTGGATTGGACATTGGCTGTGGGATATTAGATGTGGATTGGACATTGGCTGTGGGATATTGGATGTGGATTGGACATTGGCTGTGGGATATTAGATGTGGATTGGACATTGGCTGTGGGATATTGGATGTGGATTGGACATTGGCTGTGGGATATTAGATGTGGATTGGACATTGGCTGTGGGATATTGGATGTGGATTGGACATTGGCTGTGGGATATTGGATGTGGATTGGACATTGGCTGTGGGATATTGGATGTGGATTGGACATTGGCTTGCTCTGAAGAGAAAAGTAATCTCCCTTGGTTATTGGAATTATTGTCACAAATGAATATTTCCCGACTCCCCCTCCATCTCTCCATCTCAATATAATTCCAACTTTATATCATGATGAAAGATGAATCAATACTTGAGATAGTAAATTATGCATTTATAAGGATATTGGACCATTTAGAACTGCGAGCCACTGCATGTAAAACAGGCTCATTCTATACATGATTCAACAGTGTTGTGGAACTATCACGGGCTATTACTGGAAAACCAGGCCATTTGGGAAATGGGTTCTATTAGTGACCTTGGTTGAAATAATCACACATTATCTCCATCTGAACCAATGTATATTCCCCTCACAAGGACAAAAAGAAATGTGTTGGTCATATTCCCTAACAAAGCCATCCTCTCAGACACAGCTTGCTTGCAGACACATAGTATGATGTCACCGAATATGAGTAAGAGCAGCAAATCCCCCGTGAAGCTAGAGAGAGTCTGGTCACCTTGTAAAAGACAATCGCCCGGGCTTCATATTAAATAAAATGGCTAATAAAATTACTTGGCAGATCGTCCACTTAGTAAGAACCAGGCAAGCCCCAACTTTAAAGCTGTTTACCCACCTGACTATGTAACGCGGCGATTTGGCACCTATGTCCAGATTGAACTGGAAAATGACTTGCTAATCTGTTTAGTTATTTGGAGTAATTGGGCCTGGTGCCAGTGAGGTGGATTTCCTTGACTGTTGAAAGTGTCTGCTAGTAGTCCATTCCCAGCTCCTTGGTATAATTACTCTGACAGAGCTGTGGCCACAGGGCCTGTGAGCAGGGCTGCTTTTTAAACTGTAAATTATGAAGGATTAGCATTTATGAATTTTAAATCAGGACTGTGGTAGGAGACACTAAAGCTGCTTAGTGATTGCAAACGGCAGCGTCTAAGCAGGCGGCTTTGCTGTACACCCTTTACCTTCCAGTCAGTGTGTGTGTGTGTGTGTGTGTGTGTGTGTGTGTGTGTGTGTGTGTGTGTTAGATGTTTATTAATGCGCTCTACCTCATAGACACAAAGTGTTCACTGGACTCCCAGCATCAGCGTTAAACGAATAAGGAGCTGACATGTTAATATCAGACCCATCAGAGATACTGTATGTGCTAGGGGATGTGTGTCAGGGGATGTGACATGTGCTACTGGGTGACTATCCATGTCCCTCCCTCTAAGGCTGGAGCTCTGCCTGCCTCTCACTGGAGTGTCATACCATACAGAATATCAAATGAGTGATTATGTTAATGTTGGAGTTGATCCATGCTAAATTATGCATAATGGATTGATGTGACACAAAGTAATCAATTGGAAGGATATCAACATTAAAAAGTGTGAGCAAGCGCAATATTCTATTTTTCTATGAAGAATGAGTAAAGTTATTTAGACATTAAAAGTCTACTTTTGTCACCCTTGGATGTGGTCTGTATGGTGTATGGGCCCCCTGTGTCAGAGACAACCTTTCTTTGTCTTCAATGTACAGTGCTCACACTGTTCAGCGGAGGTGCGAGCCCATGACTGACATGCTGCGTTATCAGAGGTTGTGTGTGGGATGGTGTACGGGACACGGACAGAGGCCTGCCTGTCTCATATCACACCTCCAGAGCTGTCTGTAGTGGGATCAGTGGGGCAGGACCCCCCAGCCTGCCATCGTGTTAACTGGCGGAGCCTGGAGTCAGGCAGACAGGGGGATTTACTGTGTCAGTGTGGTGTTGTGTGTTAGTTAGTTCCCCCACTGCATGCAGCAGCTATGCAAGCCCTGTGACTCATGAGCTGACTGGATGATTCCAGCCAAAGTCACATGAATTGATTCCATCTGTTTTTTTAAAAGAGGGCCGTAGCACTGAACAGCAGAGTCTTTCCCTAGAAAACAGAAGACAGACAGCAGTCTTTCCCTAGAAAACAGAAGACAGACAGCAGAACAGCATGCAGAAAAAAGCGAGCCCAGTATTTCAGGATGACCTCTGTCTTGATAGCTACAGATCATCAAAGCATTATGCTGTCCTCCACCCAACTTTGTTGGACTTCTGTTTTCTAGAACCTCACGTTCACCATGGCCATGAAGATAATTCTATATCTCAAAAAAATCATGATAAAGGAGACGTGTGAGGAAGAAAAACTGAATTGGAATCCTCTCCCGACGCTCTCACACACAGACCCAGCAAAAGTAGAGGGGGACGTTTATGAAAATAGTCTTATTAAACCTCTAGTGTTGGTTTGGCAGGCCTGGCCCTCCTAAGGCTCCTTTCCTACACTCTGAAGCATAAATGGACACATCTTATTGATTTTCTTTCAAGCCGGATTGCATTGATTTCTGTGAATATGGCAGACAAATCCAGCTGGCTGAGTCTCCACTGGGACAGTATGGTGCTGGGGAGGGGAGCTCAGACTCGGCCTCACACAGCAGGGAGGCAGGCCTCATTACACCAAACAGGGAACTAACTGCCTGCTGTCCACCCCCCCTCACCATCCTAGTCCTTATCCCCAAATTAAACGGAGAGCTTTTTAATTATTTATCAATACCAGCCACTGGTAGCCGGATCAATCAGTGGGAATGGTTTTTATAGATAATGAGGCCCAGGCCGATGGACTTGTGAAAATGTATCACCATCTTAACCATTTTGATGTAGGCTTTAAGCAAAGACGATTACTTTCCTTCAGCGGGGCAGTAGTGACAGTGGCTGGGGTAATATGGAACGGGGCAGGAGGAGGGGTGCGTGGTGCACCCCAGGTGGGTTCTTTAGCCAACTGAAGTGTGCCTCACTAAGAATAAACAACCGTCTCAGTGCTGAGAGGTCTTATCATCCTTTGCCATTCATCTACCCCTTAAACAGGACACCTCCTCACACCCGTTCAGAACACAGCACAGAGCAGAGTACCCTGAGACCAGCAACACCACTACTACTGCAGAGGACAGGCCCATACCTCTCTCTGTGCTTCCTCTATCCTGTCCCAAGGTTTAGCTAAACTAGATTCATTGTGCTCCTGTAGCTGCTGAATGGTATCTAAGCAATCCAAATTTTCTCTCCTTGCCTCCATATTTCTATCAGAGGGCGTCATGTCAAGCTGCGTGAGGAGCTATTCCATCTGGAATTATTAGCCGGAGACACACAACGCAATCTAATTCCATACCACAATATTCAATCACCATGAATCCAATGTTGCAGGTGCAGTAAAGAAGACATGGGATGGAGGTTTTTCAAATGAATGTTCTGAGATGCATTTCTGTATCTGATTTAATACATTAATGAAATATCATATGTGCTCCACTTACATATTCATCCATCCAAGAGCTGTGAGTAAACAATCCAGGGTTGAATTCAGAAGATTGTTTATGTGTGGGAGACATGCCAACATAAAGGGACAATATAATGAGATTTTACTTCATCTCTTTTTCCTGGGTAGGGGTGGGATTGGATTATAGGGGGACTTATTTGTATGAGGTATTGAGCACCTCAAAATACATTCTCACCTATTCAATTTGAAGTCAGACCTAGGTGCTGTGGATAATCCTTTTTAACACAGTATGAACTGAAGGTCCAAGCTCACACATTTGAAATAAATATATTATTCCCCCACAAAACAATTGATATATACACTGCCAGGAGCATTCCAGTGCATATTTCTTGTGAAGATATTTACCTCAGAACGTGCTTGATTATTTTCCAAGAGCATAAACAGTTCCATCCATATTCATTAGGAATTTGAAGCCGGCTCACAATCATCATGTCACACAAATTCTTAGCCAAAGTGCCTTTCCAAACAGCACATTTTTTTAACTGGATCAGGATTCCTGATTTTGTTTTGTATTCTTCTCCCTTTCAGATGTCAGTCCCTATCAAAGTAGAGTCACCTGATGGTTGCGGTTACATGGTGGCTCCACATTCAGGGATTATTTGAAGGCTTATTTTTGAGACTTAAGCCTGGCAGAAGGACATGGTTTAGTGTGAAGATGAGATGTGGGCGGTGGTGGCGATGGCAGTGACGGTAATGGCTGTGGTGCTGTTGGTGGTGGTGGTGGTGTTGGTGGTGATGGCTGTGGTGTTGGTGGTGGTGGTGATGGCTTTGGTGTTGGTTGTGTTGGTGTTGGTGGTGATGGTGGTGGTGGTGGTGGTGATGGTGGTGTTGGTGGTGGTGGCTGTGGTGGTGGTGATGGCTGTGGTGTTGGTGTGCGTGGTGGTGGTGGTAGTCATGTTGGTGTTGGTGGTGATGGCGGTGGTGTTGGTGGTGATGGTGTTGCTGTTGTTGGTGGTGGATGGTGGTGGCGGACATCGAGAGGTACTAATGTGAGAAGTGATAGAGCTAGGAGGAGGAGGAGGAGGAAGAGTGATGGTAGATGTAAGCTAGTGAAACCCTTTCCCGCTTTCATGATAGTGTGTGCATTTACAGGGTGGGCCTGGATTGGGTCCGGGCCAGGGTTCCATAAGCTTGCTCTGCAGTGAGTGTTGCTCAATTGGTACTATGCAGAATCAATCTCACACAGGACCTAATGACAACAGCTCAACCTGTATGTTATAACCCCTTAGTCTATAGAATCCACTGCTTAACTTTGTACTAACTTTACCAAAGAAGTGTACACACATGTTTGGGTCCAACTCCTCTTCTTTTACCTTCCTATACCTTTAGGTTCCGTGCCAAACCTTTGTACATTATGCAGTGTGTTGAATTTTTTAAAAGAACAGCACAACTCCTATTATTTGTCCAGAAAGAAAAGACCTGTAAACACAGGAGGGAGGATGTTGTCCAGGGATTTAAACATCACAGCACCTTACCTCATTAATTCTTCATCCACAACATGCAGGCCTAAAGGTAATTACAGGTCCTTCCCAAACAATGCTTCCTGCTTCCTGCTTCCCTCTCTCTCTCTCTCTCTCTCTCTCTCTCTCTCTCTCTCTCTCTCTCTCTCTCACTCTCCTAATGTGTCTCTATACCTTCTCCCTCTGTTGCGCCTGCCATGTAGCTCAGTGTAATTTCAGCACACGTCTGTTGATTAATCACTGGACACATGGGGTTATGTGACTGGCCAGTAACTGTAGGATCAAAGCTAGCTCATGTCTACACAGTGCTGAGGCTAGTAGAAACCTGGTCTGTGTACACAGTGCTGATGCTAGTAGAAACCTGGTCTGTCTACACAGTGCTGAGGCTAGTAGAAACCTGGTCTGTGTACACAGTGCTGAGGCTATTAGAAACCTGGTCTGTGTACACAGTTCTGAGGCTAGTAGAAACCTGGTCTATGTACACAGTGCTGACGTACTTCCGGCGCCGACAGAGATGGCGGCCTCGCTTCACGTTCTCAGGAAACTATGCAGTATTTTTTTTTTTTATGTATTACTTCTTACATTGTTACCCCGGGAAATATTAAGTTTTATTACATACAACCGGGAGGAACTACTGGATATAAGAGCAACGTCAACTTACCAACATTACGACCAGGAATACGACTTTCCCAAAGAGGATTCTCTGTTTGTTACCCCAACCTGAACAATAGACTGGATAGCACCCGGCGACTCAAAACAACGGCGGCGCCGGAGAAGCGGGAAACGGGCCGGTCTTTTGGTCAAGCTACGTCGACAGGCGCATCGTGCACCTCTCCCGAGTATTTTAATCGCCAATGTACAGTCTCTTGACAACAAAGTAGACGAAATCCGATCGAGGGTTGCCTTTCAGAGAGACATCCGAGACTGCAACGTTCTTTGCTTCACGGAAACATGAGTCGGTACAGCCACCTGGTTTCTCCACGCATCGCGCCGACAGAAACAAACATCTATCTGGTAAGAAGAAGGGTGGGTGTGTGTGTCTTATGATTAATGAGACGTGGTGTGATCATAACAACATACAGGAACTCAAGTCCTTTTGTTCACCTGACATAGAATTCCTTACAATCAAATGCAGACCGCATTATCTACCAAGAGAATTCTCCTCGATTATAATCACAGCCGTGTACATCCCTCCTCAAGCTGATACATTGACGGCACTGAAAGAAATTCATTTCACTCTAGGTAAATTGGAAACCACATATCCTGAGGCTGCATTTATTGTGGCTGGGGATTTTAATAAGGCTAATTTGAAAACAAGGCTTCCCGAAATTTTACCAGCATATCGAATGTGCCACGCGGGCTGGTAAAATCCTGGATCATTGTTATTCCAACTTCCGTGATGCATACAAGGCTATTCTCCGCCCTCCTTTCGGCAAGTCTGACCATGACTCTATTTTGTTGCTCCCAGCCTACAAACAGAAACTAAAACAGGAAACGCCCGTTCTCAGGTCTGTTCAACGCTGGTCCGACCAATCTGATTCCATGCTGCAAGATTGCTTCGAGCACGTGGACTGGGATATGTTCCGGACAGCATCTGACAACAACATTGATGTATACGTTGATTCGGTGAGCGAGTTTATTAGCAAGTGCATTGGTGATGCTGTACCCATAGCAAATATTAAAACCTTCCCCAACCAGAAACCGTGGATTGATGGCAGCATTCAGCAAAACTGAAAGCGCGAACCACTGCTTTAACCAGGGTAAGGCTACCGGAAACATGACTGAATACAAACAGTGTAGCTATTCCCTCCGCAAGGCAATCAAACAAGCTAAGCGTCAATATAGAGACAAAGTAGAGTCACAATTCAACGGCTCAGACACAAGAGGAATGTGGCAGGGTCTACTGTCAATCACGGACTACAAAAAGAAAACCAGCCCCGTTGCGGACCATGACGTCCTGCTCTCAGACAAACTAAACAACTTCTTTGCTCGCTTTGAGGACAATACAGTGCCACCGACACGGCCTGCTACCAAAACCTGCAGGCTCTCCTTCACCGCAGCCAATGTGAGAAAAACATTTAAATGTGTTAACTCTCGCAAGGCTGCCGGCCCAGATGACATCCCTGGCCGTGTCCTCAGAGCATGCGCAGACCAGCTGGCTGGTGTGTTTACGGACATATTTAATCAGTCCCTATCCCAGGCTGCTGTTCCCACATGCTTCAAGAGGGCCACCATTGTTCCTGTTCACAAGAAAGCTAAGGTAACTGAGCTAAATGACTATCGCCCCGTAGCACTCACTTCTGTCATCATGAAGTGCTTTGAGAGATTAGTCAAGGATCATATCACCTTCATCCTGCCAGACACCCTGGACCCACTCCAATTTGCTTACCGTCCCAATAGGTCCACAGACGACGCAATCGCAATCACACTGCATACTGCCCTAACCCACCTGGACAAGAGGAATACTTATGTAAGAATGCTGTTCATCGACTACAGCTCAGCATTTAACACCATAGTTCCCTCCAAGCTCGTCATTAAGCTCGAGACCCTGGGTCTCGACCCAGTCCTGTGCAACTGGGTCCTGGACTTCCTGACGGGCCGGCCCCAGGTGGTGAGGGTAGGAAACAACATCTCCACCCCGCTGATCCTCAACACTGGGGCCCCACAAGGGTGCGTTCTCAGCCCTCTCCTGTACTGTTTACCCATGACTGCGTGGCCAAGCACGCATCCAACTCAATCATCAAGTTTGCTGGCGACACTACAGTGGTAGGCTTGATTACCAACAATGACGAGGCGGCCTACAGGGAGGAGGTGAGGGCCCTCGGAGTGTGGTGTCAGGAAAATAACCTCTCACTCAATGTCAACAAAACAAAGGAGATGATCGTGGACTTCAGGAAACAGGAGAGGGAGCACCCCCCTATCCACATCGAGGGGACAGTAGTGGAGAAGGTGGAAAGTTTCAAGTTCCTCAGCGTACACATCACGGACAAACTGAATTGGTCCACCCACACAGACAGCGTGGTGAAGAAGGCGCAACAGCGCCTCTTCAACCTCAGGAGGCTGAAGAAATTCGGCTTGTCACCAAAATCACTCACAAACTTCTACAGATGCACAATCGAGAGCATCCTGTCGGGCTGTATCACCGCCTGGTACGGCAACTGCTCCGCCCACAACCGTAAGGCTCTCCAGAAGGTAGTGAGGACTGCACAACGCATCACCGGGGGTGAACTACCTGACCTTCAGGACACCTACACCACCCGATGTCACAGGAAGGCCAAAAAGATCATCAAGGACAACAACCACCCGAGCCACTGCCTGTTCACCCCGCTATCATCCAGAAGGCGAGGTCAGTACAGGTGCATCAAAGCTGGGACCGAGAGACTGAAAAACAGCTTCTACCTCAAGGCCATCAGACTGTTAAACAGCCATCACTAACATTGAGTGGCTGCTGCCAACATACTGACTTAAATCTCTAGCCACTTTAAACATAGGAATTGGATGTAACAATGTATCACTAGCCACTTTAAACAATTTTGTATATAATGTTTACGTATCCGACATACTCATATCAAATGTATACACTGTACTCTAAACCATCTACTGAATCTTGCCTATGCCGTTCGGCCATCGACCCAAATCTCTAGCCACTTTAATAATTATAATTGGATGAAATAATGTATCACTAGCCACTTTAAACAATGCCATTTATATAATGTTTACATATCCTGCATTACTCATCTCATATATATATTTGTATATACTGTACTTCATACCCAAATCTCTAGCCACTTAAGTAATTATAATTGGATGAAATAATGTATCACTAGCCACTTTAAACAATGCAATTTATATAATGTTTACATATCCTACATTACTCATCTCATATATATATGTGTATAAACTGTACTCCATACCATCTACTGCATCTTGCCTATGCCGGTCAGCCATCGCTCATCCATATATTTATATGTACATACTCGTATTCATTCCTTTACTCTTGTGTGTATAAGGTAGTTGTTGTGAATTTGTTAGATTACTTGTTAGATACTACTGCATGGTCGGAACTAGAAGCACAAGCATTTCGCTACACTCGCATTAACATCTGCTAACCATGTGTATGTGTGACAAATAAAATTTTATTTGATTTGACTCTAGTAGAAACCTGGTCTGTCTACACAGTGCTGAAGCTAGTAGAAACCTGGTCTGTCTACACAGTGCTGAGGCTAGAAGAAACCTGGTTTGTCTACACAGTGTTGAGGCAAGTAGAAACCTGGTCTGTGTATACAGTGCTGAGGCTAGTAGAAACCTGGTCTATGTACACAGTGCTGAGGCTAGTAGAAACCTGGTCTGTGTACACAGTGCTGAAGCTAGTAGAACCCTGGTAGTAGAAAGCTAGTAGAAACCAAACACAACGGCAGAGAAGAAAAGACAGGAAAACGCAGAGAGACAGGGAGAGATGGAGAGAGAGATGGAGGGAGAGATAGATGGAGGAAGAGAGGAAGGTCAGCACGTCAGATAGGACACTACAGCTTCTATCCTCTAGGGCCTTCTTCTGACACCTTGTTCCATCTCACAGTGTGAAGTGGCCAACAAGAGAAAAAAGTTACTGGGGTTGTAATAGGTGACCTTTCTGTGAAGCGGAACACGTGCATTTTATACCAGAGCATAAACAGCTGAGCTACATAACAATTAAGGTAACCTTTCTATTTCAATAAGAGGCCATTTCTCAGAGAACCAAAATTACGTGAATGATAAATGATTTTTGTTCTACAGTGGAGAGATGGAGAGAAATGGAATAGGGAAGAAGAGGGGGAGGGAGAGAAGGAAAGGCTGGTCTCACTTGTAAATCCCAGTTATAATGCCTCGTTAAAAAGATTTGGGAAAGCGAAACAGAAGCAGACAAGCTCTCTCTTTTCTTAAAGGTAGACAGGTCTCAGTGGAATTCATTAATGTGAGTCCCGGTGGTGGTCTAACTCCTACAGTACAATCGCCTGGGTTAGCACCGATCCTGAAATTACATCTAATTGGACAATTACTCAAACTCAGAAACCTCCTGCATTAAGGCAACGAGGCCCCTAATAAACACCTTGTCATCTCAATAAAAACAAGCAAGTCATTTACCTGACCCAAGAGGCACAATTTTTATATGTATTTTCAAAATAATTGCATGTGCTGTGAATGAGAATATTAAAAAGGTAGCTACAGTAGCTTTGCAGGGAAGAGTAATGCAGGCCTAGCTACCTCGGGCCTCACACTGCAGCTTCCTCTCTCTCTGGGGGGAGAGCTCATTTGTTCCACAGATAAGAGCATTGCACACGCAGTACTGTAATATTATTGCTGTCGTGTCATAATGAAATAATTTTGTCTCCCTTTCAACCCCCACCCATTATTCCCTCTGCCCCTGCCTACCCCACACATTGGACAGAACCTATTTCCTCCTCATGTATGAAGCATTAATTAAACCTGCCTGTGGAAAGTATATATTTAGTTAATTTTCCCCAACAGCGGCTGCAGCAGCAACATTGTGTCCATTAGATTGGATAGCAATTGTGTAATATAGAGTTTATTTCGTGGTTCTCTAGCTGATTATCACCTCTCTCTACATACAACAAAGTCTCCTCCACATCAGAGGGTCCATGACACAGGCAAGAAAGAGGGCCAGAGCGCTATGATCCTCTGTCACTGTTCCAGTCACGAACCCTTCACCCACCCTTCACCCACCCTTCACTCAGCCTCCACTCACCCTTCACCCAGCCTCTTCTAGCCTCCACCCACCCTTCACCCAGCCTCCACTCACTCTTCACCCAGTCTCCACCCAGCCTCCACCCAGCCACCACCCAGCATCCTCCACCCACGTTCCACACAGCCTTCACCCAGCCTCCTCCACCCACCCTCCATCCTGCATCCACACACCCTACACCCACCCTCCAACCAGCCTTCACACACCCTCCACCCAGCCTTCACCCTCCACCCACCCTCCACCCACCCTTCACCCAGTATCCACCCAGCCTCCTCCACGCACCCTCCAACCAGCCTTCACACACCCTCTACCCACCCTTCACCCAGCCTCCACCCACCCTTCACCCAGTCTCCACCCATAAGGGGCAGCAGGTAGCCTAGTGGTTAGAGCGTTGGGCCAGTAACTGGAAGGTTGCTGGATCGAATCCCTGTAGCTGACAAGGTAAAATCTGCCGTTCTGCCCCTAGCAAGGCAGTAGCCCACACCTCTCTGATTCAGAGGGGTTGGGTTAAATGCGGAAGACACATTTCAGTTGAATACATTCAGTTGGACAACTGACTAGGTATCCCCCTTCCAGCCTTTACCCAGCATTTCACCCAGCCTCCATCCACCCAGCCTTCACCCAGCCTCCATCCACCCAGACTCCACCCAGCTTCCCCCCTCCACTCAGCCTCCTCCAGCCTCCTCCAGCTACTAGCTCTTTAAGTCATGCTCTCTTCAGGATGCTGAACTGTCATCTCCCCTCTCTGTGCCCTCCACCTCTGCCTCTCTGATGAGCCATATACCAGGGTTTTCACATCTCTCCCCATGGCGGACCAACAGAAGGATGAATAAATAATCATGGTTGACCTCGCACGTCCAGGGACAGCAGTCTAACACCTTCACTGACAAGAGTTCACCCAAATGCCACTCCCCTGCCATAGACCAGAGACCAGAGAGAGAAAAACAAAACTAGAGCGATGAGAAAAGTGTAGCCCGGGAGAGCTGGACGATGACAAATGGTGTGGAAAAAACAACAGAGGCAGCCGTCTGAAGGGAAGACATGAGTAAAACTCACAAATAATTAACTGGGTAAATATTGGAGAGCCCACTGACTAATTACCTCACACGTCTCACTGCGCTCTCATTATTGTTCCTGTCGGAGTTAACCCCTTCCCTCTTGCCAGCGCTCGCCACCCACAGTCCCCTGAGCCAGCTTCTTACACTCCCCTACCCCCACTCCTATATACATGCTTGTGAGTAGAGACAGGTACTTTAGGTATGATTACCATATGGGTATCATGGTTTTATCATACATACATGGTTTATCAAGCTATACACCCAGGCACTCCTCTGCGCGTCTCCCCTATCTGAAGACTGTTCCATCTGGCTAAGGAAGGTGTTGCCGGGCTGGCTATCACTGGCCTCTCTGCTTCTCTCCTCAGGTAGAGTGGAGGATCTGCTCACACAAGGACGTTTCTCCAGTAATCTCCAGGACGAGGGCTAATGACAGCAGCTGTGAGGCAGGCATGCACCACTTCCAAGCTGATTTAAGTTTAACGAGCCACTCCAGAGTGCTATTGATTCAAATCTATATTTGACAGGATACTCTCTGAGCATGTATTAAATGGATAAGAACTCCTCTCGTACCTGAGAGCATCACAAAATGGAGGGGAGAGGCCGTTTAGCGAGAAAAGGGTGTTTCATTTGTTGAGTGATTTGAGTTATGCTTCAGTCAATGGGGAGTGTGTGTATCCGTAGGAGACGCCATGTTTTCACTCCACACCCTCTCCTTCTACATGCACACTGATGAGGAGAAAAAACACATGCAACACAAAGATGCTTTATCATTATTTCCCTGCTGTAAACAGGCTGGCAGTATGCACTGAGTGGATTCACAGCTGCTTTTTATTTTAATTATCCCTCGCTATCAAAGTGAATGATGAGATTTATAATGAACTCTACATTTCCAATTTGCGTGTTCCCCTGTAATTGCTTGGTACAGGCAGGTCTGGGGAAAAAATAACATCTTCCAACACCCGGAATTGGCGTATTGCCACCCCATTTCCCATATTTTCACAAAAGCAACAATGTTATTTCATTATCAGACGAGCTTGTAAACATTATGTTTTGAAAAGACAGAAAGAGAGGGAGAAAGACAGCTGTTAATATGTATATAGAACTCAAACCACCATAACACAAAGTATAGGATCTGTTGTGGTGTAGTACGATTTCTCCAAATATCCTGTGTTTTCAGAGTACAGGGCCTTACTGTGAGCTGTGTTTCTATTCTACTATAGTATACTATTTCAGGCTGTAAAGGAACATCGGATGAAGGCTGCTCAGGGAATAACAGTCCTCTCTTTTCTATTGAGTCAACATCAAGGTAAAATGTGCACTAATATGAAAACACTGGTTTTATCTGGCCTCTTGCTTGAGCTGTGGGTTTTTCTCACTTTGCAGTATGCTTCTCAGGACAAAATAGTCTTGTCACTGTTAGAGCCACAATGTGTTTCTCATACCAGCTGATAGTGTGGCCTGGTTTTATTGTACATGTTGGTAAAATGCTGGTACAGTGTGAACAGTGTGTGAATTATACCCAGAATACACAAGAGCAACTCTTTCATCATACCCTCACCATGCATCTTTATATATGACGTTATATAGGACCTAAACTAAACCACTCAAACCAGGAGAGAGAAAGAGAGAGAGACAGCGAATGCATACTCACCTTTGCTTTGATCATCTTTACAACCTTTATTGCTTAATGGTAGGGCTGTGGGAAGCAAAATGAAGAATTCCTTCTTGATTATACATGTTTTTTAAAGTGAGTGTAACAAATGTTTTCATAATCCTCGATGTGTTCAAGTCTGTTTTCCCCACCAACCAGCTGACAGCCTCCTAATGCTGCCACATTAAAGGGCTTTTCCAGCACATGTGATGCAGCTTTAACTAGGTCCTGGGGGCATTGTTAGTTATCATTGCCTACTGCTGGAGTGAGCCGCGGCCCCGGTGAAAGCAATTTTAGCTTTCCTCCCAATCAGCGCCAACATGAGAGACGGTCAAGGAGAACAAACGGTCCGGCTCACCACTTCCAACTGCCGATCTTATCTGTGCCTCCTCCCGTCCCGAAAGGGCCAGTTGACGCAACAACCTCCCCCTTCCCCAAAAGACATGGGATACTTGGCCCCAGGAGCCCCAAAACACGCAGATATCTGCAAATTAGACTCACAGAGACAGAAAACACCCTCTGAAGGCATCAGACATGAACATATCTTCTGCAGAATGTGTGTGGGGATTTACATGTGTACGTGTGTATGTATGTGAGACAGACCATGGCCATAACTGAGTGAGTTCTAAACCCATGTCAAAACAAGTCATTTCTGTGCTCCTCTGAAGTGAATCGACATGTGGAGGAATCAATTATTCTTCAAAAGTGAGGATAGGCCCTCATGCGTTTTAGCCATATCCTGTCTCAGATATACATGACATGGACTCTATTCTGTTCTATTTACTCACTTGCCGTATGTATGAGTAATCTCTTTACCATTAATGAAGTTATTTTAGGTATGATTAACGCTCTGCATACTGTATATTGTTAACTTTAGCATTACATGTAACGAGTATATGCACTGAGTATACTAAACATTAGGAACACCTTCCTAATAATGAGCTGCACCCCCCCTCAATTGTCATTCTTTAATCTGTCTCCTCCCCTTCATCTACACTGATTGAAGTGGATTTAACAAGTGACGTCAATAAGGGATCATAGCTTTCACCTGGATTCACCTGGTCAGTCTATGTCATGGAAAGAGCAGGTGTTCTTAATGTTTTGTATACTCAGTGTAGAGTAGTTAGTGTATCAGAAATGTTTTGATCATGGTATATATCAAGCACTGTAACAATGACAGTACGGTTATAATGAGGAAACTTCTAAAATGTCCATTCCTCCTTCTGACTTCTCCCTAGGCCCTTCCTCTCTCCCACTCTATCTCTCTCGCTCCCTCTCTCTATCTATCTCTGTGTTGTTTCTAGAAGCCCTGTGATTTATCTGGTGTCAGATGTCAGATAGTCCAGGTACAAGGAGATACAAAGTGCTGTCAGAGCAGGCTGAGTCATGGAGCTGTGGGGGTATTATAATGAGGGGGTGCAGCCTAAAGCCTGCTTACTCATTAGGGGGCACACTTAGCATCTCTCATAAATTAACTCAACTTCTTCTAAGCTGGGGAAAATGTGCAGCAAAGACTGTATCAAGCTTGGATGTGCACCAGGCTTCATTTCTTTCTCCCAGGGGGTGTTGAGGGTGAGAGGGTCATGGTGTCGCTTGTGTTACAGTGGGATCTCACCAAAATACTTATTTTATGACACACTGAACACAAATGATACATTTTTACATTTTGCAGTCTTCTCAGAGATGTGCCTTTTTGGGCCATGTGGCATTTCTTTTACAGTGTTTATTAACTTCAAGGATTTCCTGTTGCCATTATCTGTGTCACAGAGAGAGGCCCTGTGCCCAGTGTAGCGAGTAGAGAAGTGTACACACATTTTACTGGCTCACCTCACTGTAAAGTTTTATCTTGGGAAACCAATTAAAGGTTATGTAATAATTGGTGACTTCAGTGTGGTTGGCTGTTTATGTTGCTGATTGTATGCATCTGAAAATAATCTTGCCTTGTCACTGCGGGTCACGGCTGAGTTGGTTGGTGGCTGATGATTAAGATAAAGCACATTGTGGTGTATTGAGGTAAGTGACCTGCCGCTCTGTGCAGATAAGACTCCAATTAATCCAGACTGAATTGCAGTGATGTTAAATTAAGATAATTACTAAATCACTAGCTTTGATACATGTTTGTTACTCAGTGTTATTGCTGAGAGGAATAAGAAATTAAATTGATTATATCACATCCTTTTCATATGGATTACAACTGCTATGAAATAACTGCAAGTCAATTTCATCAGCCCTGCAATTTGAGAAGCCACTGACAGGCTCTGTATAATTCAAATTGAACTCGCTCTCATCAAGCACACACACACATACACACACACACACACACACACACACACACACACACACACACACACACACACACACACACACACACACACACACACACACACACACACACACACACACACACACACACACACAGGCATGTACACATACACAAACATAAACAACAGCCACACATACAAACTGTTTTGATGAGGATAAGGCCTTTTAATTTATTCCAGGAAATAGCCAAACAATCAGATACTTGATGATGATCCAGCACCAGATTATACATGTGTGCTCCTTCCCTTCTCTCAAAGAGGCTTAGGGCTTGCAGAGAGAGACAAGGGAACATTGCAGCAACTTTCTGACAGACGTCTTCAATAAACAGGGCCTTTCGAGGGAAGGGTGGGGTCTTAGGAATCATGTTTTATTTACTGCGTTTGAGGTTGAGGGTTTAAAAACATTAAATTGTGGACAGGCAATCAGAGGCATGTGATGAGAGATTTCACGGCCGGTTATCTCCTGGTCCTCACCGCTGGTTCTGTGTGTGCTGGGAGATTGGGGAGAAGTGTCCATGCCAAGCGCCCAGGGCTGCAGGCAGCAGACAGAGCTAGCTCCTTTAAAGCTATGCTGGCTCAGGGCCCCCTATCGGAGCCAGAGCACTGCTCTGTATGCATTCATTATGGCATCCATTAGAGTAAACATCTCAACCTCCCCCTACACCAGCCCCCTTGCTTTTAAGTGCCATACGACAAGACAGCATCCAAGCCACAAAATGAGAACCGTGCCCACACTTCGTCTTATTTATTTATTCATTTATGTATTTAGACATTTTCAGCCAGAGTTTACTCCTGTTTTTACGTAAAGAGCTTTTGCATGTTTCCAGACCCGCTTCTCGCTGTCTCTCTCCTGATGGCTGCCTGATGCTGGAGTGCCAACAAAGAGTGGATGAATGGAGGCCTATTTGCTGATCTTTACTCCTCTTAATTCTGTGCAGGGCCGAGGTTATATAGGCCATCTTTATAGCCCAGGTTCAAGATAATTGAGAATGTATAAAATATGATTTGATTCCCCCAAAGAAAAGTCGAGCTCTGAAGCTCAATTAACTTCCTTTCATTTCTAGTTCAGGGAAATAATAGGTCACAAGGGATATTTGTCTTTCTGATACACTGCCTGGAGTAGCCCGGATATGAATTGAAATCAAAGGTACTGGAATTATTGCTGTTTTGATCTGTGAAGGGTCCTCGTGGTAACGACATAGCCCCTACTTGTATCTGTGTCTGGCTTCAAGGGAGTCCCAACATTGTCTTGGTCTTACTCAGGAAAATGAATGGTGTATCTGAATAAGGCTTCAGAGATAAAGGCCAGGAAGAATGTATTTAGAAAAGCTATAGCCACAGACGGAGAGCCAATGTAGATAATCATTTCATCAGATCTGTTTGATTTAACTGTGTGTCAACTGTTCTGCCTGCGGCTATGGAACCCTGACCTGTTCACCGGACGTGCTACCTGTCTCAGATCTGCTGTTTTCAGCTCTCTAGAGACAGCAGGAGCGGTAGAGATACTCTGAATGATTGGATATGTAAAGCCAACTGACATTTACTCCTGAGGTGCTGACCAGTTGCACCCTCGACAACCACTGTGATTATTATTATTTGACCCTGCTGGTCATCTATGAACATTTGAACATCTTGGCCATGTTCGGTTATAATCTCCACCCAACACAGCCAGAAGAGGACTGGCCACCCCTCAAAGCCTGGTTCCTCTCTAGGTTTCTTCCTAGGTTCTGGCCTTTCTAGGGAGTTTTTCCTAGCCACCGTACCTTCTACACCTGCATTGCTTGCTGTTTGGGGTTTTAGGCTGGGTTTTGTACAGCACTTTGTGACATCAGCTGATGTAAGAAGGGCTTAATAAATACATTTGATTGATTTGATTTATTGATTTGATCATTGGCCTCAATCAAATGTGGAAACCTCGCTAGAGTCAGATTGTATTCAAATGAATAGTGTAGGTGTCATCATTTAAACTCCAAAAAGTGACGGAGGAAGAGAGCATCTTTGATCTAATGGAGGCTTTGCTTCAGTACTGCGAGTCGTTTACTTAATTACCAAATTATACTTATTTATAGAGGGGTTAAGGCTCATGTGATGGCTCTGCATTAGCATCAAGGCAGAAATGAGCCCCTCAGGCCCTTGCTGCTGCTGGTACTTCTGCTCAGCTATTAGTGAAGGATCTCCGCTTTAAATCCCTCAAATGTAAATATCTAAGTGACCTAATCTGCGACTCAGATACTGGCCTGAGGGAAAGGAAGATAGTCTCATCTCATCTCATCTCTCTCTCTCTCTCTCTCTCTCTCTCTCTCTCTCTCTCTCTCTCTCTCTCTCTCTCTCTCTCTCTCTCTCTCTCTTTCACTCTGTGATAGTCAAGTCACTCTTTAAACCTCAGTCCTCTCTCTCTCTCATTCGCCCTCTGTGTCTCTCTGTCTCATGTTGGGTCTACCCTGTCTGTCTGTACTGCATGTAGAGTTGTTGACTGCTGGTCTGACTTCATGTCTGTGAGTGTGATCTGGCACTATTAAAGGGCCCACACAGCCGGGGCCACCACACCCGTCCCTCTGTCTGTCAGCCAGACGGCCACCATCTCAGGAACACGTGGAAATAACGAGCGTACAGCCAGGCATGTATACATGGGGCTGGAGTCTGGACGCAGGCAGCCCGGCCCTAGGCAGCGTGCCACAAGACACTGAAGGGGGAACAAGGGAACACGACAGGATCATGACACTTGCTTTTGTGTATCATATCATTTTACCAATCATCTGCATTTTATTTATCTGGGCTGTGCTGCGTGTACTCAAAGTGGCAGGCCTGCTGGCCTAGTTAGGGTGGGAGAGGAGATGGAGACGGAGAGGGGTAGCTGGGTAAAAATAGGGCTGATGAAATCCTCCTGTCCACAGCCCACTGACAGCGCTGGCACTTCAAGTGAAACGCGTCAGACATGAAACACAATAAGGCAATGTCATTACATTCCATCCAACAAAGGGTCAAATAAATGCAAGTTGATTTCTGACATTGTCCTTTGTTGCTGTCCCTGTTGTTGTTTTGTTATGTATTTTATAATTTTTTTCTTACAAAAATCCAGATATTGTTGTTGGAAGCTGAGCTCCAGAGAAGGGAGACTCCTGTTCCAGGGTTACTTCTCTGATGTTGATGTTTCTGTGTTTGAATTTCAAACGTAAGATAAAACCATCCTAAATTCATCTCTTCTAAATAATCTGGTAAACAAGTGTGATATGCCCTGTGTTACGGATACAGGTATCCTGTGTGTTTGTTTTCTCTCCTTCTGCCCTACTCACAGGTGTCACTCATCAGCCGTCATCAATCCCCAATCAGTCCCAATCAGAAGACACACCTGCTCCTTTTCCCTTACCCAATCACATCCCCTTTCCCTTGGTTTAAAACCCCAGTCAGTTATCTCTCTCTCTAGCTTGTTCTTGGTATGTAGCACTCTTGCTTTGTTACTGACTTTTTGTGTATGCATTGCTCTCTATTGTTGTTTAGTAGTTGGCTTATTTTGTAGCTACAGAGCTTTAGCTTGGTGTAGTATCTGGGTGAGGCCTAGTTGATGTTGGTTTGGTTGTGTGCGTATCGCTTTTGTGTAGGTGCCAACATCTCACATTAACTGTGAGTTTGTATAGTTGTGTTGTATTACTGTTTGTTGGTGGAAAAAGGATAACCAGCCAGGGCGCCCTTGGGCATACATTACCACGTAGGAAACCCTGTGTTAAATACATTAGTTAGAACTGGGCGGACCACCCACTGTATTTACTTAGTTAGTTAGCTAGCTGTTTGTGGCCTTGAGGTAGATTAGCTTAGGGGTTTTTGGATATATATATTATTTCTTTCCTTGGGTCCAGCTCAGCCCCTTTTCCCCAAACCACTTTACCGTGTGTTTAAAATAAACCTTTTGTTTGACGGTAGATTTAAGTTGTCTGTGTTTTGTTCTCACTGTTCCCTTTTCACCATAGTAATTTGCACAAGATATGTTGCGGGTCTCTATTCCATTCCCCTAGACCACGGGGTAAAGGGATTAAGTAACATAAGTGGGGCTCATCCGGGATCTGTCTTCACTGACACCCATGCCACTTGTGCAAAAATATTGTGGTAATTGGTCTAGTTCAGTGTTGAGCTTCATAACTGATGTAGCATTAGTGTTTGCTATTTCTTGTGTTTGGGAGGTAGTTCAAGATGGCTACTTTTGATTTAAAATCATTTTGGATAACCCTACGTGGGAAGTTTTTGACAAATGTGTCGAGTTGATTTACTGACCTTGGCTGGACCATTATTCTGTATCTGTGTCGCAGAGTTTAGTAAAAGCTGAGGTTAAACAGCTGGTGCTAGATGTTTTTGTTGGAAGAGCAGGTGCTTGTGTTACCGCTGCCTGAGCCTACTACTGTGAGGATGTTGCTTCTCCTATAAGCCCAGCGGTGTCTGAGACCGGCGAGGCTAAAGTTCCAGCCACTTTGCCCCGTTTTGATCCACTCTCCCCACTGTCACCCCACGGTGGCGGCTGGGGATGTCCGTTCGATACAACTCCAGCTGGAGGCGGAAGAGAGGCCCAAATTAGGCGAAACTCTCCAGTTGGAAATGTGTAAATTGAGGCAGAAGAGAACAGCGGCAGTTGGAGATGTGTAAAATTGAGGCAGAAAGAGAACAGCGGCAGATGGAGTTCAAAATGCGCCAGATGGAACTGGAGGCAGAGACAGCGAGGCTAGCCTCTGTTCATGCTGTGCCTGTTAGTGAGCCGTCCCTCACCAGCTGTGGCGTCCAGCACTTTTGACATAAGTAGGCAGATTGCCTTAGTCCCTTTGTTCCGAGAGTCAGAGGTTGACTCATATTTTTGTGTTTTTGAACGCATAGCAGTAGCATTGAAATGGCCTGCGGAGGTATGGTGCCTATTACTTCAGTGTAAACTAACTGGTAAAGCCCAAGAGGTTTTGTCAGCACTACCTCTTGAAGACAGTCTGAATTATGAGGTGGTCAAAGCTACGGTTCTTCGCGCCTATGAGCTTGTGCCTGAGGCATACCGACAGAGATTTAGGTCTCATAGAAAGTCTGCTGGTAAAACTTATGTGGAATTTGCTAGAGATAAGGAAATCTGTTTGATAAATGGCATGCTGCTAGCAAGGTAACTGATTTCAACTCTCTCCGGGAGTTAATCTTGTTGGAAGAGTTTAAAAATTGCTTACCCGAACGCATTGTAGTTTACCTAAATGAACAGAAAGTATCCTCTTTGTCAGAAGCGTCTGTGTTGGCAGACGAGTTTGTGCTGACACAAGAGCGTGTTTTCGGCTCATACTGAGAGTAGAGCCACTGAATTGCCTACTTTTAGCCCTACTCGGCAAGCAGTACATCATGCACGCCAGAAAAATGAGCGTCCCTGTTTCTATTGTCATAAGGTGGGACACATGATTAATGATTGCTTCCTGCTAAAACGCAAACAAGGGGATGCCTCTCCGTGCCAAAGCCGCCAACAGGTGTTGGGCTAATTCGTACGGTTGTGAGGTCTGAAACGAGACCGGTGCCTCAGGAGTAAATGTAGTTTGAAAGTTCCAGTCCACGACCGCAGTTATGAACCGTTCATTTTCGAGGGGTTTGTGTCCCTAACGAATGACGAAGCGTCTCAGCGTCGGTTAAAATCCTTAGAGATACTGGTGCGGCGCAGTCGTTTATATTGTCTGATGTGTTGCCCTTATCTGACGATACATACTGTGGTTCCAGTGTGTTAGTTCAGGGTATTGAAATGGGTTTTGTCCCAGTGCCATTGCACTTTGTGAAAGTACAATCTGAGTTAATCAGTGGAATATTCAGAGTGGGGGTACGTCCTATGTTGCCAGTAAAAGGTGTGACCTTTATAATGGGTAACGATATTGCCGGAGGAAAGGTAGTACCCGTATTGGAAGTAATGGATAAAAGTGACCACTCTCTCTCCAATGAACTGGCACAGAATTATCCACATGTGTTCCCCGCTTGTGCTGTCACTCGTGCTCAGGCACAACAAATGGGTGACGTGATAGATTTGTCGAACACTGTTTTGTTCAAAGAGTTTGATCAAGAGGATGGGTTGTGTGCTACCTCTGGGAAGCTGTTGCCCTCTGACAAACAGCCCAGGGAAGAATTGAAGGATAGTGAACTTATTGCTGAGGCAATACAGTTACCAGTCACTCGTGAGCAGCTGATTGCTAACCAGAAGGTTGACAAGAGGCTTGCTAAATGTTTTCTAGTGTTGTCTCATTGGAAGAGGTAAAGAAGAAGAACGTGGCTTACTTCATTGATGGTAATCTCCTCATGCGTAAATGGACATCCCATGTTGACGCGGACGGAGATTGGAATGCTGTTTACCAAATAGTGGTTCCTACAGCCTTTCGACGAAATGTGCTATCCCTTGCTCATGATCACCAATGGTCCGGTCATTTAGGAATCACCAAGACTTATGATCGGGTCCTTCGACATTTCTTTTGCCCAGGTCTTGGCTATAAATGCATTCCCCGCACCTACCACCAGACGAGAGCTACGCCGCTTTTTAGGGATGGTTGGCTACTACCGTAGTTTCTGTAAAAATTTCTCTGCGGTAGCTGCTCCATTGACCGATTTGCTCAGTCCGGCTAGATCGTTTGTGTGGTCTCCTGATTGTCAGGTAGCTTTTGATACCGCTAAAGCACTCTTATGTACTACCCTGTACTTGCTGCTCCGGATTTTGAGCGACCGTTTAAACTTGAGGTAGATGCTAGTGCCAGAGGTGCTGGTGCTGTTCTACTGCAGCAGGACAAGAGTGGAGTGGACCATCCTGTTTGTTATTTTTCTCGTAAGTTTAACAAATGTCAGGCTAATTATGCAACCATTGAACAAGAAGCTCTAGCTTTGTTGTTAGCTCTGCAATACTTTGAAGTATATATTGGTTCCAGTGCCATACCAGTGATTGTGTATACTGATCATAACCCGTTAGTGTTTCTCCACCGTATGTACAACCAGAACCAGCGCCTTATGCGTTGGGCACTTATTGTGCAGAATTATAATTTGGAGATCCGCCACAAAAAGGGTTCTGAAAATGTATTGGCAGATGCTTTGTCACGTATTTAAAAAAAAAAAAAAAAAATGAATGATCTTTTCTTGTTGAACTTAGTAGTATACATTTGTAAATACTTTAGTCGCAATCCTTTATAGGTTTGCTCTTTTAAGGAGTGGGAGTGTTACGGATACAGGTATCCTGTGTGTTGTTTTCTCTCCTTCTGCCCTACTCACAGGTGTCACTCATCAGCCGTCATCAATCCCCAATCAGTCCCAATCAGAAGACACACCTGCTCCTTTTCCCTTACCCAATCACATCCCCTTTCCCTTGGTTTAAAACCCCAGTCAGTTATCTCTCTCTAGCTTGTTCTTGGTATGTAGCACTCTTGCTTTGTTACTGACTTTTGTGTATGCATTGCTCTCTATTGTTGTTTAGTAGTTGGCTTATTTTGTAGCTAGAGCTTTAGCTTGGTGTAGTATCTGGGTGAGGCCTAGTTGATGTTGGTTTGGTTGTGTGCTATCGCTTTTGTGTAGGTGCCAACATCTCACATTAACTGTGAGTTTGTATAGTTGTGTTGTATTACTGTTTGTTGGTGGAAAAGGGGATAACCAGCCAGGACGCCCTTGGGCATACATTACCAGTAGGAAACCCTGTGTTAAATACATTAGTTAGAACTGGGCGGACCACCCACTGTATTTACTTAGTTAGTTAGCTAGCTGTTTGTGGCCTTAGGTAGATTAGCTTAGGGGTTTTTGGATATATATATTATTTCTTTCCTTGGGTCCAGCTCAGCCCCTTTTCCCCAAACCACTTTACCGTGTGTTTAAAATAAACCTTTTGTTTGACGGTAGATTTAAGTTGTCTGTGTTTTTGTTCTCACTGTTCCCTTTTTCACCATAGTAATTTGCACAAGATATGTTGAGGGTCTCTATTCCATTCCCCCTAGACCACGGGGTAAAAGGGATTCGTAACACCCTGAAAGGGAACTCAGAGTTGTGCAACAGACCTGGCCTGGCAGTTTAAACTTCCATTGTTGTTCAGTCTGATGTAATCGTTTATCTGTTGTTTAGAAGTTAATGCAACTCAAACTCCTACTGTTTAGAGTGTGGGCTCGTGCAGTATTTAAACTGAATGTAATAATGGATATTGATTGGAATATATCCTACATCCTTGAATTATTGATGGATTCACTGAGTCCCACAGCCCTATTGACATGTTAAATGCACTTCGTTGTAAATGCGATACTTTTGTTGTCAAATCAAATCAGATCAAATCAAGTTTATTTGTCACGTGCGCCGAATACAACAGGTTTAGACCTTACAGTGAAATGCTTACTTACAGGCTCTAACCAATAGTACAAAAAAAAGTATTAGGTGAACAATAGGTGAATACTTTGACTTTGAGTAAAGAAATAAAACAACAGTAAAAAGACAGGCTATATACAGTAGCGAGGCTATATACAGTAGCGAGGCTATATACAGTAGCGAGGCTATAAAAGTAGTGAGGTATTATGTACATGTAGCTATGGTTAAAGTGACTATGCATATATGATGAACAGAGAGTAGCAGTAGCGTAAAAAAGGGGTTGGCGGGTGGTTTGTGGTGGGACACAATGCAGATAGATAGCCCGGTTAGCCAATGTGCGGGAACACTGGTTGGTCGACCCAATTGAGGTAGTATGTACATGAATGTATAGTTAAAGTGACTATGCATATATGATAAACAGAGAGTAGCAGCAGCGTAAAAGAGGGGTTGGGGGGGGGGCACACAATGCAAAAGTCTTTACTATCAACCTGTCTGTAGTGATTTCTTTTATTCCCTTTTAATAAGAAATTATTGGACATGCTTTGGCTCAAAAAATATGTATACTTAAATCATCCCATGAAGCTTAAAACGCTAAAGGAGGAGAGGGTATAGAGAAAGACAGAGTTACGTTTGTTGGAAATTAAGGGACATTTGGTCATTTAATGCCTGGATGCAGAAGAGCTATGTTCATCCTCTGCAAATGAACAAGTAAAGTACCTAATAATGCCAGGCAATTAGAAGTGACTGCTGCTAGAAAACAGGGGCAGGAGTGATTGCATATGTGGATTAGCTGCATTAGCCAACCGGTGGAAAGGAGAGAGGTCGACACTGAAAGGTGGTGTTATACGAGTACCAAGGACAATGCTTTAAATGCCACACTTCAGCAGCGAGAAGGGATTTGCTTCTAATTCATTTCCAAAGATGTTCATCCCCCAGATTTGGAAGGCCAGCCTGGTAGGAACAGATCGGAGGAGCTGCTCTCCTGCAGCGACAGCCCTGAGCAAATGTTCGACATCATTAAAAACATCAAGTGCCTTTCACTCCCCTCACTGCTGCTATCTGGATCTGCTGTTCATGTCGCTGATAAAACACTGTGAACGTGATGCACCATCACAGCTCTTTCTGCAGGCTCCAAACAGTCCTGTTCCTGCACTAGGGTACCTGTAGACCCAGCTTCATTTAATGTGCCAGACAGACATGAAGAAGGAAACAGTTAAATTCTTTTAATGTTTTTCAAGGGTTGTTAATCAATTTGATCTCTCAGGGGTGATTACATTTAGCCATCAATTGATTAATCTACCAATTCATCTACTGGTTTGTCTATAGACGTTCTAATGGAAGTTTTCAAGGCCAAGAACTTCAGGAAATGTCTTCATTTTGAAAGGATATCTTAAATGTATTTTACTGCCTCTCTCTTCTGAGTTTCACGGGCACGCACGCACACACACGTGCACGCACGCACACACACGTGCACGCACGCACACACAGCTCAGGGCAGTTTATCTGAGTGGTGCCATCTGATGGGAGGATTTAGCGTTGAGAAGAGCTGTGGTTCTGGATGACAGATTTTAAATACAGAAACATGGGCTAGTGACACACGAATTGCCAGGTAGAACGGAGCAGCAGCCAATGACGAGCCTGATAACCAGATGACGAGAGCAGGGCAGATAATTAGCTATAAAAGGTCAGTTCTTGCTGTGCCACGTCAGCTGGAGGAATGCCATGCTGCATGGCCATCCCTGGCTTAGAACAGGCCTGAGAGCTACGTCCACACCATTGACTGTAGGTCCACACCATTGACTGTAGGTCCACACCATTGACTGTAGGTCCACACCTTTGACTGTAGGTCCACACCATTGACTGTAGGTCCACACCTTTGACTGTAGGTCCTCACCTTTGACTGTAGGTCCACACTATGAGACATATCACGCCATGCTGCACAAAGCTGAGAAAGGTAGAACCAAAGTCAATGTTTGTGCTGTGTATTCAAATCAAAATCAAATCAAATTGTATTAGTCACATGGGCCAAATACAACAGGTATAGACCTCACAGTGAAATGCTTACTTAAGAGCCCCTAACCAACAACGCAGTTAAAAAATATATATGAGTAAGAATAAGAATTCAAATTAACAAGTAAATAAAGAGCAGCAGTAAAATGACAATAGCGACACTATACACAGGGGGGTACCGGTACAGAGTCAATGTGCGGGGGCACCGGTTAGTTGAGGTAATATGTACATGTAGGTAGAGTTATTAAAGTGACTATGCATAGATGATAACAACAAAGAGTAGCACCGGTGTAAAGGGTGGGGGGCAATGCAAATAGTCCGGGTAGCCATTTGATTAGATGTTCTGGAGTCTTATGGTTTGTGGGTAGAAGCTGTTTAGAAGCCTCTTGGACCTAGACTTGGCGCTCCGGGTACCGCTTGCCATGCGGTAGCAGAGAGTACAATCTATGACTAGGGTGGCTAGAGTCTTTGAAAATTTTTAGGGCCTTCCTCTGACACTGCCAGGTGTAAAGGTCCTGGATGGCAGGAAGCTTGGCCCAAGTGATGTACCCTCTGTAGTGCCTTGTGGTCAGAGGCTGAGCAGTTGCCATACCAGGCAGTGATGAAACCAGTCAGGATGCTCTCGATGGTGCAGCTGTAGAACCTTTTTAGGATCTGAGGACCCATGCCAAATCTTTTCAGTCTCCTGAGGGGGAATAGGTTTTATCGTACCCTCTTCACGACTGTCTTGGTGTGCTTGGACCATGTTCGTTTGTTGGTGATGTGGACACCAAGGAACTTGAAGCTCTCAACCTGCTCCACTAGAGAGTGGACTGAGCACGCACCCCTGAGGGGCCCCTGTGTTGAGGATCAGTGTGGTGGATGTGTTGTTACCTACACTTACCACCTCGGGGCAGCCCGTCAGGGAGTCCAGGATGCAGTTGCAGAGGGAGGTGTTTACTCCCAGGGTCCTTAGCTTATTGATGCGCTTTGAGGGCACTATGGTGTTGAACGCTGAGCTGTAGTCAATGAATAGCATCCTCACACAGGTGTCCCTTTTGTCCAGGTGGGAAAGGGCAGTGTGGAGTGCAATAGAGATTGCATCATCTATGGATCTGTTAGGGCGGTATGCAAATCTGGGATAATGGTGTTGATGTGAGCCATGACCAGCCTTTCAAAGCACTTCATGGCTACAGACGTGAGTGCTACGGGTCGGTAGTCATTTAGGCAGGTTACCTTAGTGTTCTTGGGCACAGGGACTATGGTGGTCTGCTTAAAACATGTTGGTATTACAGACTCGGACAAGGAGAGGTTGAAAATGTCAGTGAAGACACTTGGAGACAAACACTTACTACTAGGAAAGCCACCTCTGGGTGAGCGTTTTCCTGTTTGCTTATGGCAGAATACAGCTCATTCAGTGCGGTCTTAGTGCCAGCATCAGTCTGTGGTGGTATGTAGACAGCTACGAAAAATACAGATGAAAACTCTCTAGGTAGATAGTGTGGTCTACAGCTTATCATGAGATACTCTACCTCAGGCGAGCAAAACCTTGAGACTTCCTTAGATATCGTGCACCAGCTGTTATTCACAAAAGTACATAGTCCGCCGCCTCTTGTTGATAATGTCATATTACTGTTTTGAATGTCCCATTGGTAGTTTAATCTTCCGCGTAGGTCATCGATTTTATTTTCCAAAGATCGCACGTTTTCTAGCAGAATGGAAAAAAGTGAGGGTTTATTCGATCGCCTACGAATTCTCAGAAGGCAGCCTGCCCTCTGGCCCCTTTTTCTCCACCTTCTCTTTTCGCAAATTACGGGGATCTGGGCCTGTTCACAGGGAAGCAGTATATCATTCACATCGGTCATTCACATCGGGCTCGTCGGACTCGTTAAAGGAAATAAATTATTCTTCCAGACCGTGGTGAGTAATTGCAGTTCTGATGCCCATAAGTTATTTTCTGTCATAAGAGACGGTAGCAGCAACATTATGTACAATATAAGTAAAAAAATAAGTTACAAACAACGCAAAGAAATAAACCAAAAAACAATTGGTTAAGAATACGTAAAATGTCAGCCTTGTTCTCCGGCACCATCTTGATCAATCACCTCACCACTACACACACCTCATTGGCTAGTATGGAATCCCTGCTGTAATTATAAGTGGATGTAGTTTTAAGGCCATGACCCTTCCTTCTTGTTTATTTACCACTGTAAAACTAATTACAAAATGTTTTTTCTGATCTCATATGTTCATATTATTCTTGGTCTATGCGCAGTCAATGTTTTCTTGCAAGCTACCTGTATACTAGAGCTCTGCAGTGTTCAATTTCAAGTGTTCTACAACTTTGAATTTAATTTCCACTGCACTGCAGGCTTCTTTGCTCCATGGAATAGAAGTACGCAGCACTGCTTCTATCGTTAGCGTCGATCATATAGCGCATTCGGAAATTATTCAAACCCCTTGACTTTTTACACATTTTATTACGTTACAGCCTTATTCTAAAATGTACTTAAAAAAAATCCTCATCAAAAAAATCCTCAAAGCCAGTGGCAATTCATTAGTAAAGACTGAATAAAGTAAGTATTGACTGTGTGCTTAGGGTCGTTGTCCTGTTGGAAGGTGAACTTTTTGCCCCAGTCTGAGGTCCTGAGCGTTCTGGAGCAGATTTTCTTCAAGGATCTCTCTGTACTTTGCTCCATTCATCTTTCCCGCGATCCTGACTGGTCTCCCAGTAACTGCCGCTGAAAAAAAATCCCACAGCATAATGCTGCCACCACCATTGTTCATCGTAGGGATGGTGCCAGGTTTTCTCCAGACGTGACGGTTGGCATTCAGGCCAAAGTGTTCAATCTTGGTTTCATCAGACCAGAAAATCTTGTTTCTCATTGTCTGAGAGTCTTTAGGTGCCTTTTACTGAGAAGTGACTTCCGTCTGGCCACTCTACCATAAAGGCCTGATTGGCGGAGTGCTGCAGAGATGGTTGTCCTTCTGGAAGGTTCTCCCATCTCCACAGAGGAACTTTTTCAGAGTGACCATCGGGTTCTTGGTCACCTCCCTGACTAAGGCCCTTCTCCCCCAATTGCTCAGTTTGGCTGAGTGGTCAGCTCTAGGAAGAGTCTTGATGGTTCCAAACTTCTTTCTTTTCATGATGGAGGTCACTGTGTTCTTGGGGACCTTCAATGCTGCAGAATTTTTTTGTTACCCTTCCCCAGATCTGTGCCTCGACACAATCCTGTCTTGGAGCTCTATGGACAATTCCTTAGACCTCATGGCTTGGATTTTGCTCTGACATGCACTGTCAACTGTGGGACCTTACATAGACAGGTATGTGCCTTTCCAAATCATGTCCAATCAATTGAATTTACCACAGGTGGACTCCAATCAAGTTGTAGAAACATCTCAAGTATGATAAATGGAAACTGGGTGCACCTGACCTCAATTTTGAGTCTCATAGCAAAGGGTCTGAATACCTATGTAAATAAGGTATTTCTGTTTCTATTTTTTTTTATTTCTAAAAACATGTTTTGCTTAGTCATTATGGGGTATTGTGTATAGGTTGCAGAGGATTTTTTTAATTTAATACATTTTAGAATAAGGCTGTAACGTAACAAAATGTGGAAAAAGTCAAGGGATTTGAGTACTTTCCGAAGCCACTGTATATACTTGAGATCAGTGAGTGCTCCTAACGTGCAGGCCTTGGGATTGTTCAGTCCTGGACAGAAGCTGCAGTAAGCAGCAGCACACAAGAGCCAGTGGCAGAGAGAGGCCCTCCTGTCTGCTACAGAGCATGGAGTGGATCCCTGAGCCAGCTCTTTCTCCTTATTCTCCAGTTGCAGCCTGCTGGTCTGTAGATACATTGGCGTCTAGTAGACTGGCTGGGAGTAGTGCAGTGTGAACGGTAACACCCAGGACAAATTACACCGCAGAAGAAGAGGTGCCTCTCCACCACTGAGCCATGGTGGCATCACAGGGACAGAAAATGACAATTCCCTGAAAAGGTCATTCAAGACGCCTGCGCTGCGATACGAGCTTACAGCCAATCTGACAATCTTAATTCAAATCATGACATTCCCAAAAAGTAGAAGGTTTTCATCTCCCATGTCAAAACAGTGAACTGACCTTTAGCATTTCAGAACTTCACTGAGTTTTAACAAATGCTAATCAGGCCCCTTCATTAACAGGTCTCCTCCACGTCGCCTCTCACACCCGCACAATATATGCGTTTCACACAGAGATCCAAAGAGTAATAGGATTTTCTATTATATTCTATTAATATGCACACATTTTCTATGAATTGGATTGCCTGAAATGGTTTTCAGTGATGGTTTTCAGTGATAAATTGAATACTGGTCTTAATAAAATGTAAATGTTCTATGCATTCTTTAAAATGTTCTCTAAGTTATTTTACATCCAATATGTCCAGTAGGTCTCTATTTTTTTATGAATTATACATTTTTGAGTGCAGTAATATCATTTTTATACAAAAGCAGTAGTTGTATTGTGACAGAGGAGGTAATACACCTTGATGCTTCTAGTTAATCTTTCAATCCTTACGATATCACTGTATTGTATTGTATCTCATCATAGTTGCAGTATGAATAGGAGATCAGCTAGCGATGGATTAATTAAGACTGTGCTGCAGGAGATAATATTATCTCTCTCTATCTCTCTCTCTCTATCTCTCTCTACCTCTCTCTCTCTCTACCTCTCTCTCTACCTCTCTCTCTATCTCTGGTTTCAGAATGGTGACTGAGACTATGCAGCCACTATGGGGAGCTGCTCTGTGCTAATGCTCAGGTAGCAGGCTGTGTGGCACTGTGCAGTACTTTCACATACCAGTGTACGTCGTGCGTGTAATGTACACACGTGTCCATGTTTTTGTTGTCAGTGTGTTTTTGTGTGAACCTGTATGTCTCTGCCTATCTCTGTAGGAGGTGTGGCAGTTAGCTCCAAAGAGCAACTCAAAAACACCAACTCTCTGGCCATGTATCTGGTGTGATCGCCTTCCCCTGAAACGACCCAGAGCTCCCACTGAAATCCAAACATGGCGAGGGATACCACCCCTGTTTGCGTCCCGAGTGGACCTGGGGAAAGCCTGGAGAGATAGGCCAGCCTCCCGCTCACCTGTGCAGCACAGCTGGGTGCCCAGATTAATAGGCAAGATAGACCTATGTACTTAGTCAATACTCTGATTGTCTGTGGCCAGGCAAGCCCAGGCTGTGTGCCCAGGCTGTGTGCAGGTGGGGAAGCCAGATGATGAGCTGTGGTGACGTGGTCAATTCAGATATGCTGAGAAGCCTTGGAACTGCATAATGACCTCTGTTTGTCTCCATAAAATCCACAGCTCATATCTCATACACCTCACCGCTGGGGCTCTTTGGCGCCCTCTCTGTTCTGATGTAGACTCCAGTACAACAGTGTCTAACATCACTCTACACACTGTGGCCTTTTCCTCATCCCCTACTCAAAGTACTGCCATTACACCATAGGACAAAATGATGCTTTGTAGCAAGAGGCCCTGTATGGAGGGTGGTGGGCTCTACATAGAGCAGTACTATAATATGTGCCCTGGTGTCAAGCACGCCTTCTGTGTAGTTGGTTGTAACTGTTCTCTTTCTCGGGTTAAAATGGGCTTGCCTCCTGTTACCTTTACCCTGTCCTGTTGGAGTCAGTCAGACAAGGTTACCCTCCTTTCTCTCCACAGGCCTTCACCCCCACCCCCATCCTAGCCCACCCCACCCCCCAAAGCTAAAAACAGCAGTTTTTCCTAGCGCCGCATGGCCAGGGTAAACGTATCAAGTGGTGGAAGGTCACCTGTGCTCTCAAGACTGTTTAGCAAGGTCAGCCAGTAATGAGCCGCAACTACTTTATTTGCGAGTCGGAGCCTCGGAGGGATTAATTGTCCCCACTCTGTCTCATCTATGATCTGAGGGCCCTTTGTCAAAATGATCCATGGCTTTCGTCCCGCGGGCCCACACTTTCATTATTGAGGTGCTGACTAATCGATAGATGCATTTTTAGCGTTGTGCCCTGCAACATTTATCAATCCTTATTATCTAATGAGTAATACAGGCCTGTTAAAGGGCCCTATCTGCACATCCGAGGCCTCATGCATTTTTAATTGGACCTGATAGCATTAACGGCTGAATATGCAGCCAGCCCATTCACAGACCTGCCCCAGCCTTAAGTGAAGTGCCTTAAATTAAAAGCCCTATAGAAATCAATAGTGCTGGCGTCTATGAGAGAGGAGAGAGCACATATCCTGGACGGCCAGGCCGCTGACACGCCTCTCACCATATGCTGCTGGCTGCGCTGAGCCTCTCTAGCCTCTCTAGTCTGTTTAGTGTGTCCTAGTGAGCACCAGGAATCACCCCTCCAAAATAGAGGTCAATATTGGAGACAGGGCCTGTTTGATGGGGCTTAAAAGTTTGCATTAATGCTGCATTAATGGCTTGTCTAGCTGGATGACTTTTTTTAGAGTGAAGCATAACATGAGCGGCACTGTCAAAAAATATTACATGGGTAAATGGCATGCAAAGCATTAATTTAAAGCTGAGATCCCACTCTTTGTGACGCAACAAAGAGAGACTGACAAACAACTTGCAAGTGGGCAATTACTACTGACAGAGTGCACTTTGACTCTGCATTAGGCAAATTCATTTGACAGTTACTCAATACAATTCTATAACATGGCAGGCTTATATTGTACATGTTAGCCGGATGTTGAAAGTGCTTGAAAGTATTTTTAATAATGCATCTTTAAATCACATCAAATGAAATTCATCTCCAGAGTACCATACAGGGTGATCGGTGGACTCAGAATCTAAGCTCTCAGACACAGAGACAGGGAGAAAGATGCAGCTTCTGAGCAGTGTGTTTGCTGCAGGTCATTTTCAGTAAAGGACTCACATGATTTGATATACATTTCATACTGGCTGGAGATTGTCTATTTTTTCCCCTCTAAAGGTTTGGATCATTTCTGGGTATGTATTCCTCATCTTCCCTAAATTGGAAGGTTTATCCTATACATATACTCTGACACATAGATTTGTAAGGCAGAGTAAAAATAGGCAACCTCCAGCGAGCGGGGGCCATGGAGAGACTGTGTGAACAGATCTCATTAAAACTCCAGCTCACACACAGAGACGCCTCTGCTCGTGATGCAAGCACAGGGTTGAGCTAATTTGTGAGTGAGTCCAAGGCTGTTGTCCAACAACACATTTCTAATTGTCACTCGCTCCACCCCTACACCCACCATCTCCACCCTCCCCTCCCTCCACACCAGCTCTCTTCCTGCATGAGCTGTGTCGTAGCTGAAAAATAGATGAGATCTTTGTCACTCAAATCGCTGTACGTTCTTTAAGTGCTGTCAGAGTGGGGATGAGGCCAACATGTACTATGGAACACAGTAGGGCCTGTTAAGGACTTCTTCTCTGCTCTCCATCCAGAACTGCCTGAGCATGGGTGGATTGGTCATCTGGCAAATCTGGAAAATGCCAGATGGGCTGAACCATATTTTCGTTTGGTGGACTGGTCCCAAAAATGTATCAGTTTTTTATATTTTTATATTTTTGCGCAATTTCCCTGTTGTTGTAATAACATATATGAGCATTTGCCTGATCAATGGGCAACGGCCAGCCCCCCTTACCAAGATGGGCCGGCCCGGTTTTCTTATTGGCTGAGTCTGTGCTGAGAAATGACTCTAGGCTTAGCACCGACAGATCAGCTGCTGCTACAGAAGACAATTCAGTTGAGGTAGGGAGAAAACAGAGAAAGATAAACACACTGACAGATGTATCCTACCGCTTCCAGTTAATATTTTTGCTGTATATCATATGAAATAGTAGGCTGATTAACACCTAGGCCTAATTAGTGAAGGGGTATTCAGGGGAATGCATACTGTATGACAAGCACTAACTTGCAATAGTGTAAAAGTCGTTTGATTGGCTTTTATAACACATAAGCCAACAGCCATCTATAAGACATTAAATACAGTGCTACTGCTTTGTACTTAATACAAGTCATGTATTACAATGGAACACTGAATTAATGCATAATAATTGCTAAATAATCCTCTGTTAAAGGTCAGTGTATGGTCCCCTGGTCTTCTGGTCCCAGTGATGCTAGGCTTAGTTCCACAGACAGCTCAGCTGCTGCTGCAGCAGTCAAGTGCAGTGGAGGTAGGAAGAAGAAAGAGAGAGACTCACACGGACACATGTACTGCCAAGTTTAATATTTTGGCTCTATAAGATGGGGGGGTATGTATGAAAGCCAGGCACTTACAGTATATTTGCAATATAAGTAGTTTTGCTTTGATGAGCCAATGGTTATCTATTAGCCATTTATTCAGTCATCTTTCTTCTTTATCTAATACATGTGTTTATTCATTCAGGCAGTGTGGTCCCCTGGTATTCTGGTACCAGTGCTGTGGGAAAGGATGCTAGGCTTAGCAGAGACAGCTCAGAGATGAGTGCAGTGGGTAGGAAGAAAGAGAGACACAGATGAATTGCCAGTTCCTTAGTATGTTGGCTCTATATGTAATAGCAATTAACACTTAGGAGTGAAATACAGACAGAGAGTGTGACAACAGAGGAGCACAAGGAGAAGAACAGAGTGGCGCTGGTGTGGCTAAAATGCCAGGGCTGAATTTTCGTCCCAGTCTGCCCCTGTATCTGAGGAAGGGAGTCGGACACACGGCAACGGCTGTTGTAATATAGAATTCTCTAATAATATCTCAAGTTTAAAGCTAATTAATCTCAGAGGTATCCTCGGGCTTAAGGCCTTTCTGCTCTGTCTGAGGCAGCTAATTCCCCCCATCTGGAGTGTTGAGCAGCGTTTACTAGAGTTCACCAGATTAGGCCCAGACACAGGCTCTGTTAAAGGGGGCTGCTGTTCTCTTCAGATTGGAGATCTCCCTTCATTGTGTTACTGTGTAGATCCTGTGTAGGGGATAGATACATAAATGGCTATTGTCTGTGCCTGTGACAGGTTTTTCTGGAAGGCTAGAAACGGAACCCTTACCACAAAACAAAAAACTTTTACTGGTGTGTGAAGCAGGACATGTGTACCATGTTGAACATTATCATTTTAATCCATGTACATGAACGCTTCAACATTTCCAATTTTATCCTGCATTCTGTTTTGTGTTTCAGGTTATTGGCCCTGGATGATAGATATTCCTTGATGAATGTTCTTTTTCAGGGCGAGCTTAAATTGCATGAACGAGATACACATCTCCACAGATTAACAAAAAGCTACAGTTTCCCCCAAATGCTGGAATTAGACCTGTCTAAAAATATCTGTATTGTGTTCAGTGGATATTCTCATAGCCAGTACATTGGAATAGCCTATCTAAAGTTCAAACTCACTCACTTTAAACTTTTTCTCTGTAGTGATTGTTTCATGTGTAAAGCGTCAGCGTGTTGCTGGTGTAGAGGAGTCAGGCGCAGAACAGCAGATATGAGTAAATATAGCAAATTTTACTCAATATATTAACAAATGTCAAAAATATCCAAGCCCACAAATACGGACCGCAATACAATAAAACAATCACTCACAAACAAACATGGGAGAACAGAGGGTTAAATAATGAACAAGTAATCGTGGGATTGAAACCAGGTGTGTAAAACAAGACAAAAACAATGGAAAAATGAAAAGTGGATCGGCGATGGCTAGAAAACCGGTGACTTCGACCGCTGAGCGCCGCCCGAGCAAGGAGAGGGACCGAAGTCGTGACATCATGTCTGTTTTTGAGGGCATGGACCTGTTCTGATCGGTCCAAGGTCACATATTATGAAGGGCTGGATGAATAGGGCTAAATAGGGAATGAGTCGGGCCTTCCATGGGAATTGGGCCTCTGCAGGAAGCTTACAGATGTGATTTAACACCATGCCCAAACCGGACACGCGCGTGCGCCCGCGTGTGCGCCATCGTGCGCAAATTGATTTTGACCCCCCACACCAAACGCGATCACAACACGCAGGTTGAAATATCAAAACAAACTCTGAACCAATAATTTTTATTTGGGGACAGGTCGAAAAGCATGGCAATTTAGCTAGCTAGCTTGCAGTTGCTAGCTAATTTGTCCTATTTAGCTAACTTGCTGTTGCTAGCTAATTTGTCCTGGTATATAAACGTTGAGTTGTTATTTTACCTGAAATGCACAAGGTCCTCTACTCCGACAATTAATCCACACATAAAATGGTCAACTGAATTGTTTCTATTCATCTCTCCTCCTTCTAGGTTTTTTCTTCTTTGGACTTGATATGGCGATTGGCATACAACTTTCATAATAAGGTGTATTACCACAACCGATCGACCAACCTCAGTTCATCTTTCAATCACCCACGTGGGTATAACCAATGAGGAGATGGCACTTGGGTATATGCTTCTAAAAACCAATGAGGAGATGGGAGACGTGTTCAGCGTCACAAATAGAACTGACTTCTATTTTACGCTCGTTGGCACGCGCAAGCAGTGTGGATGCAATAATTGAATAACATGTATGTGTACATTTATTTTGCAATGCTCGCGCACGCGATGAGAGCGGTGTGGTCAGCATGTAACTCCCCTACAGGAAAACAGTGCCTTACAGCCCTGCCACACCGTGCACCATTTCTCTGTGAGGCAGACACAGAATGAGAGCGAGATAGAGAGAGAGACAGACAGAGAGAGAGAT